>JBBMJY010000002.1:4942428-5083400 GCA_037833715.1 Toxotes lorentzi | reverse complement strand
GACTGCTTCACTCCCAGAATGCAGGTCTGCTTATGGTTCCCAGAATCTCTAAAAGTAGAATGGGAGGCCGAGCCTTTGGCTCTCAGGCCCCTCTACTGTGGAACCAACTGCCAGTTTGGGTTCAGGAAGCAGACAATGAGCAAAGCCACACTGTTTGTAGGTTGTGTTACAGAGCAAATAAAATCATAACGGCCAGGTAGGTTGAAAGCAGCTCTTTTGCACTGGGGGTTACGATTGATGAGGCTCATTTTGGCAGTGCAGGAAGCTAATGAGTCAGAACCATGAGTCAAGCTGTCGGGAAATCACACAGTCCAAAAAAAAAAAAAAAAACATGACATCTTCTACCCCAAACAAATGCAGAGGGAGAGACACGCACAAAGACTGACTTAAAATGAGACGCCAGAGAGAAGAGCTTATGTCACTATTTCACCAGGAAGAACAATGGCAAAAGATGCACACAGAAGCATCAAGGAGTAAACAAAAAGAGTAAAACGTACAATTAATGCAGAAAGAAATCATGTCCTTGTCAATCTTACACCTTATACTAAAAGTTCTTATCACATCAGGGATCAGACTTCCCTTTACAGGACCGCACTGGAGCACTGGAACAGGAAGTCACTGTGATAAATAAATAAATGACAGTTTAAGAGGCACAAAACATGTCTCTCCTGTAAATATGTGTATTTCAGTTAGTAGTATTCACACAGTTTAGAACAAGTGAGAAATATCCAATTATGCTAACGTAACTGGTTATTATTTAATGTAGGAGGTATGTTGTGTCATTTCCATGAAATATCATTTCACATCTTTAGATTTACATCCCTGTCAAACAACATTTATCAAGTTGCTGTTTACAGCACACCCTGACTCTGTCGTCATGGTGCCGAAGTGAGCATTGGCTTAGCTGAATTCACTAGCTAGCTGCCTACAAGAGACGCCATAACAGTCGGCAAACTCTATCATCACTGGCACGAAATGAGAAGTCTGCTTTTGTCAAACTCTGTTCTCAAAGACTTTTTGTTTCAAAAATCCCTAACAATTTCAAATCTGCCACCATTAGCATTGTAAACAGTATGTGCAGTGCAAGATCAGAAAGCTTAACAGGCATAACAACAGTAACTGAAGAGTGAGTAACTTTATTTAGACAGGGTTGGAATAATAATATTGTCATGTCATTTTTGGAAATTTTACTCTGCTCAGTGCAGTTTCACTTAATCTGTAAGATCATTTCTGCCTCCAGAGCATCTCTGCTGCTGAGAAATATTTGTCAAACCAAACCTCCAAACTGCTAGTTAATCCATTTGCCTCATGTTAAACTTTGGCTCACATTCATCAAGGGTGTATTTATCCAGCGAGGCTGCTCTCATGCTACACTCAGCACTTGGAATACTCAGCTTAATACGTGCTCAGGCAAACATGAGCAGGAAGACCATCCTTCAGTAGGAAGACAGGGATGCTGTTTAAGTAGCCAACCATGAACTTTGACCTCCCTGTAGAGACGGGGGTGGAGCTAAAAGGAGTAGCTTCCCTCAGGGTTCAAAAGGAATAAAAAAAAAAAAAAACATGTTCACTGACACGAGTCTGTAAAAATAACATCAAATTCCCCACATCTGTGTTCAGAAAAAAAAAATATTGACATAAATTCATTCCTTCAGGGTTCTAGTTAACATCTTGCAGCCCACATCACTGTTGGCCAGGTCTTACCTTTATTAAGGCTTGATGGAAACAAATGGGAAGATGTGACTACAACAAAAGACAGCCTTGGCACAGAGGCTTTAACCAGAGTATGACTGACGAATGAACAGTCTTCCTCTAGAACTGTTTCAAAATTGTCCACCGTCTGAAAATCTCCCCCTTAGTGATCTGGAGACACTGAAGAGTCCTCCAAGAACATGATATCTTCAGAGAAGCAATCAGAAAACAGTATCTTAATATCTTGAGTCCTGTGAAGCACTTTTTTCTCATTACTATTGCAGTCCACAGTCATGCAAAATGAAGTCGTTCTATCCAAAAGCAAAGGAAGCATCATTCTGAACCATTATCCACTTGTGACTCTGAGTGATTGGGAGTCATTTATGCTTTGCAGTGCCCTAGTGCCCTCTCATCTACTTCAGTATGCCGGCCCACTCGTTACATGCAAGTAGTTGAAAACACTTGAGTGCCCTGCGATGTACAGATGGCAAATTTCCCTCTCTCTAGACATTTCTAGCTGTCATGCTTACATGAAGTTTCAGCCTGGGCTACTGAGCAAGTGAGAGCCAGAGGTGGGCTCTGACTCCATCTCCATTTTGAAGTGGAATCACCTCAAAACTGCTTCATGAAAGGTAAAACTTATTACTCTTTTCACATTTTATTTTTAATTTTCCCTCATATTATCTTCGCTCATATCAGTAAAGTGACCATAAATGAGTAAATGGTGTCCACTTGATCACCCTAATGTCCCAAACTTACATCCTTGTCTTACATCCTGGCTTCTAAGTATAGGCACTTGCCCTAATTTAAAGGAATAGTTTGGTTTGGGGGTAACTGTGCTACTTTTCCCCACTTATCTGAACTGAGACTCATGGATGCCTTTTAAGCTGCTGTATGAAGGTACAGTATGCTGAAAAGTAAGATCAGCAGAATTACTGGATGAGTGTAAATACACCCTCTCCAGAAGGTTGGAGATTTAATGTTTTCTTATCACTGGCCCTCCATTAACTGGTTTTCTTAATGGGGTAGAACTACTGCTACGATGGCAGGATTTCACTGTGTAAACATGATGTTTGATATAATCAGATTTTTTTTGTTGATGGTGAAACTAATTAAGCTCATAAACATCTGATAGATTTGATCAGTTTCTGGAGAAGTTTATTCCTCTATCTTTGAGTGAAGCTGTTCCTGTTCCTGAACATCCCTTGCATTTAGTACAAAGCTGGAATAAGGAAATCTTTAGCTTAGTTTACTATAAAGACAAAGCAGTTAGCCCTGCACTCTGCCTACCAACAACATTAGCTGTGTGTTCAGATAAAAAAACACGGTGAGTTTCAGAGGAAGTGAAATTCCATGCAAACTCAATGAAAGGACACTTTAGACGAAAATTTCCCTCCCATACACACAGTCAGTGCATCTGTTTCTTACTAGCTTACAGCTAACGCATGTACAGTTGGTATGTTGGCTGTTTGGGACAAACAGGTTTGGGAAAAAGGTCAGTTTGATGTTTTGGTTCACTATGGCACAGCTGCTGTTCATCAGAAATATTACATATATCCCTAACCCTAACTGTAAACCACAGATTTTTACCTTTCTGTTTGATCTTCTTTTCCTATGATTCAAATCATAAAATGATTTCAGAATCAGAAGTGAATAGTTGATGGTTAAATTTGAGCAAATATAACACATCATTAACAGCTTGCACAAGAATAACATTGCCTTCACTTCCTTATCTGAGCATATGGCAGTATCTTGGCTCTTTCAGCGTCAGCTTTCTCAGTAACTTTTAATATTCAAATATGTTTTGTTCAGTTATGTTTTTGACCAAGGAACCCCTTTTTTTCAGATTATTTATTAATCCAAAAAAAAAAGAAAGAAATATAACCAAAGAAGCTTAACATTCTCAACATCTTGCATTTGAGTGAAAGTGGAGTACAGAACTGTAAAAATACACATTTTAATGATCAAGTTTTTTCCTGAAAATAACATTCTAAAATGTTGATTTATTTAATTGTAGCACCAAAACAGACACGCGAACATTATAGTCCATCATGCAGGGCACAGCTGTTGTAGGCGGTAGGCTTTTTTTTTTTTTTTTTTTTTTAAACACAGGCGGAAATGAGGCGTTCACACATTTATAGATCATTTCTGGTGATGATTTTGAATCCATCTGTAGGGAACGTGGCCGGTGAGAGATGCAAGAAGAGGCGTAAATGTTGGTGGGAGAATGTTTGCCCTGCAGCAAATGGTGTGTGAGTGCTTGTGTGCGTGTGTGTGCTTTTCTCTGCACATGTGCATATGCAAGTGTGTTTTTCATGAATAGATTTATGCACAGGAACCAACCTTGGCATCAAGTTTAAAAGCAAAATTATAGAAGTAAAGAAACAACAATGGCAGCCAGAAGTGAGGAGGAAAATCCATGAAAAACATCCCAAAGAGGATTTAAAAAAAAAAAAAAGTTTATCTGTTCTTTTACTCTGTCGCTGAGGTTTGCTGTAAACTGGATATCCAATAATTAGTTGGAATCTCTTTAATGACGGTTAATTCTCTGTGCAGTCAAAAATGAACAAATCCTAGTTCTCTGGATGGGGCGCACAGTATTTCCTGGTGGAAGACATGATAGAAACACAGTCCCAGTTTGCTCCTGCTCTGCTTCCTCAGTCTTCTCCACAGCAGCCCGGGCCCCCCACCGACAGCAGCAGATGTAGCCGCCGCACTTTACTGAGCCATTTTGCTGAGCCATGACAATTGCGACAAACAGGGTGACTCTAGATAACCTTGGTATCACTGACACACAACACGCACACACACAAGGACAAACTTGGCATGTCACTATGGCAACTGTGTCATCATTTTAATCACCGCAGGCAACATGGGATGGAGCTTGGATGCCACTTTGGGGGTCTGTTTCGCTAGCTTGACAGTGTCATTATGGGCTCTTCCAAAAGTTAACAATTACTAGCAGATATAGCAAATGCATGACACCAGAAAGAAATACAATTACGTACAAGTGCTCTCAGTAGCATTGTTACAAATTACAAATGTACTAGATCATTCCATTATTTATCATGTAATGATCCCTTCAAAAGAAAATGTATACCTTACCCGATTTTGTGATTAGAAACATAAAGCAGACTGTCCTGTCTCCCCCTCAGGCATTATAGCAGCAGTAGCCTGGAGCGGACACATTATCCAGCCTTCAGAGACTTCAGCAGGGGGAAAAGGACTGCTCCCAACCCACAAGATTAGGCTAATGGATTCAGTTGCTGTAAAAGGATCCTTCCTCTAATGTGTAATTTTCAACTCAGAGCGAGCACCTGTTTTCTACGATGTTTTCCTTCCTCAGGGGAGGAGAGGAGCTTTACATTGTTATTGTTGCAAACAAAATTTGTCCTGACATGAATGCTACTTTTCTAATGATGTGATATCCTTGTGTGCTTAATAGTTCTATTTTTTGTGGCATTTAAAGCTGCACTAAGCAATATTTTTATAGTAACAATCAATAAAAGTGTGACTGTGTGAAAGAGTTGGTTTGCAGTGACTTCAATTGCTGTATGTGTAAATAGGCAAGTGTTTACTACCACTACATTATCTTTAGAAAATCTAAAACATGTTTAACCTTTTCAGGAAGATCAGTAAAATAAACAGCTGATAAAAGATTGTGTTGACTTACAGAAGTTAGTGGAGCCACAACTAACCTGGAAGTGAGGTCAGCACCTCCGCTCTTTTACGGGACACTGCTTTGCTTTAATGTTGCTCTAATGTCCCACAAGAGGGGCACTTAAGAGGTTCAAGCGTTCACCCCCTGGTGAGACCCGAAGAGCTGAAAAGCTTTTTTCATTTTCGTTAAGCATTTATTTGGGACACCAAATCAGAAATAATCACTTATATCATAAAATAATCAGGATACTAACTTTAAAATTAAATTGACCATAACCACATCTTCACAGGACTGAATATCCCAATGTTGCATTGATTATATTGATTTTGATTCTAGGATAGGTGCACATGCCTCACAGTAAGAATGAGATTGTGATCCATCAAGGCCTTTAGCTTCCTGGCCTGATTGCTGGGAAGATCTTGCTTCATTTCACCTCTCTATTGAGGCAGGCACTGTATAAATAGGCACACTGGAAATAGACCTTCACTCTCAGAGGAGCCTCTCAGGAGAGGGCCTGGACCGATGGCCAGATTTCCGACAGTGAGATATAGGCCAGAACATTACAGACATCTGGACTGTAATGGTGTTTTGTGGAATCCCTTCACATTTTGAGAGGAAATAGAGTAAACACTCGTCTAGAATCTTTTGAATCAGCACATCTGCCTGATTTTACACAGTAGCGTCTCATGTAGGAAACTTTCATACACTGAATTTGTTTTAAAAAGAACTGTTCCTCCTGCAGCCAAAACATTTATTCATTTACTATCCATTTGCTCTTCCATGCCTCATTTACTGTGAGCCATGACGTCCACACCCTTTATCCTCAACAGTGTACGTACTTCTGTTGACTTGTTGTTCTCCATCCCTGTTCTGAATAATGTTGTCACAATTATCTTGCACATGAAAGGACATGTTTTCCCTAGAGACTTCCATGTTCACAAGGCGCTAATGAATGATGATCTCACAGTATATTTCCCTTTTTCTCAGGTATCTGATGACCATTCAGCTCCTGGGTATAACTTGTGAAAAAGGAAATTTGCTTTTTTGTATTTTTAACAAAAACATCACTCATCACTTGAATAATGGCTGTAAAAATAAACTATCAGCAATATACTCTTTGATTCAGAGTTCGTTAGCTTCTCATTATGAAACAAGTCATTCCTGATTTGTTTCTTACTCGTACAGTGGAAACATTTAAAAGTGTCACAAACTACAGCGACTGCAGCACATTTGTGCCACAGCATGGCGTGGGTAACAGTAGATTTTTCCATGGGTGGTGCTCAGTCACCTCTGTTGTGTTCTGATGCAGCCCAGCTGACAATTTAGTTGTTTTCATTTACATTTACCTTTCTGTTCTGGGTGTCAGAAGAAATACACAGAAACAGAAGTAAGTGTGTGTTCACAGATAAGTTGTCCTCCCAAATGTTGCATGCATCGTGTTTAATATTTCCGCAACTTGCGGTACTGTGTTAATGGCGTTAAATAGATCTTTGACTCAGTGTCTGAAACCCTTTGTAACAGATTATGATTCTTTATCCAGCACAGTCCCTGTATGAACTGAAACACAGTGCGACAATTCACAAGCTGATTTGGGTTTCCTTTCTGCATCCACATAGAGGAGTGATGAGGGCGGTGAGTTGATATGGCAAATGTGTTAGCAAACAGTTGCCCATTTACCCATGAAGCAGACTCTCTGTTCAATCTCATTTTAGCTCTGTTTTGGTTTCCACGAACTCCTTACAAACTATTGTTTGGCGTTGAGCAGGTAGTGTACAGTGGATTTATCAGGGTTCTCCCTGCTGCTGGAAACAGTGGTGGTAAGAGCAGCTGTAAAACCAGAACAATGGGCTGAAATATCTTAAAACACTTTATAGAAATGAGGGTAACTGCAGTAATAATTCTCCGTGGGGTTGTCCCTAAAAGCGATCCCTTTCATATTGTGGTTTTGATCTTTTGTTGATGTAAAAAAAATATTGATTAATGTGGCTTTAAAAGTGCTTTGGTATTGGTAACCTCAGTCAAAACGTAAAGGTACATAATATAATGAAGCACTTCTGCAGCATCACACTTTTTATGGATCTAGGACTAAACAGCTTGTCCAGATTAAATGCCCAGTAGTTACAGATTTTCTCCACAAGATATTTCATTTACTGCCCGGCTGAATATTTTGAATGTGAAAATGAACTGGCAGATGTTCAGTTGTTTCACAATAAAGGTCCCTATCAGAAAGATGTTACATACTTGACGAGTCCAAAAAGGTAATGAAGCTCTGACAGAGACTTATTATGTCATATTTTCACTGTTTGCCACTGTTAGATCATGGCATTGGGACTAATCATTGTATCAGATTTGTTTATACTGGTCCAATAACACTGCCCACACACAGAGGGTGCACCTTCCAAAGTACTGACTCTGATACTTGTACTCCAGTTGGGAGGGCCTTTGGATATGGCCATTGAATTTTGCAACTGCCAAATAATAAAATAATTTTAAACAATGAATGGGGTGGTTTTTAGCAGTGAATGGAGTAGCAAGAGTGTCATACTGGCAGAAAGAGAGTGAGGGAGGGAGAGAGGAAAAAACAGGAAAATCTCAGAGGAGTGAAAAGGAATCTAACCCAAATCTCCTTCATTTTTCCCTCCCTTGAGTGGCACAGCACTTCAAGGGAAACTGATTTGCATGCAATTGTCTTCTGATTAAATCCTAATCTATTTTTACACCTCAGTGATGAGAGCCTTTGTTATAAGTCCTCTTTTAAACAGAGGACTTACAGCACCAGTCCACATAGCTGAGGGGTGACGCCTCTGAACAAGCCATTACAAACTGGGGGCTCTAACACAAGTTCTCTGATTCGGAGATCAGGGGTGACTTTAGATCAGGTGGCAGTTTAGATTGGTTATTAATTGTATGGTTTTTGGTTTGATCCCCAGCTGCACATGTCAAATTGTCCTTGAGCAAGACACTGAGTCCCAAATAGCTTCTGAAACATAAGTCACAGCACTGTTACCCTGCTTTTCACTGTCCTGTGGCAACTGAACTTAACTCTGGACACATGAGCAACGGAGACAGTGGGTGGTTAATTAAGTTGAATGTCCAGAGGACTGCTATTTGTAGCACCACACTGTCAAAATCGATCACATTATCTCTTTAATCCCACTGAGAAAAAAAAATATCAAAGTGTTCATGAAAGCATTAAGGACTATTAATATCATCCCATGGTAAATTATTCCAGATTGAGAAGATTACCGGGTTTAAATAAAGTAAATTTGTGGGCCAAGGTGAAAGAGCTCATTATCCTTCATCATTAGCAGTTTAGTCCAAGAGGTGGATCCCATAATTCTCAGCAGTCTCAGTGGCAATTATCTTTCTTGGGGTACAATCCACACGCTCATGTTTGTAGTTGAAGTAATTTCTGTTAGGGTAAGCTCAGGGTGCCAATCCAAAGAAAGTGTTAACCAGGCAGAGACAACAGAATATACTGCAGACATGGGTCACAGAATGAAATAACTTCACATATGCCTCAAGAATAGTTCCCACTAGCACCCGATGGAAGACAGAAACTTTTCTGTCTTTTTCATTTCACCAGTTAAATCTTTTCCCTTTGAGATGTCCTTCTGCTGCCAAATTGTCACCCGAGTATCCGAATGCAGACAGCATTTTCTCCAGACAAGACCAGGCGTCTGTCTGCTAACGAGTTTTTAATTATATGAGGATTAATTCTGCTGGGATCAAAGCCGACAGGCATGGATGGATCCCCCAAATATTCGGTAGTACATTCCCACTGACAGAAGAACTCATCGTTCACAAGTGCCTTCATTTTCAAATGGAAATGTAAACAAGAAAGTGTTATTTCATTACGGCTTACAGTCTAACAATAGACTGAAATAGGTTGAAGCTGTACTGCTTGTATGTCAGGCCTCTTCAGCAGCATGTTAAAGAGATAATCTGTGACTTTTCCTTGAGCAATATGATTCAAAAGTGACTCAACACACTGGAGTTTATGAAAGATCTCACCTTTCCTACACATCTCTGGAAAGACCTCCTAGAACACAGAAAATTAGGTGATGTGTTTTTGGTTTGTTTTTATGGTTGTATTAGCTGTTTTATAGTATTAGCTGATTTATTTAGCCACTAGAGGGCAGACAGCGACTAACTGGTTACAAGTAACCGGTAATGAATTGTGTAAAGTTTACACAAAGCCTCCATACCTTCAAGTCCCATATTCTGTATTAATATGTGTAGAAACGGAAAACAAGACAAAGAGCAGCCTACTAAACACCTAGCTTAACATTAGCTTGGCATGCTCCTTCGTGAAGCCACACACCCTCCAACTCTAAAGAAAACCCACGTGATGCTTGAACTATTCAGTAGTGGCTGAGGTTAACAGGCCAGCTAAGAAAACATTAAGTAAATAAGACAATGTTTCGTTTCCAGGAAGAGTATTTGTCTTTGGGTAAAGGCTAACAGTCTCCTCACACCTCCAGCTCTTGCATCAAGTTAACACTTCCTGGATCAGTCTTTCCAGTGAAGGCACCGATGTGGCTTTTTATTTTTATTTTGGTACATGGTCCACTTTCTTCATCATATCACTGCTAACTTTTGTGCTAAAGTAATTTTCCTACAGCTACTGGAAATAACGCTGGTGAGAGTGCTGAGACCAAACCAAACCATAAATATGTAATGTTAAAACCAAAGCAAAGAGCTAAAAGAGGACATGTGACACAGAACTACAGAGTTAGGTGATAATTAAAAGTCTCTGTGATCCACCTCTCTTGAGATTGTACATATCTGATTCATTTCAAGATAAAAACAAATAAGAATATTGATTGATGAATGACCCACTATGGTTTAAGAAACTGTGTTTTTTCTTAGTTGTCTCTTGTCAAACAGACAGGTCCTAACATCAGGATGATTGAACACTTATTATCTGAGATTGCATCACTAACTGTTAAGCTGTAAGTTCATTTGTGGTGGCAGTGTGACCTGCTCTACAAATTTAGAGCAATCTAAATTTTATTGTCCATGAAAATCGCTACAGTTAACACGAGGCTTCAAGAATATTAATGACACCGCACTGGACACCATTAAAAATAATGTGCACATTTTTAACTGTAGACTTCTTCGCTCAACTGGATTCTTCTCTCTTCTTTTCATCCCTCTCAGCTGTCTTGCCTCCACCAGTCATCAGTTCAACAAGCAACAAGGTGGTTTCATTTCACACGCAGCACAATGAGCTGACTGGAGAGAAACATTTTAATTACCCGTCCAGGTTTTAGTACATGGAGCATGTGTAAAAATGAAGGTTGTTCTTATTAATTTAAATTTAGACCATGTCCTTTTTAAAGAGTCCTCATCAAATATTTTTATGAGTACAAAAAAATTAAAATGTTAATGCTGTCAGACCTTTCACAGGACCTTCTCTGCATGAAACGCAAGTCTAAACTGAGCTGGCTCTGCTGATAGACAGACCTTTGGGAGATTTGAATAATGTCTCAGTCTCTGTGCTTTTTGTCAAGCTGAAGATTCACTCGTTTCCCAGTAAATAATTATTCAGTGTAAACTGGCATTAGACATGCTTCTGAGTGTCCTATATTTAGAAAGTCTTTCCAAATTCCCAGTTCACAGCTCCATAATTCATTCAATTAAACGAATTGTTTGAGAGAACAGCGAAGAATAACCATAACACTAAAATTAATCAATTGAACATATTCATTAAATTTTGAGGCTTTGCCAATCACTTCCCTCCAACCTTTTCTTTAGAAGCAAAGGATGATTCAATTTTCACAATATTTTATAATCAAATGTTATTGATTTGGAGATGTAGGTGTTCATAACAGGTCCTAACAGTGATTTTATTTATATTTTAATGGTTGAGACCTCATCACATGATTCTGAGGGTACCAGTAACTCAGTAACCAGAGAAAATTCCCTTAGCTCCTGCAAAAACTATGAAGCACAATAAAAAGATGTGGTGTAGGCAAAGTGACGCCTCACATACAAAATATGCCTGTCTGCAGCCTTTGCAGATTTAAATTAGCCGTCAGTCACATAATAGAAGTCAACATGGTTAAACTCACTTTTAGATCATAAAATCAAACTTCACTTAAAAACTGCTGTTGCACAGATGAAGAAATCAAAAACAAAGCCAAAAGTATGGGACAGATAGAACTGACTTCTGACATGTTTAATCCTGTAAGAAGGAAAGAGCTTTTCTGTCAGCTCACAAAGACTCTCTGTCAGTGTCTTCTTCATGTGTGGATGTGTCATTTTTAATGTTTCTCCGTGGAACCTGATCATGAATTTTTGTTTCTGTCCAATTTACCACAGATATACGTTCACAGGGAAAGAATATGTCTGTGCTTAAATTACTGACTATAATTGTTCAATTGTTTTTAAATATAAACATAGTTAACATATTCACATGTGCATCGTCCTTTTTGTATCTGCATAGTTCATTTATCAATAAATTTAAGTTCATCATTTGTGCTTGCAAATGTTGCTTTGCACACTGCACTGATTCTGTTAAGACAGAAATGATGAATGCATGAGTTTGAATATAAAGTTCAGGGAGCAAAGTTTCACCAGACATGTAAAACAGTCACACTGTATAAAATACTGTCTCAGTTTGGAGCCCTGCAGCAGTCCAAAGGACCTGAGCTCAGTCTGCATCTCACAGCTGCCTCAACAGCTTCCTGACAGCGTGGCAGCTCCAGCTCTGCTCTCGTGTTTGTTTTATGACAGGAGGTCAGCCCTGTTTTTTTTTTTTTTTTTGACTCAGCCACCTAAACTCTCTGCAAGACATGAGGAAGTGAATTAGCTTTTAAGTACCTGTCCATCTCACATTTATTCTTAGACAGTCCTGAAATTAATATGTTTCACAAGAAATGCTTCTTTTTCTAACTTCTTTCATTGTGTATTCATTTATCTGGTTACATGATGGATGAGCATCTTTGTCCTTTTTTTAAAGATGCTATTTGTTTTTATTGAAGGTGGCAGTGCTAATTATGTTTAAAGAAAAGCTGTCGATCTCATTATGCATAGAAGGCTGAATGTTCACCTCTTATATAATACCAAATATCCACTGTCTTTGGGCTACATGAGCGGAGGAGGTGGAGGCAATCTGTAATGCTCAAACAACCCATGCAACGCTGTAAGAAAGCAGCTGCTTTTACAGCATCTTCATACTACAGCAACCGGTTTTATCTACATTTCAAGGCAATGATATTGTATGCAGAGCAACTTTCTTGGCAACTGTCCTAAAGCAGTGGTTGCAGAGACATTGTTTGATTTAAATGTAAGAATAATCTTGCCAGGAATGTTACATGTAACAAAAATCCACAGAAAGTGTGGAATGTAAAACAAATATTTGTACTAGTGTTTGCTTGAGGTTTTCTATTCACTCCTGAGCATGAAGCTGTTCCTTCAAACCTGAATAAAAACCACCATTCCTCTCTGCTCGCAGAGCATGCCCTTTTTCTGTTGCGAGAGCCAACACTCGGCAGTGTGTTTGCATTACTTTAACCCAACAATCTGACACTGGGATTTCCTACAAGCAAGTGTAGTGTGTGGGCTGCTTTGTTGAGCTGAGATGTGCAGGGTCATGTGTGGATGCGTGGGAGGGAATGCACAGCGTTAGATTCTAAGTATATTCACTTGTACACAGTGAACTAAAAGAAGTGTTGGCAATCAAGTCAAGTTAACTTAGGAAGAAATTATCAGTGACAAAGACGCACTATTCCAATCTTGTCTTTCAACAGCATCCTTTATAGAAATGTGGGTTTATCTACTTAGTAAGGCAATCCAACACAGTGAGGAAATAATGAGCTCAGCCTGCGAACAGATTGTATGATCTGTCCATGCCATCTAGTGGAGAATGAACATGACTGCCCGCAGAACTGATGAGCCAGCTTGAATTCACCTTCCTGTATGTAACCTTGTCAAATATTGGTTGGCCTTTACAAACCCTCTGTTGCTTTTGTCAAACCTGTACTCAACAAAAATACATTGCACACCACAGGCTATCTGACGGTGTATATCAAAGAGAATCAGATAGTAGACACGCACATACAGAGACTTAACAAGCAGCTTTAGGGCACACAATGCAGACGAGTTATACGGTCAATTTAAATGAGAGCTTTACAAGGGGACCGTGAAGGCAACGGTTACCATGACAACGGTACACAAATGGAACGGCCCGTTCGAGGAGCTGATGTGCTCCTTCTAACTACCTGTTCAGCGCATGAACATTATCAGACGGTAGGTTGAACTCATTATGAACATTAACTTTGAAGAAGTGTGTTAAACTATTTTCTTTATGCTAATCTGTTCAGCAGCCTGACCCCGTTTCTGTTTATCATGAGAAACGCGAGCTGGGGCTAATTTGTCACGTTAGCTAGTTTGGCTCGAATTTATTTGGGAATATGCACCATGTCAACACAGTTTAAACTAATTTTTTTTCAACTAGACGTTGACAACGTGTCCCTGTCCAACACGGGGCATCAGGACGTCACTTCAGTCAATAATAATCATAATAATAATCATAATAACAGTCAGAAAAAAGAGTTGAATAATTAAAATAGTCACATAAATTAAAAGCCCTATACCTGAATGGTCCACCCCCACAGGTGTTTACACTTTTCCCTGACTGGGCCTCATCTGATGACATCATGTGATTCCCTGAGCCTTTAATATAATAAAACGTACATTTTATAAAAGAAAATGGCCAGTTGGCCCATAGCTAATTGGAAACTGAGTTATAAATTGTATAACAATAACAAAATTAGAGTTGATGTTGTGGAGTATCCACAACATCAAAGAGTCGACCACCTTTAGTCACCGACCTGAAGATGAGAACAGCCAGCATCCCACTCCTTTGGCAGAGAGATGCTGGTTTAGAAATTCAGCATTACTGTTTGGATTGATGAAGAGATCCTCGAAAAGGTTTTCATTTGTTTTCTTTCTGGACTCTGCAGCCAAATTAAACACTGAGCCAATGCAGCACCAGATGCCAGAGGAAACCTCAGAAATGTTGTCGCCACAACCCAGTGAGTTTCTGTCACAATGCTACGCTTCGCACACAAGAAGCAATTCAAACTGAGTCAGTGACTGGTTGATTAATGTGTAATTTGTACCATTATTATCATTATCTTTTCACCAGAAGGACTAGAGATTTCTTCAGGCAGCATTATCGTCTCAGAAACTGAAAGTGCTGCCAAATTGCATGAACAAGGTATAGTGGGCAAAGTGACAAATCTGGAAAATAGAAAGACAAAACTAACTACATGCTCTCATTGGTTTTGTTTTTTCACTACAGTGTGTGTAGACATGAGGAGAAGGAGGAGAGCGATACGACAAAGCCCGTTCAAAGTGCCAGACAGTAAAAGCATTTTTCTGCCCAGCGTAAATGAAAAGGGAGTCCAAAAAGAGGTTGGTGTGTGTGCTTGAGTGAAACTGTGTATATAAAAAAATATTTTACATCAATTACATGATACTTCAGTACACTCGTGACTCAGTGTTAGCAAAAAGTCAAAAAATTGATCTTTGCTGTGGTTAAGTCATGCTGCTGTTCTGCTCCACGTTCAGGAGATGCGTAAATTCCTGGCTCTGCCGATTGATGAGAAGGCGACCCACGCTGCACGAATGATGGCCAAGCTGAAGAAAGACCTGGAGGAGGAGGAGGAGGAGGACGAGGAGGAGGAAAAGGAGAAGATGAAGAATCTCAAACAAATCAAGAGTAAGACAGCTATCCCTAAACAAACTCCAGGCAGACGTGAGCTGAAGATGGCCATGATGAAACGAGGTGAGAGTCAAGAGCAAAGTGCTATTTGTGTCTTTCAAAAGCCCTACATTCATTCCACAGGCATTGCCTGGCTAATTTGATCATTTAAATGTCGACTATTGTCTGTCCTCTGTCCCCAGAAAACTTCACAAAAGAGAGCAAACATGACTTAATCTCCATGGAACGGCAGAAGGCAGTGTTAGAGGTAAATGATTTTAGGATTTTCCAAGACCTTAATGAAGGTGGAGCCATGAAAACAATACATCTCTGACTGTATTTGCATTCCTCCTCAATTACTCTCCCTCATCCTCTGTTATTCAGTTATCTCTGATGACGAAGAGGTGCGAGATTTCGAGGATGGACAAGGCCATTGCAAAAGAGGAGAGGAAGATTAAACAGCTCGAAAAGATCATTGAGAGAGACAACCTCAGCTTTGAAGAGTTCCTCAGGGAGAACGAGAAGAAGTCTGTGGAGGCCAGAGCATTGTTAGTATCAGCATATGAAATGGTGGTTGGCATATTGCTGTGACTAATGATCAAAATGTGGTTTCTTGAAATTTTGTTTTGCTCTTATTCTAATTACTTACTCTAATTTTTGGTACAGATTGGTGTTTGTCCTAACAAGAGGACATTCACATGATGTTTAAAAAGTCACACTGCAAATGGTTGTCTTGTCTCTGTTGTCAGTTTTGAAAAGGAGGCCAAGTCCAAACAGAAGAAAAATGCTGAGATCAAGAAACTGAATAGTGAAATAGGGACCATAAAAAGGTAGCACTCTGATGATGTTGTATAATTACAGTGTGTCTCAGTCGATCCTCTTTTACATGCATAAAATTAAATACTGAATATGTGCACAGAGGTGAACTATATATAAAGGTGAATAAAGTTGGAAGGAGACATGTCACCACACGTCATGTGGACTGAAATCTCGTCCGTCTTTTTCACAGTGAACTCGCCAGGTTTGAAGAAATCCTGATAGACTACAAGAGATACAAGGAGCTTCTGTTCAAGCTGTCTCCTCCAGAGTGGCAGGAGGCCCAGAAAACCAAGGCTTTGAAGGCTAAAGTCCTGCCTGACATAGACACACAGGACAAGCAGGAAAGGGAGCTGGAGGAGTCCACAAGTGGGAACGGCAAGTACTTTACCTTGTTGCAAGTAAATCAACATAAAACCAAGTAAATCAAGATCAAATAGATTATGAGAACCAGGGTGACACTGGTTAATGTCCTGAAATTGTTTTTCTTTTTAAATTGTACTATTTTTGAATTTTATTTTATTATTATTCATTTGTTACAGTAAGCATGGCTAGTGCGAGTGGTGTGATTTGAATGATAACATGTGCACAGGTTTGGAGGATAAGGTATCCAGTCCAGGCAGAGAGCTGTCTTCTATCAGCGAGACCAGGCTGTCCTCAGCCCACAGCGACACACTGTAAGGAAACACCAACACTCTGACCTCAATCACAGCACTGATGGCATCTCACATGGCAAACTCTTTCTTTGGCTTTTCAGGATTACAAATTCAAAACTGGATAGTGACAGCTCGGAGTATGAGGTCAGTTTTACACAAATAAAAATGTCTTTAAATCTTGAGTTTCTATTTGCAGTGCTCACAGGAGACGTCTTTCCCACCTTGTTGTGTCACCTCTCTCTGCAGGATGAGCCAGAGCTGTACTTTTCTGATCCCCAGCAGCTTCTAGATCTGCTGACTGAGCTGACAGAGCAGAACCTGTCCCTGATTCAGAACTCTACAAGGGTGGAAGAGACGGTGGAGGAGCTCCGACAGTCCTTGGAGACAACCAGGAAGATGATGTAAGCATCTTGGGTCAAGGCTCCATGAATGAAGGATTCTGGCATTTTCCATTTTATTATATGGTCACAGGAGTTATCTGTGTATTGTTAACTGTATTTTTTGTATTAATTCTCTGTCACTTTGGATGAAAGTTTCAATTAAATCAGAACATGGAAAATAAAAGTAAAAGCCAGCTCATTTCAAATTCTTGACCATTTTCCACCACATGCTGAACGTTTTTTGCTTGGACCTATTTTTAAACTATGAGTTTCCCTAGACAACGTTCATTCCTTCATTCCCTCCTCTTTGTCACAACCTGTTCTGTCTGTAGTGAAAAGGAGGAAGAGCAGCTAACTCTACAGACAAACGACATGAAACAGAGAATCGACAAAGAGAAGGCCAGAGGAAACAAGCTCAAACAGAGGGTTCAGCTCCATGTGTTGCTAGATGCAGAAGACCAGGTGAGCAAGCACATAATGCGTTTGCAATTTTTTCCAGATTACTTTTCAAATCTAAAATATATGGAAACTTTAAATGGATCTCTTTGGTAACAAGACCCAGCATGTTTGGTGTAGACTATCTGAGTGTCTCTCTGTTGCTGACAGGATGCAATGCTCGATACTCTGGGTGATAAGGTGGCAGAGGTGCATCGCAGCTGTGTGGACAACAGGATCACCAACCTCAACACCTTGGAGAAGCTTGCCAATATTGAGAACCGTATGTCTTTACTGCTCCAGGACCTCGAGAGCATCCCTGAAGAAAGTCTGGAGATGATGAAGAGGATAAAGGACAGCGAGAAGAGGAGCAGGTATGTCTCAGTGGCCATACTTGGCTAACTCTCTATTGACTGGAAGAAACAACTGATTATATAACAAATTCAAGCCTTTTGTGAAGATGAATGGCACGGACGTCACAACATAACATAGCATGTTATTTGAAAATCCCCTCTCTTTGTACATCACGTTTCAGGGAGCGTGAAGAAAAGCTGAGAGAACAGAGGGAGAAACAGAAAGAAAGGATGAGGAGGTATTTGGAGAGATCCCTGGCTGACTCCAAGAAAACAGTAAGTCACTTGCTTCTAAATTACTCCATGCAGCCTTTTTTTTTTTTTTTTTTTTTTTTACTGTTTTTACTGTTTTTTACTGGTTTTTTTTGTCAGTAAATTATTACTACATTCACTGGATGATTGACAACTGTCTCAAAGCAGCAGTGCTTAAACTCTAAGCCCGTTTTCTTTCAGAGTGGGAGAAAGCTCATGCCCAGATGCATGCCTGTTGCCCAGAAAGCCAAAGTCAGTGATGAGGACAACATCCCTGATGAGGACGAGCTCCACGCCTACCTCTTTACCTCTGAGGACATAGAGTAAAAAAACAAAACCCCCCCCCCCAAAAAAAAGAAAGAAAATTATTTTACAAATAATGCCATCATGCCTCTGATACGACAGTTGAGGAGTGAAAATGTTACTGAACATCTGGTTCACTGTGATCATGACATGAAATCATTAGATCAACCATCAATCATCAGCGGAACAAAACAAACATCACAGTGTAATAGTACTGTGTAAAATACAATAAAACTGTCTGATTTTCACTAAGAGGGAATATGATTAGGTTTATTTTATATGGTAACCTTTTATAGACTATTTTAATAAGGTAAGCTCATGATCTCTTGTTGACAATACAGCCATAGGGGCATGCCATAGGGATGGATTGCTGGATTACTACGTTTTTGTTTTGTTTTCTTACCTGTCAAATTAATTTTAGATGTCAGTGAGTGGTTAGTTCTTCTAAACTTCTAAAGGTCTGACGTGGTTTCATCTCAATAACTGTTCAAATTATCCAGTGTTTCACAAAAAAATAAAAAGATTTCTGTATCAGATTTGTGTATCAGAACTTACTTACTTGTATCAGAACGTTTTTCCTAATTTCCAACAGATTTACTTTCCTTTGGCAGAATACAATGTTAGTCTGCTTACAAATGGACATGCCTGTATTAATAATGTATGTTATTGTGATATATTATTTACGGGGGACAGTTTTCTGCAAAATGAATACTTTTATTTTTAATACATGAAGTTAATTTTTTTTTTTTAACTTTGTTGTATTGGTACTTTTACTGAAGTAAAGAATCTGGAGTGCTTCATCCTCAACTTTAAATGACTGATCGTGTAAATTCAGTTATCTTCCCCGGCAGGTTTAAAGATCCTGTCTCACCTTGTGCCCGAACCTGCTCACATTAATGGAAAGCTAACACTAACTGGACAGTAGGCGGCGGTGTTGGACGGCTCAGTCTGGTGTGTCATCAACCAGAGAGGAAGGAGGACGAGGAAGTGGCTGGAGCAGAGGACTGGACTTGGAGATGAAGCTCCCAACAGTAATGCACCCGCAGCTGTCAGGCAGCTAGATATTAGTACCATTTGACAATGCGATGGGTAACTGCTGGGCATACTGTGTTGGGCTCTTCAGGAGAGAAGCCAACAGGATCCAGAGAGGAGGCGGGTACGTGAAATGTGGCTTTAGCTGGCTGAGCTAACTAATTAGCATCATCTGAAGCAGCGTATCCGGTTACTGCTAAGGTTAGCTAGCAGCTGGTTAGCCGACAGCTGACACCACGGTGTGTCTGGAAAGACTTTGACAGCTCTGTGTGTTAGCTGGTTGTAACTGAGAGATAAAGGACGGCTGTAAAATACCGGAGATGCTGCTGTGCGGTGTCTGTGGGGTTCAGCCTGCAGTCAGACAGTGCCAGCTGGAATCAGGACCCCACCCCTATTGTCAACAGTGTGGACATGGAGTTAGCTTGGTCTAATTAGAGGGGACCCTTAGCATGAAAGACAGACCGAGCTGGAGCTGCTGAGGAGGTCTTTGACAGTGATTGTAGACTAATACTTGGACCTCTTGGTTCAGTCTGAGAACACTGAGTCTCAGTTGTGTGTTTGTTGCGCTGCTTACAGGCAGTTGTGTGACCAAACTTCAGGTTAATAATTTATGTTTTCAGTCTGTTGTTACCCTGTGCTTTGTTAAGATTAGAGCAGGCTTCACACTCCACCATTTCACTGTTTCATGTGTTTCCATATTGGAGCTGACAGATACAGCAGTGGTTATAAAGTATTGTAATTGAAACTGGCAAATCGGAAACCTCATTATAAATCTGCATATGTCCACTTTGCCTGCTCCCATTAGGCCAGGCTGTAACACTCACAGCTCACAACAACTCACAGCTGTCTTGGTTGGAGTAATAAAATGCAGGTTTTGTTCCACACTACATGCAGTAAAATAAATAAAAGAATATAAAGCTTTATCTGACATGAACAAAATCAATAAATCAAAAAGCAAAAATGAGACAAGGACACAATGATCACAAGATGTTAGTATGTCATGTTGTAAAAGCTGTTTCCTATAACCTGTCAAAGGTAAAACTCTTGCTTTCATGTCTTTTTTTTTAGGGGCTGGGGAGTGTAGCCTAGGTGCACCATGCTTCCAGTTTTCAGCCAAACAAGAGCAATAGACTTGTTTAATCACAGACTTCTTGACATGTCATTGCAGGAAAATTACAGGCAAAATCAATAACATTAATTATAGCTGCATAATTTATATGAGACTGAGCTGTTAGGTCCCGTTTTTGTTTTTTTGTTACACTGACATCACTCACTGACCCATCATTAGTGTTATTGGGTAAACCTGCATCTCTCCTGCTGTATTCAGTAGCAGCTTTGAGAGGTTGATCAACCTTTTAAGGAACAAACCATTCATCAATTTACCTGCTCAGTTAGTTAGTTTAATTTACAGACATAAAAAATCATCACTGTATTTACAGCAGATCACTGGTGTTTGGGTTTGATGCTAAAAGCTCAGCATATGTCTTGTTGTATAAACTTGAGTAGCCACAGTCTGTGAACTACACAGATGGAGCAGACATAAATAGACAGACTGCCAGAACAGGAAATATCCTTAGACCCATTTAATATGCATTGTAGATAGGCAACAGTTAAAAAAGAACCTGTTGCTGTAGCCTATTGATGAACACATGATTTCCTTTTCTCCCCATCATAAAATAATACAGAATTTGTTTCCAGAGTCAGAGCAAGAGATTGAATATATATAGTATATTTGTATCAACTGTCACACATGAGCATCATATTCATTCACTGTGCAGTGATTTTAATCTGTACATTGTCTTACTTTGCGTCACTTCCATACTAACAGGCAAAACTGTGTTCCTTCAAGTGTAGATACTCAGTTAATTTCTCCTCTCCTCACAGGTTTATCATATGACAGGTGCACAGTGTAATCATGATATAACTCCTGCATGTAAAATTGCAGCAGTTCAGTTTAAATGTGTAAGCTGTTGTCTACCATTGTAGCTAACTGTCTGTCTGAAATTAGAGGTGCTTTAACAGTTTTCACTTTACTGTTAGTGTGTTCATGTTCTCTGAATTATTCTTCCAGATCCAAATATTTCCGAAGCAGTACCACAGGGGAACATTATACAATAGAGGTACGGGTCATATCTTTATTTGTATTTTTGGTTTGTTTTAATGAGGACAATTCAGTGTAATGTTATGTCTAATTGTGACTTTTACTTTTGCAGTTTGAAAATCTGGTGGAGAGTGATGAGGTAAGTCTGATCATCTTTCTGAAGGTCTTTCACTAACTAAATAAGTTTAAGGAAAACATTGTTAGTGACTTTCCTCTCAACCCTATTATTGTTCTACTGCTTGGGACCCAATTACATCGTAAAACACTGAGTAAGGGTTTTATAAGACGTACAGTCTAATTAAAAGCTGCATTATACTGAGACTCCCAGGATACTTTTTACTTTCAGACTCCCATCACACTTTCCTCGAGATAGCCACTGCACACCCATCACTGTAATATGCCAGTCTTCCATTATTCCTTCCAAGGAGTAAGTCGATTACTGTCTGCAGAGTCCCAGACTAGTAGCACTTGAGGCAAACAGTGCAGCAGTGAAGATGCGTTTTATGCTGGAATTCAAATGCTGTATGGTCACATCTTGTGTTTGTTACTTTGCAGGGGGAGGAGAGCCCGCAGGCCTGCCCAAGGTCAGAGGTCTTGTGACTAATAAAAAAAAAAAAAAAGAATAATGATAATCATGTGTGTTCTTTGATGGAAAAAAAGAATTTGAAATAATAGTTTTAGCTTCAAGTATAATTTTTTTGTTCTTTTATTAGGCCTATCAGTGAAGATGAGATCAAGCACCTCAGAGAACACCGCTACACTGCGATCTCAGACAAGCAGATCCTGATAGACCAGAAGCTACAAGTGGAGGTAAGACACAATTTTAAAAAGCATCTTTGTAGGGATTTGTCCTTGTTAGATTAACAGCCCCCCCATTATTTTATTTTATGTTTTAGACCTATTTTTGCTTCTTTTTCATTTGCTGCATTGTTTTTTCTGTTTTGTAATTTTCTGTTCTGTTTTTTGTGTTTGTTTCATTTTGTTGTTTCTGCTCAGTTAGAGGCACAAGAGGAGAAGTTGAGGCTAGAAGAGGAGGCTAGAAATGCCGCCCAGCGTGAGGCCGCCAGGTTGGCACGTGAACGGAAAATGAAGGAGGTGAGGCGGCACTGAGCGCTCCCTTCTGCCAGTTTGACTTACCGCTTGGCTAAACAACTTCTCCTCTAACCTACTGGCCCTGTGCAGAGGCTTCCCACCATTTCAAGTCCTCAGCCTTCTGTGTCTGATATTTCCCCTCTTCAGTCTTCTTTTTGTGATCATTAACCTGTCTTTGTTATCCAGTCAGGGAAATTGTTGCCTGTCTCAGTGCTTCATTTACCTGACAAACAGTTTGTCGAATTATTAGCTTCTTCTTAATCCTTTAGACAAAAGAATCCGTAGGCGGATCCTGGCTGCAGTGGAACAAATCTATAATAGCATTATAGTAGATGTCTCATTTATTTAGTTTGGCACTTGAGGATGTGATCATTTCCAGTAGATGATGTGAAATATACAACAAGGAAGAAAGTGCCAGTAGTTCTAAGACTGACATAAGACCTTAGTCATAAGTCCAAGCAGTTAAATGAGAAAAAAGACAAGGTCCATACTGCAAAATATACCTTTATTTTTATTGATTGACTGTTGCAGTTACAGAGAGATTTGCACTGTTGTAATATTACAGCAAGAATTTTGGTCATATTTCCTGTACAGTAACAAGGACGGGCCTTAAAATGGGTTCTATCATTATGTGATAAAATGAAAATAGGACTGTTGTTTTTAAAAAAAAGTCAGACACTGTTAGGATTGAGACTCCTGAATTGCTTTTCATGCCACATTCCACATCTCTGGTGTTGCTTTGTTTCGTTTTCTAAGTTATTTGCTCACATGTTTTCTTTATAGCACCAAAACCGTTAAATCAAATTTTTTAAATATAATGTATAATCTGTCTGCATTTTAATTATAGGAAGATATGACTTTTTTTTTTTTTTTTTATTCATCTGTGGTGTTTTTGTTAGCAGCTGTCTGCCCAGAGGACACGGGGGAAAGCAGATGGCTCTGGCAGTGAAACTCAGCAAAGAAAGTGAGTCACTTAAGTTCATTAGACAACAGAACAGTTGTTGAGTTGAGGACAAACTGCGGTCATGAGCTTCTGCATAGGTTTTAGCGGACATACCGAGCGGACGGCAATCCTGGATCTGTTTAAAGATGCAACAAGTTGAGTCTTTCATCCACCTCAGTTGGCGGCAGATGTAAAGAAATATTTGAAAAACAGAACGTCCATTATCTTGAGAATCGCAGCTCTGTCTATCAGCCCCTCGGATGTATGATATTATTGTTTCAATTTAACAGAAAGGATGTTTCTTTTCTAAGCTCTCAACAGAAACATTGATTTAATGATGTGAGAACTCAGTGTGTTCCTGCAGTCACGCAGTGTGTAGGCTGCAGAGCAGATATGAAAGCACTACAAGGTATCCAGTCTCAGAATTTACTGCTTAACTAATTTTCATTGTGGCAGAAGGGAGCTGCGAGATCACAAATCCTCATACTTTGCAGTGGTAATGAAAGGAGGCCACAAAGCTGAGCACAGTATCAGCTTTCATCTCCCCCAAATTGTTAAGAACAGGTTTAAGTAAAAGCCTCAGCAGGAAGTGTTATTCCAGCTGACTGAGTTTCGGGACAGGTGATTTTTGTGCATTCATTCCTGTCCATCCAACCAGTGATGTGCAGTTTTTTGTGCAGTTTGTTTTCAATGCAGTGAGTGGTTGGACTTTCAGTTGTGTTATTCTTGTGTTGATTCATTGTTGCCTGTTTCAGACAAACCTCCGGAGAGGATTTCGATGTCTACCTCCAGAATGTAAAAGCCCAATCAGAGGCTTTCAGGAGCAACAGTGAGTGAGCCTTCGAACCTTAATCACATTAACTCTAATAATATACAGGCACGTAACATTTGTGCTGATAAATAAACATATCTTTTGTTTTTCAGTTAAGAGCACACTGCATTTCCATTAAAAGGTTCAAGAGTTTCATGCACTCTGTTGTCTCTTTGTTTCCAGGACTTCCTTCTGACACGAATGTGGTGACTCCCAACACAGAGTGCAGCTGGGATTTCACCACTAAGACCCGCTCCACCAATGATGACGGGACCTCACTGGACCTGGAGTGGGAGGATGAGGAAGGTGAGACTAGCTTTCCTGTCGAGTGTTAGCTTTGACTCCTCAGCTGGAAAAGCAGTAACATTTGGTTGGTCACAAATGGCCGATCCATCAAACGTTCATGTGATGTTCGATGGCACTGAGGGACCAAGTCAGAGATTTCTCTACCTCCAAACCAGGTCTCCATTTCCCAGCCAAGATTGATCCTTTTTTTCAGTGACACTGCGGCAAAGAGGAAGAAGAAGCAGAGCAGGCCATTTATGAACAGTGCACACAGCATCTTAAACGTATCAAAGCAAATATTTAAACAAAAGATGTGAAACAGGTCAGAATTAATAGAAACACATTCATAGGCATATTCAGTATCTTAACCCACATGCTGCATGGTTATTTGTAATATAACACAGGTAAATCTACTGCTTTACCTGTGTTTTACACCCTAACATATATACAGCCAGTTAAGCTCAGTAAGTCAATTCTATATATACATACTACCAGGATATGTCCTTTAATCAAGGTTACATAAAAGAAATAAGAATTCAGTGAAGTGTGGTGTGTTACGCTTTAAATCTGGTTTAGAAAGTCTTATGTAGGAGCAGGTTGCACAGGGGTATTTTGGCCCCTCTGATCTACCAGATTACCGCCTGCGGCCGTTTTCGACTTCAGTGACTTCTGCTGTCAGAATGAAAGCTTGTGTCCTTGTGTTGTAGGAATCAATCGAGCACTTCCAGCCTGGGAGAGGTCTCGGACGGAGGAGGACATCCTGCGCGCAGCCCTCAGGCCCGGCGGCAAGCAGATGAACAGCGGCCCAACCTCGGCCTCTGAGGACTCCAACGCACTGGAGTGGGAGAATGATTTTGTGAGTACTCACCCAGAGGACAATGCAAACACTGAATTTGAAGGGTTTGTCAACCCCGTCCTTGACACTCCCTCTGAGGACGCGTCGGGCTGTGGCCTCAGGTTGGACAACCAGGACAGATAGTGTCCAGCACCAAAGGAGACGTTTGTCGTGCCCTCTTCATGTCGAAGCTCACCAGCTTTTTTGCCTCATGAAATGGAAATTTATGTCCTTACTTGCTCTTCATATTCTGTCATATGAGACTCTGATGCTGCCGTAATATGTTGTGGATCTCTGCACTACAGTGCATTGTAGTGGCATTTTTATCAAATACTCATTTTTCAGTGCCTTCATTTGCTAAATTAGCCGACCGTTTTATGCATCGTAACTGATCAGTTACATCCATTACCATTTGACACATTGCTCAGTAAGTGCTGACTTTCAACGCACAGTGCCCAGGTGGTCGTACACAAACCAATATGTCGCCAAGTTACTCTGAAGTGAAACTTTATTGTGAAAGCAGATGTGTTGTACTCACTGATAGAAATGGACACATTTCACTGGTTGTGGGGAGGGTGGTCATGCAGAATCATTTATTAAGGTACGCTTTTTAAATCCCAGTGAGGGGAATTTGTTCTGTGCTTTTGACCCTCCCTAACTATTTAGCAGCAGTAGACAGCCGCAGAGCAGGGCCTGGGGACCAAATGCAGTTCTGAGGTCAGCGCCTTGCTCAGTGGTAATGATGGTAATGAATAAAAAGAACTGAATTTCATATTGAGTTTGCAGATGACAAAAGTAAAACATTCAGCTAAACAATTTTAATGAACAGTATAATAATACAGCCTCTGTTTCCATATTTGAGCCTGGACCTAATATTGTTTCTGCAGTTGCTTAAATGTACTTTTTTAATCATGAGTTGATTGCTCAGCCTATTTTTGTGTAATATTTTTTGAACAACAGCATCCTCAAACAAGGCATGCATTTTGTGAAATGCTGTCAATGCATGTACTCTGACATGAAGGCTGTGCTCATCACGCTGCCATCAGCTGTTAGTCATCATCTGGTACAGAATAATATGGCCAATATGGGACCCATCAAATGAAAAACTCTGTGTAACTCTGAGACTGTAATTTGTGTATTTTCTGAAATTTTAATAGATCAACAAATTAGGTACCTGATGAGTAATTAATTTAATCAGGCTCAAAAACAACTTTCGTATTTGATCATCCTCTCGGGTCTAACAGCATCATGTCCAGAAAAATAAAAATATGTCCTTTGCAGTAATATGCTCAGTAGTTTTATCTTTGTAAACATACACATTTATGTTAGTCCATTAGTGAACACCCAGCAACAAGAGACCTTTTATAAAACAGCACAATTAAGCACATAAAACGGCTCATGTTCATGGGACCGCTGGTCGATCGTAGGACACCTTTTCAGAGATCCTTTTAACTTTTCAGAGATCCTCAACTTCAGAACTCCATGTTCCACTGATTTTCTCCAACTGCTTCTCTGGTTAATTCTGAAAACCAGAGTTCCCACAACAGTATGGAATACGGAAATAAAAAAATCCTCACATTTAAGAATCTTTTGACGGCACTATGTTACATATCCAAACAACTGGGGTAAAACAAAAGTGCTAAGCTGTTAATCTGAATAATTGCTTTAAAGTAAAAGGGAATAACGGCAGAATATACAACATAGGTGGAATATAATGGAAGGCAATCTTTACCTCAACAAAAATCACTGTTTACAAACTTCAAAGAGAGAGACACTGCTGATTTCTGATTGGCTGCTCATGCTTGGTGTCTGGTATTTAATCAATAGACAAATGATTGTTGAGTTTAATGAACATGCGTCCGATATGAAGTCCAGATCAGTTACTCTGAGCTAAAAAATAAAATTTATAAATCTTAGTGTGATTGTTATGGAGATTGAGATCTGAGATTGGATGTGAACAGACCAAGATTACCAAACATTAAAACGACCCTGTGACCTAAACTTTGAACTTTGTCATGTTCAAGACTGTAATTGATCCAGAGCTGCTCTCCCAATCAGTCTGCTTTATTCATTTTGCTAGTTCATGCATGTTACATTTTTTATATCCTTACACTTTGATCACATTCAGTAGAGCAAGAATTGGGACAATAGAGGGTTACACTGATTATTTAATCTGTTTGGATCAAATGTAGTTGACAGGTTGCACTCTAATGTGTAGATTCTTTCATTTGGTTTTAGAGGACATTCACTGAAATGAAGAGGAAACTGTGCACTACTGTTTTAAGTGTGTAGACGAGACACGGGTTGATCTGCAGAGATTTTACTTCTTAATATTCAAGTGTGTCATTTAAAAATAGTGTTGTTTTTAAAGCACATTTCAATATTATGTTTTGCTGTGATTACATGATCTCTGATTAATCGCTGTAATTTTCTGTAAAAAAACAAACAAACTGTAACTTAACATTCCTTGTCACACTGAGCCTAAGAGAAAAAAAAAATAAAGCATAGAAAAATGTCTTGGGCATCACATGCATTCACTGTAATGACCTGCTGTACATGGGGTACAAAGCACAGCCCGGATTTGGTAACTGGACCATCATCAGTTTAATTTGTCATGTTAGCTTTTACCAAGTGCACAGTTATGTGAATTTTGTCATTTTTAAAGTGATACTTCACATTGGCAGAATGTTTGAATTTCTCAAATAAACATGCCTGAAGTACAACACTAAACCAAAGTAGGAGGTGTTTTAAGAGAACTGCAGGTGACACCTTAACCAATTCAAAGTCAGGTTTACACTGAAACACAAATTACAAATCTAAAATACAAATTAAAAGGTGAATCCAGTAAATCTGAGTTCTCTGCTAAGAGATAAGTCTAGAAAAATACAAATTTTGCCTTTTCAGTTATAAAACTGTGAACTATCACTTTAACTAGAGGTACTATCCGGATGTATGGTAAGCCAACATTGGAGCTACCTCTGATTTTCACACTGCACTGTGTGTGTGTTTCTTTGATTGTGATCTGTCATAGCTCAACCACCACTGTGGGTCAGTGGCTTGAGTCCCTTTAGAGAAGTCCATACTTAAAACAAACTCTTTGTTATACTGTAGGCTCATCCACCAAAGCCTGTTTTCTGTACAGATAATCATTTTTATAAAAGCTGGTACTGGCAACTGGTTTCCCAAAAATCATATGACTTCTAGGCAAGAACAAAAACCCAATAGACTTCCTCAGTTGATGCTGAATGTATTCATCTCCTTAAGGGCAAATTGCACTATCAAATTTGGGGAACACGTGTGCTATTTACTGCTTTCAAGTAAATCAAAAAAGACTCGAAATGTGTAAATCAAAGTAACTGAAAAGAAAAGTTACCGGCAAGAGATGATTCAAGAAAGTGGCGTAATTTAAAAAAAAACTAATGTGGGTTTTCACAAAACGCAGGTCGCAGTTCGTGCAGCACAGATTGATATAGAAAGCCAAAGCAGGATTTCTCAAAACTAACTGTCCGTTTGCTGCTCTGTGTTTAAAATACAACAGTGACTCAGTTTCCTGCCAGTTCATGAAAGCGTTACTCATCCACTGTTCTCAACGCTTTTCTGCCTGGTGTAACTTTCATGTGAAAAATCCTCTGTGAACAGAATTTTTGAAGTGAGTAGACATAAGAAAACTTATACATATAAAACCACTCAAACTACATCGTTTTTCTTTTGAAATGTGTCTCCCATCACAGACTCTCTGCAAATCAAGCTTACTTGTAGATTATTTACCTGTTTGATCAGCAGTCAATCAAACCATGTGAACTTTGGGATGTGCAGTGAGTAAATACCTCCCTGATGATGGCCGAACAACAAATATGACACAGCGGAATTTAGTCAAATCTACCAAAACGTTTATTACCTCATGAAGGTTACAAAGTCCAGATACTGATGGATTTCCTCATTTGGAAACGCAGGAACGTGATGGGTTCTTCAGTATGTTAATGTGATGTAGTTTTGGTGTTTAAAATAACGCTGTTACACAAACGGTTACTGTAAGCTGTTTTTGTTAGATAAGGACAAAATAATGTTTCCATATAACCATAATCACTCGTGTCCCTTGATCATCTCTTTTGTTTGCCACAAAACTAGAGTGTGCACATAAGGGTGGATTTTGAGCCAGTTTTCCAACAAAGTCTGTACAGCTCTACTTCATTTTTAGCTTGGACGTCTTTGTAAATAAAAGTTGACTTTGCATATTTCCATTGTCATGGCATGTTTTTCTTTAACAGAGATAAGGCTGTGGAAATGGTAATTGGGTTTTTTTGGACATAAATGAGTAAAATATTTGATTACTTCATACCATGGTTTGGGTTTTTATGACAAACTTGAGGATATCTGTGTGCAGTTTCCAGAACTGGCTCACCGTCACTATGTCACTGGTCATTGTGAATATTTAATTAGATCTATGTGAAGTCAAAGCTGCATTGCGGCAACACTGTGGCATTGGAGTTGACACAACCTCCAATGCACATCATTCCTGTCCACATTCAAAGGTTTCATTGATGAGGTCAGAAATGGAAAAAAAGATTTTAATGGTTTAAAAGGAAATGGGGCAGATCTTTTTTAGACAAGAGGCAGGAATTTAAACCTTTTCTTCTCCTCATGGCAAGAACCAAATCCTGACTTAGTGGATAACTGATGCCTGGTTCTAATTGCCAACCTGTAATAAGCACAGAGGGATTTCTTTTCTTTATTAAGACAATGTATTGATTATTCTTTACAGGCTCTTATTTTTCTTGTGGCATGCAACATTTTAGGGTCTGTTTGACTGCAGTGAATTCAAAATAAACTGGTACCTAAGTCATCTTGTGTAGTTTTTCCTTTAATACTTCATATCATGGAGTTGACAGTCTGTTGTGTATCCAACTTTTCATCCATGTTTTATATATATTTTATATATATTACTTGGTAAAGAGAGAATATTCCCCCTACACTACTGAGTAACAGATCAGTGAAATATATGGAAAATCAACCAGACTTTTCACAGTTTACCGATGACACAGTACCTTTTCTTTTTCTGTTTAAGCAAATTATCAAATATGAATAAAGAGAATAATGTTGTATTAATTATGGTGGTAAATCAGGATAGTGCAAATATACTGTGATTGGCCAAAACTGAGACTAGGCTGCCCACTAGCGGTTGGACGTGGACACTGCGTGTCATTTGGACCGAAGGCTGAACTAAGAATCCGCACTCCCCAACATTGTCCTGACGGAGAGTAACGGTCCGTCTGCGGAAATGGGTGTGGAATAGTAATTATTAGTTTGATTAATTAAAGTCAAGCGAATTAACAACGCGGGGACAGCTGAAGTGTCGAACAACTGACTACAAAGGACAACAATACACAACAAACCGCAGTCCTCCAGACTGAGTGGAGCCAGCAACTTGTGAGACGTTCCAGAGCCGCAGCACGACCACCGTAAGAGCTCCAACTTCACACACTGAAACATCAAAAACTTTTTAAGGAGACCAGATGTTGTGTTTATTTGTTACAGGTTCAGCTGCTCTTCTTAAATTTGAACCTTTTGACCGTGATAATCTGGTTGCAACTGTCAGAGGTGGATGAAGTTTGTTCATTCGGAACATTGCCTGATCCGTGCGTAAGGAAAGAGAATGGACGTTTTGGGAAGTTTTGCCATTGAATGTACTGCTTGTGGAACAGAGCATAAAACTATGGTTATGGCTAATGTTATAGTTGTATTTGTTTGTAAACAAGTTGTAAAGTCCTCGTAAGCTAGAACGCCAAAGTGGGCACTAGTTTGTCAGTACGGCGGAGTGATATGCACTCCGCCTTCCCAGTCTACTTGTCTCCAGGATCTGGAGGACATGGCACGGGGAGACGGAGGGAAGAAGCGGTGGAAAATGAGAGAAAATCTTTAAGAAAGTAGGAACCACAGCTTAAACGTTCACAAGAAAACCTCTTACTATGGTTTGCGTGCATTGTTGAAAGGTATGTGACTAAACATCTTTTCAATTGTAGAGTAGAAGTGAAGTTGAGTGCGCTGCATCAGTCGGGTTACGCAGGGCAGAGGCTCGCCACTCTCCCTCCGAGGGCTGGGCTAACAGTTAGCTTAGCCTAGCATAGTTGTGAGAAGTTCAAAAAGTTTCTGGAATGGAGGAAGAGGAGGAAGGGTGAAGTAACGCAGGCTGACCGTTAAGAGGTACAAAACTTTAGCTCACGAGGTTACATTTTAAAGAGCAAACACTGTCTGAAAACCTGAAACTTCTAACCTAGATGGCGATAGTTGTTATAAGGTGTCAGACTATAACTTTAAGCCAAACAAGTTGTGTTCTGTTAACGGTAGCTAAAGAGTTAGCAAATTCCCGAGGTTACCTACATTAGCCTGCTACATACCAGGGTTAGCTAATGCCATTTAAATAATGTTTTATACTATAACTGTGCGGTACAGTTAAATTGTGGCATCTCTAAAAGCTATTTTTACTACTGTTGGGGGATTTGTGTAACGTTAGATGCGTCTTTCTGAATCCCTTTTCTCTCTTTCTCTGGGTGGGGGGTGCTTACAACATACCGAACCGATCTTCCATATTGTCTGTTCCCTGCACTTCATACTTGTCAAGCATTTCACTTCACACCGTAAAGCAAAGTATCATTCTTTTCAATGTTACGTGTTTTTTTTTTTTTAGACCCTGTTAAAGCGATGGCTGAATAATGGCAGTAGTGTAACTCAGACGAGTCTAACCTGTAATGAATAACAGCTTTATACAGATCAGTATAACAGCGATGATTTCCGAGTGATTTTCATTGTTTACCACGTCCAAGTGGCTTCTTTTCCAGTTCGTATGGAGTGGTTTTGGGCTCTGGAAAGAGATTCAGAGGAGTATTGATCTTGGCCGTGTTCTACAATTAGAAGTATGCTGTGCCTCGAACTGTGAAATATCTGAAAATTCTTCATGGAAAATTTGGACAAATAGCAAGGCTGTGATTGTAAAGTGTGTCAATTTGGGGAATTCTCGGGCCTGTGTTTATCAAATTAAAAAATAATTTATACTCCTTGCTGTAACTTTATATCAAGCATATGCTCAATATTTCAGAGGAAGCCACTGATAATTGTTGAAAGACTGCTCACAAATCATCTTTAATCATGGTTACGGTTAATTTAGGCAGGGAGCAGTCAATCAGGGGCTTCAGTTCTCCCCCACCAAGTTCTCCCCAAAATGTGTCTTTGTAAAAGTGTGGTCAAGGTTGATTTGATTTTCAGCCTTTGATGGTGAAAACACAAAGAACGATCAGTGTGAAGTCTTATCAGTTAGTAGAGAGGGATCAGCTTTATCTGAGGGATTAGTCATTGAGATTCAAATCACCTTTTGCTTTTGATTTAGTTCATGCTGGCAAGTTGTATGTGTCACGTGTTGATCAGACAATGTTTCTCCATATTTTGGGAAGACCAGACCTGTGCTTATGTTGAAATCTGTTACTTGTCATTGCTCACTCAACAACGAACTGATGAATCATTGCAGATCCAGTCTAAAACAGGCATGCTAGCATCTTCGCCTATGACTGGGTAGGCTATGTGGAAACAACGTCTGAAACTGTCTGGTGAATGTAAGAAAGAGAAACATTCAGAACATGTACGAGCTGATAATTTTTGTGTATGCCTACATGTCCTACTTTAGGTTTCCCTCCGCTTTCATGTGCATGTAGAACAATGAGCGGTGGAAGTGGGTGCAGTGCTGTTGGACAGCTGTGTACTGGAAGGGAGGGATGGGACGAGGGAGGAAGCAGCTCTTTGTGGTCACATCCTTTGCGATGAGGGCCGGTTTCACAAGCCCCCAAACAGCTGCTGCTGCAGGCTACATGTATTTGACTGTCTACTTGCTGGGGCTGCATGATATAGATTGAAGTGTCATATGTCATGGCAGGGTGTCTTTCAAACATTTACTGGTACATAAGGATTTGTGTTTGGGTTGGAAACACTCAGTGTCAAAGCAGTAGTAGGTGGAAACAGTAGTTTTGAAGGGACGATCACCGGAGACATTCTGATGCAAAACTAATTCATTTTAACGTGGTGATTCAGTAATACATTGTTTTCTGAAGTGGCTGATGGGTACTTTTGCCCAAAATGCATATCATAACAATGACATAATAAATAAGAGAATCAGAGTTTTTAAAAACAATTCTGTATTCCTCTTTTTTTCCAACAAGTCTGACTTTAAATTGTATTGAAGAACTGATTAGTCACAAATCAATCACAACAGTATGTTTGAGTACGTGGTTTATATTTATGAATACTTATTGTTATCTTTTTACATGCTGTCTGGGGAAGCATGTTGCCAGCCTTACATGTTGGTGGGGCCATTTGTTTGTCTGTAAGAGTGTTTTTCCTGTGTTTTCTTCTTCGTGTGCGATTGTCTGCAAGTTCAACACACAACACATTTCAGATAGTAGTCTTAGCTTCAGTAAGACGGAGACTTTTTATGGAAATGATGTTTCAGATCAAAAAGGAGACAAAGGGCTTTTTGATCATCCTTTTGACAAAGAATAGTGTTTGTCACTTGCTTTTTAAAATAAATTTGAATTGTAGTATTATTTCCAAATGTAAGGAGTGTTCTTATGCCAAACAAATCGTTGTGTGTTGTTTACATGTATCTGCTCTGTTTTCTGTTTTACAGGTGGATTAAAACACTGACTGTGTATTGGTTAGAGAAGTCAGCCCAAAGAGGAGCTGGGAGTTGTTGATGAGAAGTGGTCAATACCTTATTTCTAAGCCTGTCAGCTTGCACCAGTGAGACCTGCTGCGGCGTGTCACTTCGACAGAGGTCCTGATCTCAGCTTCTTCAGCCTGCAGCCCCCCTCTCTCCATCAGTGGTGGTGACCCAGCTCCGGACAGCTTGCTGCAGGGCCCTTCCTGAGCAGCAGCAGCTGCGTCCTGCTTGCTGACTCCCCTCCCTCCCCTGCTTCCTGTCCTTGGTCAGACAAGGCTAAAGCCTCCTCTCCCCTACCCCACCCCTCATCTCTATTGGCCTCTCTCACACACTTCGAACACGCTCAAGTCGTTTCTTTGGTTGACTACACACTTACACCCCGGTTTAGGCTGCTAACACTCTTTGGAGATCATCAGCGGGGGACTTGTAAACCCCTCAGTTCCCCTGGAGTGACCATCCACTACCGAGTTCCTGTCTGTTACCTACACTACAGCCCTCAGCATGACCTCCATGTCCAGTCTTTTCTCCTTCACAAGCCCTGCCGTCAAACGCCTGCTTGGCTGGAAGCAGGGAGACGAGGAGGAGAAATGGGCAGAAAAGGCAGTGGATGCGCTGGTGAAAAAGCTGAAGAAGAAGAAAGGTGCCATGGAGGACCTGGAGAAAGCCCTGAGCTGCCCAGGACAGCCCAGCAAGTGTGTTACCATTCCAAGATCACTGGACGGCCGACTACAGGTTTCCCACAGGAAAGGCCTGCCTCATGTCATCTACTGCAGAGTGTGGCGCTGGCCCGACCTCCAGTCCCACCATGAGCTCAAACCCCTGGAGGTGTGCGAGTACCCATTTGGCTCCAAACAGAAGGAGGTCTGCATCAACCCTTATCACTACAAGCGAGTGGAGAGTCCTGGTAGGTACTTGTTCTGTTAGGCAGTATGTTAATTATTATTCAGGAAGCTTACAGGTGGTTATGTTGTCTGTCCAATCTAAGCAAATTATATTTAAATTACCTCTAGATATATAATTTCAGAGGCATAAATGTTCCTGTTTATTCAGAACCCTTTAAAAAAAATTGCTTGTTCACAATTAGCAATGTTCGGTATGGCACTCTCATTAGCAGACCGGTTCATTTTTAATGTCTGTAAATCATACAACTGAACTGTCTTTTTGTAATGACTAGATAGCAGGAAATGCAAGAAAGATTAGACCAGTGTGGAGCTCTGCACATCCCTTAGCTAGAGCTCTGAGTAAACGGTGGAGCTGGTAAACAAATCCACAAAGGTCAGGAGGCTGTCATCACACGGGCCTGTTCCACCCGCCCCCTCCATTTCGCAGAAAATCAATATCACTAGCTCTTTTGGAGTCTTATTAGATTATATGCCTCAGGCACTCCAGATAGGGTGTGGCATCAGAGAGTGGATCACTAAATGCATAAACCACTCAGACTAAACTCCCAGCACTTTCTCCCCGGTGCCCACCTCCCTCCCTCCCTCCCTCCCTCCCTCCCTCCTGTCACTCACACACCACATCATGTACACTTATGGATGACCAACGGGGTCTTTCTGGGGGTCAGCCTTTCTGACACTAGACTGGTTTGGGATTGCCAGCTCTGTATCGACTGGTTCAAGGGTATGGATCACATGTCGGTCAGGAGAGGCCGCACATCATATCATTTAAAGTGGTGCTGGGTAGGTTTGGAAGGGCAGCCTTGGAACCTTGAAATTCAAGGCTGGGGAATTACGCTCTATCCTTTTGACAAAGTTGAAAATAAAAATGGATGACCTCTGTGTTTGTAGCTTCACCAAGGTCTAAAGTGGCTTTTGAGAAATGCTGGATTGTAGCTGTATTTATTTATTTCACCAGTAACAGTTCTTGGTTTTATTAAAGATTTTTGCGGTATGTAAAAAAATTGCCTCAAAAATGGATGATGGTAGAGTTAGATGAAAGTAATCATATTGTCTCTGCTGTCTAATTGATGTCAGAAACACCGTCATATCAATAAAGTGACGAGAATAAATAAGTCAGCTTGAGAAATATGATGACATATACTGGTCGTACAGTGATTAAGTGTTGGTAAATATTAGAGCTGAGACAATTAACTGGCAACTAGCTTGAAAATTGTTGAACCATTAAAGTCATTTATCAAGCTAAACTACCAAACACATTGAAATCAGATTCTCCACTATGAGGGTTTGTTTCTATTTAGTTGTGAATCACATATCTTTGAGTTTTTGAACAGTCTATTGAGTAAAATATATGAGCATTTGAAGACATCATCTAAGGCTTTAGTTAATTATGAGGCGCTTTTTTCACTAGTTTGATTAATCTGAAAAATAACCAGTAATCCTAGTGTTATACATCCTCTGTGGGCACTACAGCTACTTTTCCAACAGCATGCCCATCAAGGGCTTCTCTTTACTTTGGCTGCACTTCCTTAATAATGGAAATGATACATTATTAACAAGGAACAATATTTACACACAATAAAAGCCATAAGTCAGACACGTTTTCTGGTTAGAGATGTGTGTGGTAGACACTGCCTCCTTCCATAAAATTATCAAATGGTTTTCTAAATAGTAAGAAAATCCATTGTGTGTGTTTTAATTCATTTTCAACAAACCAAGTAATTTTCCTCCCATCTTCTTTACTGTAATATCCAGTGCTCCCTCCTGTCCTGGTACCACGGCACAGCGAGTTCAACCCACAGCACAGTTTGCTGGTACAGTTCCGCAACCTCACCCACAACGAGCCACACATGCCCCTGAACGCCACCTTTCCAGAGTCCTTCCAGCAGCCACACAGCGGGGGTGGCAGCAGCAGTGGTGGAGGAGGTGGAGGCTCTTTTCCCATCTCTCCCAACTCTCCGTATCCTCCTTCTCCAGCCAGCAGCGGTACTTATCCAAACTCTCCTGCCAGCTCGGGGCCCTCCAGTCCATTCCAGCTCCCAGGTATGCTAAGTACGCTCGTGTACCTGACCCTGGGAAACATGCCAAACTATTGTGTTTTTCTGGATTGTCGCTGTCTTGTGGCCAACAAGAGTCTAACTGTTGATAAACAGTGGTCTCTGGTGATTTCTGTTTTTAAAGTTGTGTAATGCACGGAAAAAAGTGTTGTTTACAGCTAAATGACAAAAGACCTTAACCGAAGTTCAGGTGAACCCAGTTCTGGATTTGTATCGTTTACAAAACTTCCAGTCTAGGGACATTTTGGCTACAATAAAGTGAAGCATTAACTTAGTAGTTTACTAAAACATCATATAGTATGATCTATATTCTTACTAACACTTTGAACATATGCACGCTGCACTTCATCTCGATGCAATGAATGTGTTCAGTCTTCTTGACAGTACTCTAAACCAGGGCAAGTTATTATATTTATCCAAATCAAGCTACATCCGTAAATGAGAACAAAGGAAATGCCAGCTAAGCAGTGTCCAGCAGAGCCAGGGCTGCTGGCTGCTGTCAAGGCACTAACTCAGTGGACCAGGCAGCCTATGTGTCTCATTGTTACTGACTGGAGGCAAAACAGATATATTCACATAAAGCAGTATCATTTAGTCAAGACATTCACCTCTGCCCTGTTCAGTAGTCTTGGTATATTGGAGAAATGCCCTTGACTGTTCCCATTGTACTTATGTTTGAGTGTATGTTGATGTTACTCCTACTGTGTGTGTGTGTCTGTGTGTGTCTGTGTGTGTCTGTGTGTGTCTGTGTGTCTGTGTCTGTGTGTGTGTGTGTGTGTCTGTCTGTCTGTCTGTCTGTCTGTCTGTCTGTCTGTCTGTCTGTCTGTCTGTCTGTCTGTCTGTCTGTGTGTCTGTCTGGTGACTAGTGCTCTATTCTGCTCCAGTCCAGATCTGCTGACGCATCCGGTGGCTGCAGGCAGTCAGGCAGAAAAAGTTTTTAATGGCAATTTAGGATTTTAGGATTTGGGCTTATTTGTGTTGAAAGGCCCTGATCATCAGTGTCTGCTCTCACAAGCAACATAATTGTCAAGATTTCCTCGCTGCAATCTGAGTGGGGGTTTTCTGCATTGTTTTTTCCTGTGTGCCTCAGCATGGACTTGAACAGCTCATGTTGCATCTCTGTCGGGAATGGGTTAGCATGTGGCTTAGCAAGTGAGGGATATGTGTAATCTGACACCATTTCCGGGGTACAGATCCTGTGATGATTGTTGGAGTCTAGGGAGACTCGTGTGTGTGTGTGTGTGTGTGTGTGTGTGTGTGTGTGTGTGCGCGCGCGCGTGTGCGTGTGTGTGCGCGTGTGTGTGCGCAAGACCATTTGCCAGCAACAACAACTGGTCTCATCCTCACTAACTGCCCTCTTAATGTCTCAGCTGACACCCCACCCCCAGCCTACATGCCCCCTGATGAGCAGCTGGGCCAGGAGAGCCAGTCCATGGAAACAAGCAGCAGCCTGGTGCCGCAGAACATGCCTAGAGGAGGTGAGGAAAGCCCACATTTAAGCCGTTTTCACATATGAACCGAACGTTGTCTGGTGTTGTCCTTTCACATGTGCACCACACTATAGTAGTGGTGCAATAGTTTGGTTTAGGTGACAGTGCCTGGTTAGAGGATACAGGAAGCAGGATAGAAACATCATCAACACTCCCACTCGCTCACTTTGAATTCTCCGGACAATGACCTGTTCTATTCACACACCAGCTCATCTGGACATTACGCAGACTTTGTACTCGGGAGCTGGCAGGGTAAAGTTCATTTCAAGTCCGGTCAAACTTATTCGAACAAACTTAGTCGAACATTTGCATTCAAACATATCGCTTCTTCAGATAATGTCTAGAAAAGTTTGAAGTTTCTGTGCATATGTGAAAGCAGCATCAGTCTGACAATAACACTGTGCCAAAAAAGTGAAAGTATGAAATACCTGCCAGAGAGTTCAGTTTGAAGGGTTCCAGACTGGACTACTCTGGAAAGTTGCAGGAATAGTCTCTTCTCCTTCTTGACATATTTGTGCTTGCAGCTGAATGTCCTGTACTACCAGATGATGGTGCACTGCTGCAAAAGTAGTTGCCAGCACCAGCTCTTTTTGCTAGCTTGTGTTGTTCCTAATAATTGACAAATAAGTAGTTTTTTTAATAAATATTGATTTTTTTTTATTTTTTTTTAGTGAATCTTAAAAATGTAAACATTGATAATGTGTGATTTCATCAGCTGAAAAGCTTTTTGGAGATCCTACCTGCCTCTTGATACGTAAAAGGCTGGAAAATGTAATGTTAATTAGAACCACCTGCTGTAATCTTCCACTGTATGAAATGCTCTCCACAACAATGAGAATAGTTAATGAGCTTATTCTTTTGTCAACTATTCTCATCCAGTTTCACCGTGTTAGTTAATGAATCCTGTTCCAGTGGTCTTAACAAGGCTTTATAAGTGTATGTAATATAATATACCAACATTTTGTCTAATTTTTATTTCAGTTTTGTTTGAACTGTGAAGAATTTCACTTCATGTGATCATGTGAACTGTATAAATGTGTGCACTAGTTATAAATTTGTAGTGAGAGTTTATATGCAGCAGTGAGACAGCTCACAGTTCCACGCTGCCTGAATCCATCCTCCACTGAAAGCATATTGCCTTGTAAGATACATATTAATCAATGTCTTGTGCCCTCTAGAAGACTTTTGTGTGTGTGAAGATGTTATTAGCTACGTTTGTGACTCACCTGTTTTGATCTGACCTGTGCAATTTCCCAGATGTGCAACCAGTGGAATATGAGGAGCCGAGCCACTGGTGCTCCATTGTCTACTATGAACTCAACAATCGTGTAGGTGAGGCTTACCACGCATCTTCAACCAGCGTGCTTGTGGACGGCTTCACTGACCCTTCAAACAACAAGAACCGCTTCTGCCTCGGACTGCTTTCCAACGTCAACCGCAACTCCACAATCGAAAACACCCGCCGACACATTGGCAAAGGTATAACTAACACTGATGCACAGCATAAGAGGCAGATTGATAAGACAGACATTTTGTTCTTGCAGAGTCGTGGTTTGAATGTCCTGACCATCCGTTGTCTGTGTTATCTAGGAGTGCACCTGTACTATGTGGGAGGGGAGGTGTACGCGGAGTGCCTCAGTGACACCAGCATTTTTGTCCAGAGCCGTAACTGTAATTACCACCATGGCTTCCACCCCACCACTGTCTGCAAGATCCCCAGTGGATGTAGCCTAAAGATTTTCAACAACCAGGAGTTTGCTCAGCTTCTGGCTCAGTCAGTCAACCATGGCTTTGAGGCCGTCTATGAGCTTACCAAGATGTGTACCATTAGGATGAGCTTTGTCAAGGTAAGGACTTCACAAAATAAATGGAAGACAGGCAGGGACAGTTAAACATCTGATCATGTCTTTTAACAAGAGGAAAACATCATCACAGTTAATGTCATTGTTGTGTAATTTTCTGTGCCTCCTCACAGGGCTGGGGAGCTGAGTATCACCGACAGGACGTTACCAGCACCCCCTGCTGGATTGAGGTGCATCTGCATGGGCCCCTCCAGTGGCTGGACAAGGTGCTAACACAAATGGGTTCGCCTCTCAATCCTATCTCCTCTGTGTCCTAATGATGGTCTTGTGGAAGCGTGGGAGACCCTTTTTATTTTATTTTTTTTGATTCCCCTCAGTGATTTATAATTTAAGGTGGTCTTAATGGCTGAACTGTTTACACTTACTTTGGGAAGGGATATTGAACTCTGGCTGGAAGTTCAACAACAGCAGCAGCAGCCAGAATCTAGTTGTTGAAACTGAGTAACGTTACAAGCAAATACCTGGAGAAAGAGAGGAATAAGGAATACCCAAGTAGCGGTAACGACATGGACACAGTACTGCTTGACAATGCTACAACACCTGGAAGAATTGAGGGCTCCATTGTCAAGCTTGAATCTGTCAAATGTTAATTTTTGCATCAAGTTTTATTGTTTTTCTCAAATGATTTTATCTCTCTGTATGTGTAGTTTTTAATGAAGCAGAACTGTGTCACTGCTCTGCCTTATGTCCGACAGACAAATTGGAATTTTACTGAACACTTTTCTTACATTGTTGTCTCAGTGTCAGATATTTACAGTATAGACACGATTATGTTTACCATTAGGCTCAGATATAACAAATGCTTTCTTTTTATAGTCTCTACTGCTAGAAATGAACACTGAGCTACTGCCTTTTAAGAAAGTTATGTATGCCAACCTGATAGTTTTTGATATGGGAGATCAATCACTGAACAAGTTTAACACGCCATAAGCTAACAACAGTGTGAATGTTACATCTATTGCAATAGAAGTAGTCATTTATGATATAATCAGACAATGGACATCATCATTATTACTGATTCTTGTTTGTACTCTCAAGGTTCAAGTAAGAGTGACTGTATTTTTCATACTCACTGTATTAACAATATTGTGCACTCATGGATTTTGTGGAGGCATATTAAATTTTGGCGTGGGTACCAAGGCATTATGTTGATAGATAATTGACTTCATTAGCTCAATGAAATAAACAGGATATTTGGTAACAATGATTGCTTATTTTTCAGTGCTTCTGTCTGTTCTTTCACATTTTACTAATAGATAAAGATTAAAAAAAAATACAAAATACATTTTAAAATACATGAACAGTGTGGAAATGTGTTGAATCAAAACAGATCTACAGTAACAGTCATACCATGCATGTATACAGATGTAAACAGTGATTAACTATGTTGATGAAAGGTAAAGCTTTCTGATACATCACCACCCATTTGTTCAGCTGAGCACTGGTCTACGTAATGGTTGTATTTGTGTGAATAGCTTGTATTAGATGCATGCTGTTAAGAATGCAATCAAATAACACTGATCACAGCTTTAAAACATCTGATGTCCCCATTGCAAAGTCACACAAGCATCACAGCAAACAAGGACAACAGTGCATTGTAATGAACAAAATATTTAGTACATAAAGCCTCCAGCTTATTTCTGTCTGATTAAGAACATCAATAAATCTAGTGTGGCTCACAATGTTCTATATGATGTTCAATTAAATATTTAATTAAGAACACGTTTATTGTTAACACCAAAGGCAAAACAGTGAAATTACTGCTTGTCAGGACTGCGTTTTAAAATTAGATAGTTACACTTCCTCATATTAAAATGAAATAGTTACACTGTGTGGAAGAAAACAGCATACCTACATACTTCTTTTTTTTTTTTTTTTTTTTGGAAGGTCAACAAGAGCAAGCCTCCAGCGTCTTTTGGCTGAACCAAACATTTTTGAAATTATTTTAAAATAATATTTTCTAAAGCCCATTTTCAAGATTGATTTGTGCCCATATTCACCTATTTAATCTGCTGTCGATGCATTATTCCCACTCTGACATACAATACAGTATAATCTAATGTAACGCCGTACTGGAGCCAGTCAGACAACTTCCTATTGGTCCACGTTTTTTATTTACCGTAAATCTCCTAAAAGCGAGATCCCTTAACATTTACAAATAAAATACAACAAATTACATTTACAGATATAACTCAGATAATAAGCGATTAAACGCAAATATTAAGTCCTCACCAAATTTATAAGACAGAGCATGTTTCTGACTGTTTTTATACCAACTAAGTGACAGAAAACAGGCAACATGTCAGTGAAGCATGAAATTGCTCTTGCGTCATATTACCTTAGCAGCCGGATGTGAGGTGGCTCCCAAGGAGCAAGCCAAAGATAAACACGTAGCCAGAAGAGCAGGGGTGAGGATAATAAATATTACAGAGAGGCTGCTGTTAAACCATCGAAATGGAGTAGCTGGTAAGAATATAGAGGTCCTAGCAGGCAAGGAGACATCCGTCAAATTTACCAAGGAGCTAGTCTTCCGCAGACATCGAGTTGGTAAGTCCCGCAGAGTACTGGAAGCTCTAACGTTACCAGCTAGCTTGCTAACGTTAGCTAACGCCAGCTAACTAACCTAATTACCTGTCTTTGACAGTTAGGTAGTGTCTGGAGTAAAGCAACGTTACTAATACAGACAAATAGCTATACACTCAGCTTTTTCAAAAGTATGTTACGAGCCAGCGTTTGCAAGGCTGAGTTTCTCTCTTGCTTGGAAAGCTGTCCTAAGGCTAGTTGGTGTATCTGAGACTTAATTTTACCATATTAGCTTAAATGTTAGCGGGCTCAGTTAGCTGAAAGATCTGCCTGTACACCGGGAAGGTAAATGCTAGTGTTTACTTTAACATACCTGGAAATAAGAGATTATATAGCTTTGGTATGTTGCTTCCAGTATGAGATATGTTGTAGAGGAGACAGTGATGCGGCAGTAGTAGGAGTGCACACAGTGTTAATTCAGATCTTCTTTGCTGCTAATCAAGAAAGCAATAATTTCACTTTATACATTTTACCTGCATTTATGTGTTATATTCTGTGACTCTGGTCCGTTAATTTAAAATCACTAACCATTTTCATCTAATACTCCAGCTTTGTCGTTTAGAGATTTGTTGAATTTAAAGTTGTATCAGTTGTAGCCTGTCATGCACGAATTAGCGGAAACAGAATATTGTACAAAATGATGTCTTACCTTGATGAATGAAAATGTGCTAGTCAGAATGTTAATTTCAAAATGTGATTTGCAGTAAAGGTTGAGACTTGGGATCCAGTCTGAAAGTCAACACACTGGTTCATCTGCAGGTTAACAGCTGAATGTGTTTTCTCAACAGATGTTACTCAAAAAGCCCTAAAGGTTTTTTCTGTATTTGCTGTGTGTAGTTAACACTTGAAAACAAGTGTGGTTAATGTAACGCCCTGGAGGAAATTCTTACTGTTAATTATTTGGTAGATAAGATGAGATTAAACACATTTACTCCCACAAATAGTGTTACCTCAGTCAGCAGCAAACAAGTCACCTTGTTTTGAACGGCATTGTTTCCACTGGGTCCACTCAGTTGAGTATTGAAAATGATTTGCATTAGTGAGGTTTCCACATTTTCAGTCAAAATTAGATCAGTGTTGCTTGAGATATGGGATATGATGATACGTCAGTTACGCAGTGTTATGTTTGAAGACATGCAATTTCTCCAGGTTTGTCAGGAGTTCGTTTGTAGTGTTTGACAACATATTAAGAGACCAAGCAGATTTCATTATTAGATTACTGGGCCATTTTGCTTTATAGTTTATTGTTCTAATCAACAAAATAACCAGTTATTGGAACAAAAATGGCCTTCATATTTGCATAATGAAGCACTGGTGATTGGCATCGATATGTAAAGATATTTATTTGACATAAATGGTTTGGTCGTTTTCCTGGTTGGTGGAAATGCAATGGAAATGCACCTTGTATGGCCTTATTTCTCTGTTTCTGCGTAAGGTTTGCAGAATAATTAACTCTTAATGGATGACTGGCAGACTGTCAAAGCTTTGTGACCATTTATAAATTAAAAATGAAAACATTTTTGTGCAAGTCTGTCTGAATAAAGTGAACCTAGCAGAGATATCACACAAAAACTATGTCTTTCCATCATAGTTCCACCCTATATTTGCATGTTTCTCTGCAACATCAGTCAGCTTTCACGTCCTTATTCTTCTTCTTGTCTCCCTTCGTCTGTTTCTCCTCCACAGTATCTGTAGCTGAGTCCAGAATGGTGCGAGCAGCCTTGGTGACTGTCACCAGTCTGGCTCTTACTGGGGCTGTGGTGGCACACGCTTACTTCCTCAAACACCAGTTCTACCCAACGGTGGTCTACCTCACCAAGAGCAGCCCCAGCATGGCGGTAAGAGCAGTGCTAAAATCAAAGCTTAATTGGAGTTTGGTTTAAATTGTTTAAATATTTTAACCATAGTAATATTTTTACATTTGACAGTATTTCGTCAAAGGCGCTATGAGTGACATTGAGTCAAATCGATGTTTTGTTTCTGTTTGGTTCTGTTGTCAGGTGTTGTACATTCAGGCCTTTGTGCTGGTGTTTCTGCTGGGAAAGTTCATGAGGAAGGTCTTTTTTGGACAGCTAAGGGCTGCAGAAATGGAGGTAAAGTACTGTTTATGTTTATTACTCGATTGATAGCAACACACATTGTGTTTTGTAATTAATGCACAATCTCTGTTGTGTTGTAAATGACAACAATGAATCCCTTCAAACTTTATTTTCCTTCTGCACTGTCATGCACCTCTACCACCAGCACCTCATCGAGCGCTCGTGGTATGCAGTGACTGAGACGTGCCTGGCATTCACTGTGTTCAGGGATGACTTCTCCCCCCGCTTTGTCGCCCTCTTCACCCTCCTGCTCTTCCTTAAGTGCTTCCACTGGCTAGCTGAGGACCGGGTGGACTTTGTGAGTGATGATGGAGAAACAGCTTCCTCAGCTTACACAGTACAGTGGATACTCCCTCCACTGTATCTGTATACATATATACAACGTATACAATACATTGTTTAAAGGTAGAAAGGAAACGTGGGACAAAGGATTGGGCAGGTGGTGTGTGGCTATGGCTGCATACCAGAGTTGAACAAACACTGTTATGTGACATTTTGGGAGATTTTTAGCTAAAACTATTTGAGCAAGTGAAAAGCATTGCTTCACTGGTGAGGACGTTGCAAGTGCAGGAAGCTCTACCAAACTAACTTGACTAGACATCAGTAATTAGCCGAATATGGAGTACACTGGAACATAGTACAGATGTCTGGGCTCCTTTATGAGGGAATCATTGATACAATTATCATTCGGAATAGTAATCAATCATTCAGTTATTGAATAGACATACATGACTTTGTGTGCTTTAAGTAAAATGTAAATAATGTTTATTTCCATGGTTTTCTGTTAGATGGAACGGAGTCCTAACATCTCCTGGGTTTTTCACTTAAGAGTCTTATGTAAGTACATGTTATAAAGCCACATCCGATATCCTTCTTCCCGCCCTTTTGTGCTGGCGTGTCTTACTTTTTAACTTTCACTTCCCTTTCTGTTTCTCTTTCATTTCTATTGATTGTACATATGAAACAAGTCTTTTAGCTAAATGAAACTGTATGCAAATCATTCTGTTTGCACACGAGGCCAGGTGCTCTGCAACATGAGAATGACTTTAACAGACCATAAGACTGAGAGCAGCACCGATTAAAGGGGCCATTTGATTACATACAGTTTACTGTATTTGAATTTAGGACAGTTAGTTGTTTATGTTGAGCAAATACAAAGATACTTCTTATCCAATTTTCTACTGACCTTCTGTGTGTTCAGCAGGTACTGCAGCCTCTCACAGAAGCATTATTCAATGTTGCTCTTTATTTCCTGCAGCTCTAATGGGACTGCTGGGTGTCCTGGACTTCCTGTTTGTCAACCATGCCTGTCACAGCATCATTACCAGAGGAGCCTCGGTCCAGCTTGTTTTTGGATTTGAGGTTTGTCATACTTGATTGGAGTTGAACTGAAGCTCTGTTTTTAACTGTAAGAAAAATAATCCCTCATTCATTTGTGATAGGCTGATTCTTTAGTTACTGTCATTTTTTACTATAGGTTTCACTCTCCCTCAGCCTTTGTTCATGTTCTCATCTGGTTACTGAGTTAGCCTATACCACGGGAATAGTAAACTGACCAATGACAAATATCAAGGTCACTATCGTTCCCATTAAATATTATTATCAAAGCCCCCAGACCAGCCATAAATCAGTACCACTAAAAGTTTGGCTTCAGAGTTTGAAAAAGTTTTTACATGGGAACCGTGCCTCCTGCTTAAATGATTAGTGGATTTTCAGTCTTTTGTTTTGCCACATTAGTTGGCTGAATCTTTTTCATAGTTTGTGTCTCTATGCTAATATGCATACACAGTGTTTCTAGACCCTCTTTTAAATACGGTTTCTCTCCTCTGTGTGCTGGTCAGTATGCCATCCTGCTGACTATGGTGCTGACAACCTTCATCAAGTACATTCTGCACACCGTTGACCTGCAGAGTGAGAATCCCTGGGACAACAAGGCTGTCTACATGCTCTATACTGAGCTCTTCACAGGTACCGTGTTCAGCTGTAGCTCAAAGTGTGATGCTGTTTTCCTCCGGACAACCATAGCCTGCATGTAAAGTAAATGATGAAATTATATCAGCGATATTCAAACGGTGTGTGATGTTTTTATACCAGGATTCATCAAAGTGCTCCTGTACATTGCCTTCATGACCATCATGATAAAGGTCCACACTTTCCCCCTGTTTGCCATTCGCCCCATGTATCTGGCCATGAGGTGAGCAGCTTTATTGTGTCTGTGTCTGTGTCAGAGCCTTTATGATGTTGTTGTTACTTCTACCAGTGAAGTTTCCTTTTATTTCTTTTTGATTGGTCATTTCCTAATTTTGATGATGGTATTTGAAATTTTACGATATATTTCCATACTTAATTTCTTTTTTGGAAAAGATGATAATTTTAAAATAAAATATTTCAGTTTCATGTTTATGGCATGGTTTAAGTTTTGTGCTGTTTTGTTTCCCTACAAGGCAATTCAAGAAAGCTGTAACAGATGCTATAATGTCTCGGAGAGCCATCCGCAACATGAATACACTGTGAGTGATGCCTTTTCTGATTGTGCTGCATTGTACTTGCAAAAGACATTATTTCCCAGTGCATCTTTTTTTAAGAATTTACATATTATTTATATTATTTTGTTGGACAAAACATGGTCAAGTGGGTTTTAAATTTTCATTTAACAAGGACAAGGACTATGTTTCATATGCCAATTAATGTCCATTCTCTATTTAGTGTTAATGTTTTTGCAGCTAAATATGCACACTGTTGCATAGAAACTTTGGCATGCGCTTACTCAAGTTGTAGCAAACCCATATAATTTGTCTGCTGTCCACATTTTGTTTGTTTGTTGCTTTGTTGTTTCTTGTCTCTTAGATCAGCCTTCAATATTTAGTCAGTGGTAGTTGAATTGCTTGTCACTTCTTTTGTCCTTTCTGCCCGGGCTCAGATACCCTGATGCTACTCCTGAAGATCTGCAGGCTTCCGACAACGTCTGTATCATCTGTCGAGAGGAAATGGTCACTGGAGCCAAGAAACTACCTTGTAATCACATTTTCCATTCCAGGTAAGTCCTGTGGTAAACAGCCTGACTCAACAGGAAAGATTCTAGACTGCAAACAAACAAAACAACTTGGATGTCAGACATGATCATTGTCTCACTATGTAAACCATTTAAAACAGAAAACGAGTCAGTGTGGCAAATTACAAATGACTTCAAACGAGAACCGCTGGTATTGTGATGTTAGAAGTTCTTGGAGTATTTTAAATAATGTTGCGTTACCTTCCTTTCCTCTCCACAGCTGCTTGCGGTCCTGGTTCCAGAGGCAGCAGACCTGTCCTACCTGTCGCATGGACGTCCTCCGAGCTTCTAATAACAATCAGACTCCTGCTCCAGCCCAGGCGCCTCCCCCTGCTCCAGCAGCCCCTGCCAATGCCCCTGCCGCCCCGCCTGCTAATGGTGTGGATCAAAAACCAGTACACATGAACACAACCCCTGTGTTTTTACTGCTGCTATCAGCACCACATAAAGCCAAACCACGCACAAAGTCTTAGCAGTGCAGAGCGTCTGCAATGTGGGTGCCCTCAGCTGTTACACAGCAACTGTGTAAGAGTAGACCAGAGCAGAAACATTGCTTTGAAACCACTTATGCAATACTGCACTCTGCAATATCTGAGAGGAATATTTCACCTGGCTACATTTAACTTCTTTGCAGACAAAATGTAGCTTCATACCTACTACTGCTACGGTTTAACTCAGAAAAGCATTTCCATTCACGGGCTTAAAGCCAAGTGTCAAATTTTTAGTGTCTATAATATTTTTAAAATTATTCAGATTTCACAACTTTATGTTTGTAGAAAAAGAGAAAGTCATGTGAATAATGTTAGTCCGTCTGTGAACTGTTTTCAGCCCATTCATCCAGTGTCTTTTTACACAATACCACTCTGGGGCGCCAGAGTCAGACATTTTTAAATTCTACACACATTGGCTCTGAGTTTTGAGTAATTAGTCCAAAAATCTTGATTCTATATAGTCACTACATGGCACTTCATAAAATCACCTCTCTCCTCCACCTCTTTTTTTGGCTTAATTATCAAGCAAGTCTTGCCCGTAATAATGACCTATGTGCAGTGAGTGTACCCTTTGGTAAATACACATTTGGACCATTTTTAATCATCTCTTTGGTACTTTTTCCTCTCCAGTGGCTCCAGGCATGTTACCAGGCTTTCCCCCTGGCATCTTCCCTTTCTGGGGTCCCTTCCCTGCTGTGCCTCCTCCTCCTGCTGCAGCAGCTGCAGCTCCTGGTGCTGCTGATGCTCCACCGAGCAGCACAGAAGCTACACAGGCAGCTGGTAAGGACACAACATAATACCTCATCAATACAGATAAGAGTCATTGTTATTCCATGACTGTGGTCACACGAGCCTGTGCACTCTCAAATGGAAATAATTACTGATAACTGTAATTGTATTGATGTTTTTTGTTGTTTTGTTTTTTTTTTTTACACCATGAGGACTTTGCATATACCCAGGTCAATCAGTGCGGTGTGTGTTTCCATCAGGTACCAGCCAGCCCACATCGTCGACTGCAGACACCTCTACAGCAGCACCGGCTCCGGGATCAACGATCCCAGGCTTCCCCTTCTCCTTCCCTCCTCCTCCCTTCCCCACTGCACCATGGCTGCCCATGCCACCACCTCCTCCCTTTGGTAAGCACAAATACTCAGTACTGCCTTGAAAACTAAAATGAATAAACACGTAATGACAAATCACTCTTCCCTGTGTTTGTTATAAAAGACAGGGAAGAGTGCACGTGCATGAGCCATAATAATGTTGTCTTACTTGCTGAACATTACTATAGCAACACACTGTCCTTTCACATTGTTTACATATATGACACTTTTACTGCCAAGTAACATGATTGTTAATGTTCAGTCTCAGCCTGAGTGTCTCACTGAATTGGATCATGTTAGAGTTAGAGTGCAGACCGAGGCCTCTTCAGTCTTCTTAGATCCCGGCCACAGAGGCTTTAGCTTAATTGGTAACTATAGTTAACTACAGTAAACACTTCCCTGCAGCTCCCACTCCGATAGTTTACACATGCAAGATTCTCAGCTGCAGTCAGGTTTATTTTATCCTCTCTTCCAGTGTCGTCGATGCCTCCCCCTCCTCCGTCTCTGTCTCGCCTGTCTGAGGAGGAGCTGAGGGAGCTGGAGGCAGAGGGCCGGCGGGGTCTCGAGGCCAGACTCCAGTGTCTCCAAAACATCCACACCCTGCTGGATGCCGCCATGCTCAATATCCACCACTACCTCAGCACCGTCGCCACACTCACGTAACTAAACCTCACTGATTCTTTTGCCAAATTAAACTAAAATCATCAGACTCTGTTGCATTTGTTTGTATTATTAATTTCACCACATCAACTCAGCTAAGAGTAAATGGAATGTGTCAGGCTTTTAATCAGCTTCACACTTTTTTTGTGAAGATTAAAGGCACAAACAAGTGGTCACATTGTCTGGAGGGGATTAAATCTTAAGCAAACACACTGAAAATTGCTCGTCTCTCATTTTCTTCAGATGAAAATGTGATTTTCAGTTGAATGCTTCATTGTCCTTTTACTGCTGTTTCTTTCACAGCCCTCCTCGAGCTGAGGGCAGCGCTGGAGAAGCTAGTGCGACAAACCACACTGCTTCATCCCCCACAGCCGGCAGTAGCACAGAGAGCCCCAGGCAGGAGGACTCTCCCAGCTGTAAGTAAACTGACAGTACACATCAACTATGAACACAGCCAAGATAACTGAAACAAACACTTTGGACCTTGATGTGATCATTTTTACTTTTGCCATTGATAAAGCGAGTGGAGCTACAGTCTCCTCCCAGCCCGCTGACTCCACCTCTACTGCCTCAGACACAGAAAGAATAGAAAAGATGGATGAAGGAGTGGTGGAGGACGAGGATGGAGAGCCGAACGCTGCCGAGCTGAGGCGCCGTCGCCTTCGTAAGCTGGAATCATCATCGTCATCATCACCCCCTCCCGACAACTGATCCGTGTGTTCTGACTCGGGACATATCGTTCTGGACCAACAGGAACTCTGAGCAGATTGATCTTTGCTTTTGGTTCTTCATTGCCTCTCTTCCTCGTGGCTCTCGCCTCCCACAGGCTCAGGTTTCTAACTGTGTCGAGTTGGACTCAGGCTGCCAGGAGACGCAGTGATCTTTACCGCTTATCTGCACCATTTCTGTGTCAGAAAGCAATAGTGTGACCTTTTTTTTTTGTTTTGTTTTGTTTTATCACCTTTCTCCTCTGAGAATGACTACTGCAATAAGAGTTCTGCAGCTGTTTGTAGGTTTAATCAGGTGGAAGAAGAATTCTTGCTTGAAGCCCAGATATTTGGTTGATATGAGAGAGATGGTATTTGGATTTGTGTGTGGTAGTTTTACTGTCAGTGACATCTTTGCCTGCACTTTGATTTTTGTTTAATTCACCTTCCTTCAGTATAAAGGTGGTCCCTTTCACCACATCGTTACACAGAACCTGGATCAGTGTCTGATCCAGTGAATTCAAATCAAAAGAACCTGATCATCTACGTTTGCTGTTTTTTTTTTTTTTTTTGTTTTGTTTTTTTTTTCTTTCCTGTAACATGCATCGTTCTTCTGTTTCCTGATTTCTCCACGTTGCCGCTGGAGACGTAACATACTGATTTATTTGAATGTGTACATACTGTATAAAGAGTTTTAATAGGATGATCTGTACATAATGCAGAATAAACTGTTTGACTGAAATGGCAGTGGCGCAACACACATATTAGTTTGTATGCTGACACTGATACCATAGAGGTGGAATGTGTTAAAGCTCATACACTGTGAGCACTTTTCTGCAGGCTCTCTGTTGCAGTGTTTAAATGTTGCCAGTGAATTAAAGATTGGGCTGTTAAATTCAAACTCACTATCATCACTCACTACATACAGAGCTTCTTTTAGGTCAGTCCGGAATGCAAATGTTTGCTTACCCATGGATAAACCCAGTTTTGTTGACACTGAAAGCTCATCCTTTACCTTGGAAACGACTACAAGGTCTGTTTAGTAGCCATTCTGGGGCTTTTGAGCACAAAATCTCTACTTTTAATCTTTTAAGTGCTCAGGAAATTTAAAGTTGCCCTGTTGTCACAGAAATGTAGAAATTTAATCTGATAAGAAAGAGCATGTAATGTGATAAAAAGCTCCAGAACAGCCACTAAATGGACCTTATGATGAGATTGTTTTTTTTTTTTTTTTTTTCAACTTGATGATTTTCAGTTTTTGGAAAGGGATTAACAAAATCTCTGCATCATGTGACTCTGCATCATGCAGCCTAAATCTGAAACTTTTTTAAAAAGTCAAAACAGAAAAAATGTCCTCTTATAGGCAGAGATGTAAGTGGACAGCAGGAAAGGCAGAGCAGCATTCAGACATACTGACTCCCAAGCAGTCAGGCAGACTGACAGGAGGAACACTCCAGGGTTGACGTTTGAAATTTCGATGATAATTATCATGTCACCCACTAATGAAGTATATATGCTTTGTAGTAAATGGAATAAAATGAGGTGCAGGCACAGCTCCTCTCCCTCATGTTCTCTGCTTAGCAACAGGCTGAACAAGTTTTTAATTTTTTGGTTGTTTATTTTTTTTATTGGTTTGTTGTTTACATGGTAAATGTCAGTCATGTGGTGAAGTCAAAGCCACAGGTGAGTGATCTGCTATGCTATTTCCAGTAAAGACATTAAGGAGAATATCATGTGATAATCAGCTACAGTTACAAGGTAGAAGTTCAGTTATAAAATAAATTAAACTTACATCACAATAAAATTATACACGGGATAATAATCCACATCAATTAAAACTTTAAAATGAAGACATTCTTTACAAATGTGACATACAATGAGAGAGAACAGCAGACATGACACGTCCTGTGTCATGTTTCATTTTTAACAAAAACCAAACGAAAACAAACAGAAAAACCCAATAATACCTGCAGAAACGTGCAGGTCTGGGGTTGAATGGAGAAATCCTGCTGAACTGATGTGGAATTATTTATTAAAGGCTTCAGACGTTAGTGGCCTTAAAGAAACAGTACTCCCCCGCTGTAAACACAAAATGCCAAAAGAGACTGCTGTTCATTTGTATTTTAGTCTGTTTCCTATATACCTGAAGCAGTGCAAGAGAAAAGTTACCTTCATTTAAACTTTACAAAACTATAAAATAGTAGCATTGATGCCTGTTACCAATGGTTATCACAAGCTGCAAGCTCATGAGTTACAAAGCATTACAGGTATTCATTAATTAAGGAATGCTAATGAAGCTGAATGTGCCATTTTTGGGAACTGTAAGAGCTAGTTTACCTTGTTTTATCCTCAACGGATCAATGACTTAGTTTAAACAAGCCAACAACTTGTGGCTAAACCTCAGTATAACTGTTATTAATTTGGCCGTTCACATCTAGGACTTTTCCCTCTGAGTTTGTTCCCTTTGAGTTGAGAAAGCTTTTTAATTTATTCTTCGTTTAAAAACTACAAGGTGCATATTCCCTGTTTGGTGACGATTTCCTGAGGTTTTCAGTGCAAAAACTGCTCATAGAGCGAGGGGCTACTGGAATCAGGAATCAGGATCAGGTCTGGGGAGTGGAGTAGAACGAGTGGTGCTGGTGGTTCTGGTTTGGAGGGTTGCTGGCAAACAGGAGAGGAGCGGTCTCTGCTCCATACCATCTGAAACAGTGAGAAGAAGAACATAAGATGACAGCTGTACCCACTGTGCTTGACTGATTGACTGTGACTGTAACATGGTTTTACTGATCATACCCTGACTGTGTATGTGAACTGCGTGCCCATGGAACAGGTGTGTCCTCATCGCTGCCTTGAGGGTCATCAAAGAAATATGGATGAGGTAGGACCCTGTTTTTGATGGCCATGCTGCTGGTCTGTGAGGATCAGAAAAAAAAAAACACAGGTTGAAATTACTACTTCTGCTTCAACAATACACGTCCTGTGTCATGTTTCATTTTTAAATTTCTTTTTTGATTAATGTTTAGTTCAGTGCCTGTCGGACGCACTAACTACCTCCTGAGTGGGCTGTCGAACCCTGAAGATGAGGATGAGCAGACTGGTTGGGAGCAGTTCCCATATGAAGAGGATGGCACAGAAGACCAGGTAGCCGCTGTCACCCAGTTCATTACGCAGGTCAGCCTACAAACACACACATTGGGTTATCTAATAGTGTAATGGTATTTTTACTGGCCATGGCTGTTAACTTCATCGCAATCAACCATCCGACAACCATTTCTGCCAGTGTGACCCAGACTGAACAGTGTGCTACACTGGCTGAAGTGTGGACCCAAACCTTATATGATTACCTGGTCAGAGACGTTGTACCAGTCAAAGTTGAACGACTCCACCCAGTGGTTCTGAGACAGGAAGAGGACTGTCAGGTTGTAGCAGGCTCGACTGGCAAACAACAAGATCACTGCTGCGCCCAGTGCTGTTGTGCGGCACACGGTGGTTCCCTGGTCAGGTAGAAAAGGCACTGTTAGCCTGGAGTACTATCAGAATCACAGAGGAGGGTAAGAAGGGGTTTATATTTGAAGGGGCACATTTGGAGAGAGTTGCATTAATAAAAGAATGGTCTAACCAGATGCAGCAGGTGCAGAAATATCGTAATTTTAATTTTAGTCTCTAGTATATGTCAAAAATACTGGATCCTACAATCCCCATAATGCAACTCAATGCCTCACTTCCAGTTCTTAACACAGCTCTGTTATAAATGTGTAGCCTCCAAGCCCAAGATGAGACTACCTTGATGATGTCATTGTGATATCATCAGGGTAATTTTTGCAACCTTGACAAAGCTCCCCCAGAGCCATAAAAGACATATTACACCTGTTTTCACAGTATGAGTACGAGTATTCATGAGGAGTAAACTACGCTCGAAGTGTACAAATAGGTGCAGTGGCCCTTTAACTTAAGTTGATTGCTGTGTTTTCAGTTTGTCACCCTGTGGACTGAAGTTGAGCGCACCTTGCTGATCAGGTAGGGGCTGGTCGAGTGCGAGTGTCTGGTCAGGAGCAATAACAAAGCTGCAAGTAACACCGCATCCAAGATGAAGAGCGAGTCATTGACTATGACTCGAACCAGGACCAGGTTCCAGGTCCGTTCCCCTGACCCACCATGGCCTCGGTCCCCGAGAGCCGCACAAACCACGTTGACACAGAGGAAGACGGCGTTCATTGCACCATACATGCACCGAGCCAACCACCTGAGGAAGACATGGAAGCCAGACAGGGAATGAATTTGCAGCCATAAGGTGTGACAAAGGCTGGATCAGGACATTCAGGTGTCAGAGCCAAAGGTCGATACAGTATCACTCTTTAAGGAAGAGCAGATCTTTTCAAAATTTTTGCTGTGGGGGGTAACTTACAGTTTTCTGTCCCCTGCTGAGCTATAAGTCCCTCTCACTTTGAGCAACACCTGTAGGACAAAAGAGAAATACGCTACATAGTAAACAGACACATTAGACTTCATGAATGAAACTAAAAGCAAAGGTACTACATGTGCATCTAAAGGATCAACTAACTGCACATGCTTTCATTTAAATAGCTGTTGGGTTCACAGCTGATGAAAGGAACTCCCCTGGTCAAAGATCATGTAAAGGAGGCCTTGATCAGTCGTTCTTACAATCATTCTCAGTCAACTTCAATCAGAAGGTATAGGAGAAAAACCCCTGCTCCATTCTCCCCAGCCTTACCTGAGTGAAATACAGGTTAATAAGGCTGAGCGTGAAGAACTGCAGACAAACAGGGAAGCAGTAGAGCAGCCAGTATACTGTAACAGGTAGGTGGTTGGCCTCCAGGGCATTACAGAAGTAAAAGGAGAACAAGGTGGTGCGGAGGGCGGCCCACAGAAGGCAGAGGAACAGAAAAACACTCTGGTAGCTCCATCTCTTGTGTCTGTACAGGTACAGAAGCCAGAGCTGGGCATACACCACCAGGAAGAGTGCGGCGTACAGAGCGGTGTAGAGGATGGTGAAGCCAAGCTGGACCGTCAGGGCCACAGCCGGACGAAGGGGAACTGGGAGAGGTAGAGTGGAGGAGCTGGGAGGAGGGGCAGCTGTGGCTGGAACTTCCATTGGGGAACTGTCAGAACCAACTGTCCATCGTCACAGAGACACTACCTTCTCCTCTCGGTCTGAGAGGTTTACATGGGAGACCTGAAACTGACAAACAAAATCAGAAGAGGGTCAGGAGGTCTTGACCAGAACACCTTGAGCTTGTGCTGGTCTATATGGAGGAAAAAAATTATATCTTGATAACTCGAATAAAGAGACAATATGACTTTGTGAACTGTACGAGATTTTGCCAAACTGTTTGTACTGAGGTATCAAAGCCCTTAAAACCTCAGAGTGAACTTTTCAGGTGCATTTTGGAGTGTTTCAGAATTAAATCCCATCTTTGCAGTAAATAATCTTGCTCAGTCCACAGTTTTAACTGTATAATCCACCCTGTACACGCAGGCTTCATCATCTCTTCACAGGATCCACCCTGCCCATTATTCATCCCTGCATTTTATTTTGAACGCTGGAACAAGAACTCATCATCACTGTCATTTATACATGTCAATTCAATGAAATTACAGCGAAAGGTTCATATGTACCTTAATACCCTTCAAGCCACTATTGGTAAAACTTCCTGTTTACCACAATAAAATACTTTCTCCCTTTTCTACGCATTGTGCGCCCTGAGCTCGGAAAAATTCACAAGATAAACGTTGTCTGGAAACACTGCCTATGCATCAGGCATTCAAGCACCACATTCAAAACACTTCAGGTTTCATTGTTTTAAATTATCACGTTTTATCTCTCACATCTCACAGGGCCTGTTTATAAAAAATGATTAGAGCTGCCGTGTTTAGGTAATGTATCTATTACTAAACTGGTAATTATTTTGATAATTCATTTATTGTTTCAGTCTTTTTTCCCCAGGCAAAGAAGCAATGTATTCTCTGTTCCTCAGCTTTGAGGATCTGATGTTTTTTATTTCTCGTGGCTGGACAGTGAAGGGAAGTCAAACTTACAGTTGCGCTGTGAAGCATTTCAGAAAGCACACAGTGACAAATCTGACCTGTTTTCTTCCCATGAATGACACTGTAACTACAATGTCACGTGTCGACTCCCACTGTCAGATACACATACACTGCTCTGCTGTATTTCAACCTTTACATCGACTGAACTACAGACAATTTACATTACAATACAACAATACACCATTATGTGACACACATTCGCAGTCATTTTCGACATATACATATATTCGATAGACTATATAGACTAGTTATCACTTTGTGCAGGTGTTCATGTCCACTGGCTCTATTATAGTGACCTCTGAAACTCAGTAATCCAGCCAGTTAAATGTCTTTGGAACATAAACAACGGGTGGTGGTCCGTTCAGGCTCTTCAACGGCTAACTAAGCTAACTGAAACTAACTTTAACTGACGTGAATGCAAACCATTTCGATTAGTCGCTAAGTTACGCTATGCTTGCTCATAAAAATCATAACACGTTTATGCTGTCAGTAATCGTTAAACGATAATAGCTGACCTTATTTCAGGTGTACGTGAAGCTCCGGGATACGCAGCGGACGACGGTAATCCCTGGTTTCCGTGTTTGACCTGCCTAACGTCTGATAGGCGGAGCCACTGTTTTGATTCTAACCGCCAATCAAGCGACGACGGGAAATCGCGGTTTCTTCAATTTCTTGTTTACTTGTTTTGGGGAGAACGGCGCATACATCACACTTAAAGCTCAGGTTACGTATAGGTCACGGAGGAAAGGTGAGTAACTAGCAGCTGTGGCCGGTTTTGTTTGCCACCGCTCGGCATTAACCGTTTGCCACAGCGGACTCTCATCAGACCAGCGCACTGCTCTTTACGCTCGTCGTTAATATTGTGTCACGAAGGTGCTGCATTATTAAAGAGGTTCAAGATGCCTATGGTGCTACGGTCCAGAAAATCCATCCACCAGAGGCAGGCCAGCGAGGTAGAGTTACCGGACACAAGACGGGGAAAAACGAGGAGGTCGACCCGCCTGCACGGCAGAACTACGTACGAGGTGGGTATTTTTATTACTCAGCTTTTCCGCCTCCTCTTCCTCCGCTGCTGAAAACTTCACAGTCAGCCACGTAGCTGGCTCGCTAACGGCAGTGGCAGCGACGTTAGCTGGCTAACCCGAGAATAATACTCGAGAAAGGATTATATAGACTTCAGCCTGCTTTTACCCGCCATATATTTGCTGCTACTACCACTTTAGCTTATCTAATATTTGCTTAGCTGGTTAGCATAACTGTTAAGAGCGGAAAAATTACACCGTGAGACTGCGCATAGCCAAAACTTGTTACCTAGCAAGTTACTCTATTATGGTAAGTTTGTTTTCACGCCGACGGCGTTTCTTTGTGAAGAAGGTGATAAAACGTTTGCCTTTTTTATTCCTTTTTGAGTTACTTTTGTCACAGGCATGGTTAATTGTCACACTGTACGTCCTCAAGTCTTACATGAATGCATAACTAGTGCTTTATTACAATGCTGCATGCACCTTATTGACCGTGAGTGTATCCGATGTGGTCCTGTCAGGAGTCAGATGAGTCAGACTCTGAGCCTGTCCAGAGCCAAGTGATGGAGAGACACCAGAGTCCCCCGCCTGAGCTGGAGGAGGAAGCTGCTGAGGAGGCAGAACTAACGGTAGGCTATAATTCACTTTACAGAAAACTCAAGCAAACGCACCTCTTGCTCTTACATGTTATTTTGTATTGGCAGGAAAAGGGGAAAAGCAGAGCCTGCCTAGGATGCATGGGTGTGGCCAGTTCTTATTTACACAGTGGTGAGGGAAGTAATTCTGTGTATGTGTGTGTGCAGCAGCATGTAATCATCTCCAGGAAATATTGTCACCCTACAGCGGAAGTGTCTTAATCTCCTTTACTCTGCTTCTAGAGAAGTAAAGCTTATAAGTAAGGCCGTGAGTATTTAAACAGGAGAGCTCAATCAGTGCTAAGGCCGAAGTCACAATCAGTATTTGTGTGTTCATACTGTGCATTCAGAAAATGTTAAGACCCCACATTTTGTCAAAATAGTTTGCAGTCTGCAGTCAGTACCTCATAATGACAAAGTGAATTTTCTTCAAATTTATTAAAAAGGAAAAACTAACTAAAACTTAAGCTTAGGTGCCTCTCATTTCTCTAGATCACCTTTGAGATGTTTCTATACCTTGATGTGAGTCCACCTGTGGTAAATGTAACTGATTGGACATGATTTGGAAAGGCACTCACCTGTCTTACATAAGGTCCCACAACAGACAGTGCATATCAGAGCTTTAACCAAGCCATGAGGTCAAAGATACTGCCTGCAGGCCTCACACACAGGATTGTGTTGAGGCACAGATCTGGAGAGGGCTACAAAAAAATCTGCTGTATTTTGCCATTCTGCTGTGGCCTCCATAATTCTTAAATGGAAGAAGTTTAGAACAACCACAACTCCCCCTAGACTTGGAGGCCCAGCCAAACTCAGCAATTGGGGGAGAAGGGCCTTGGACCAAGAACCCGATGGTCTCTCTGGCTGAGGTCCAGAGATCCTGAGTGGAAATAGAGAGACTTCCAAAAGGACTAAGTAAAGGGTCTGAATACTTGGTGTGATATTTCATTTTTCTCTTTTTAACGAGTTTCCATAAATTAAAAAAATCTGTTTTCACTGTCATTATGGGATACTGAGTATAGATTGATGAGTGGAAAAATGAATTCAAACAAATTTAGCATAAGGCAGTAACAATGCAGCCTGTAACATCTTACATAATTATTGGAACTTTTTTGTCATATCTGCCCACATATTTGCTGTTACTGATGCACCTGTGAATAAATCAGTCAGGCTTTAAGTTTCAATATCTATATATAGCCATTTTCAAAAACAGATGTGATAAAGTGCTTCTCTAACATAAACGATGAAATTCATAAAATGTAGTAGTAGTATGTAGTAGTTTAGAGTATGGCTGACATATCAGCTGGTATTAGAAATTGATAATGAGAAATTGCAGTTACATGAATGCCAGAACAGGTTTATGTTTGTCAGAATATGATCAGCTGCTGCTATGTGCCCTGCTGCTGCTCAAATTACATATTCGAGCTAAAATCACACAAATTCTGTGACACACCTATTTGTATTATTTGTATTATGTACAAGTTTATCTGTGTTATATACAAGTCTATTTGTATTATATACAAAGCCTTTCTCTACTAAGTTCTCTTTCTCTATCTGATATTGTTATGTTTATATGTTCTTATTTTTGTATAGCTATTTCTCTAATTTATCTAGTGTAACACTGTGGGCCTAGGGAGCACTGCAATTTCAAAACCTGTGTATGACCTGTACATATGGTTTTGACAATAAAGCTGACTTTGACTTTGATGTTTCAGGTAACTTGGGCACAAATCAAATTTGAGATGTTATGATCAAAAATGTTTGTTTATGAAAAAAGACTGTTAGCTAATGTCTTATTGATGGAGTTTTAACAAATGTTGAAATTTATCTGCCAAAAAAAAAATCTGCATCAGTCTGTATCAGCTGGGCCTAATCAGCCTTTTTCTTAGCCGACATTTTTACTTGTCATAGTAGAAAAGGCACAGCTGTTACTAATAACATTAATGATGACTCAGTAAGCCATGACTGTCATTTCAGTGGCATTTCCAACTGTGACATGCCAAAATGTCTTGCAAAAGGCCTATGGAGTTAGACAGTGAGACATGAACTGGTTGTGGAATATGGTTGCCATGGGACATCAGAGTATTTCTGAAAATGAGCATTGTGTCTGACTGCCATTAGAATGTTGAGTTGAATGATGTTGTAGCCATGGCAACACTCATGTCAAGTCCACAAACAAATATTGACACCCATACCAACATGTTAAACAGTCTGTGGCAGGCATGCGGAGGGGTACAAGTCAGGAGGGCTAATTTGAATATCGGAATAGGTGTGACTATTCTAGCTCTTAAAATACTACAGAAGCCTCTCCAAGTAATCAACAGTGTTATAGAGTTGTTGATAACCAGTACCCAGACTGTTAAAAAAAAAAGTGAGTATACTGAGTTTGTTTGAGGCTGTTGATTTTTAACTGCTAGATTTTTTAAGGTATATCAGTTGGTACAGGCAACTAAAGGTACTGTTATGAGTTTGTTCAGACTCACTGGATTAAAAGTGGTGTGCATGTGCCGAGATGTGCTATAGACATTTTTTATTCTCACAAAGGATGTATGCTTTTACTAATGAGGCTCTGCCTTCCTCAGGAGCTGAAGCACTGTAGTGTTGTGCTGGACCGCCTACAAGCTGAGGACAAGGCTGCAAAAAGAGAGCTTGAGGAGAAAGAAGACATGAACCGTAAAAGTGGGAAAGCCGTCTCTCGGATCCCTACTTTCCATAAACGACCCACCAATGCAAACCAGAACACGGAGCTGCCCGTTCCCAAAAAAGATACCCCTGTTCATGCAGCTCAGCCTCATGAGAAAGCAGGATGTGGAAGCGTAGAGGCTTCAAAGTCCAAACCACCCAGTGTTAGAGAAACAGCACTCCCCCTGCCATCAGTCCGAGTCCCCAAACCCAGTTTCGAAGCCCCCTCTACATTCAGCAGCACTGAACAAGCCGCTACATCAGCTCATAGCTCCCAAGTTACTGCACCCAAGAGTTGGAGTTTGTCTGAGTCTGTGCAGCATCCTCTCATGACTGCAAGCCCCAGGCCTGCCCTAAGACCAGGACATGGGTCAGAGCAACATTTACCACAGCAAGACCAGAGCAAAACCTCAGAAGGAGAAGCTGATACCACACCAGATGGACCTGTAGGTCACCTTCCACATGAGGGCTCCCTCAGCCAAAAGCCAGAGCACAGGACAGAAGAGAAGCATGATACTGAGGTTAAAGGCAGGATTTCCCTCACTGTGTCTGGAGACAGCGAGACGTCTGAGTCCGCAGAGAGTACTCAGACAGTGGAGGTCAGCCAAGTGGATGCCATTATGGATGAAGAGCCACCGTGGGAAATGGAGCTGGTCAACATACTTGAATTAAAGGACAGCAGATCTTCATCAGACGTTGAATGTGAGGAGGATTTGACAGGTGAGGAGTCTGAGCGCCACAATTTAGGAGAGGTGAAAGACCACCATGAACCACGTGTAAGCCAATCAGAGTTTTCAAAACTGGCAGAGACACAAGCCAGTTTGGATGAATCCACCTCTTCTGTAGCACCAGAGAAGAAGCCCACTAAAGTCAGATCAAGCAAGACAACTAAGGTGAGTTATGTTGATGTACCAGCTTAATAGATTCCGCTGATATCAGTCGTGCTGTTTTCTTGGTGCTCTCAACAAAGGCTGTCATATGTAAAGGAATTTCACCACACCCTGCAGTAACAGCTGTGGTATGCAACACAGTCCTAAGCTGTTTCCCAGTCTCTAAGCCAAAGTCAAAGCTGCGATTGCACCTTCTCTCATTTGTTTATTGGTTTGTTAAAATTCCACCTCCATCATTTTGCAGAGCTCAGGGTGCGCCAGTGTTACCCTCTTCTGCTTCCTTCCCATCACCTTGCTGCTTCTCGGAGGGTTCAGTCAGCATGTGTGGCACTATGGGCTTCCCATGTCTGTGGTCCAGCTCACAGCTCAGCTGGAGCTACAGTGGCTAGAGGGTCTTGACTTGGTACCAGAGCCTTGTAGCACTGATTGTCGGTAAGAAATGCCAACAAAGTGTCAGTCTTTCTGACCTATTTTGGTCTTTGAAATAAGAATTTGTGATATTGACATTATCAGGACTTACAAAACCACCCTGGTGTAACTTACCCTGCCCCCTGTTCAGAGTGCACCTGGTGGAGAGCATCCCTGTGGGTCTATACGAGACTTCTCCCTCCTCCAGACAGAGCATTGCAAACAGCTGGCTGCATCTGCTTGACAAGGCCAACAGCTCGGTCCACATCGCTGCTTTCTACTTCTCACTACAAGACAGCGGTTTGGAGTTTCCTGACTCTCAGGTGAGCATGTCCTAGTCTCATGATGTACCACTTCATATGTAGTGGCTGTACCGAATACTTTATTTAAAACCTTCGATGTGTGTGTTTTGCAGGGACGAGAGGTGTTTGAACACCTTAAACAACTTGAATCGAAAGGCGTGAAACTTCAGATTGCTGTCAACGCTCCCCAGACCTCAACCCAAGACACAGCAGAGCTAGCTGCTACAGGTATACTATCATCCCCACACACCCCCACTAACCGAGACGCCACAGATTGGTATTTACATCGCTGAATTTACCTGAGAGAACTGTTTATTGTTAAGAGTATTAGCTTCTGCTGATGCTGTTGCTAGTATTCAGCTAGTACTTGTACATAATGGTGTTCAAACTAAGATAAAGAACTGGGAACTTTGAGTGTGCGAAGGCTGAAACTCTCTGGACTGATCTCTGTTGTGTTTTTGCAGGTGCAGAAGTCAGAGAAGTAAACCTCAAAGCTGTAACTGGAGGCATCATCCATACCAAGCTGTGGGTGGTGGATCAAAAGCACCTCTACCTGGGTAGTGCCAACATGGACTGGCGCTCTCTGAGTCAGGTAAAGCAGAGAGAACGATGTGCATTTTCAAACGTATCTGCATTAATGTGGGCATGGCTGAAGTCTGTAGTCATTATGTTCAGTGGTTACCCCACATGACCTTTTGCATTAGGAGGGAGGCTTACATCACTGCCCACTTGCAGATCAAATTACTGTCCAGTAGTATTTGTAGAAATGATGTCCCAAGCAAGTAATAGCATGAGACTGACTCCCAGGTAAAAGCTCTGAAAGAGCCGAAAGGCGTTTTTATTTGGAGGCTCTAAACCTACAGACCTGTTTTTAGACTGTTGGTGTATTATTCAGTGTAACAGACTTTGAAGGAGTGCTGCACAACTGATCATGTAATTAAACTTAATCAGCTGCTCAACTGATGCTTACATTTTGCAGAACCTGCTTGTTATTCGTGTACATTGGAAGTAAGTCATATTTATTCTATACATCAGTTACATCTTAAAGTAGCTCATCATTATGATACATTTTCCTGATCTTTATTGATTAAAATAATCTGGATAATCATTTGGGTCTTAATAGTGCAGCATGATTGTGCTGCATCCAGATCAGCATGAGTTCCTATTTTAACTCAGCAAATTCATTCCCATAACACAGTAAATCTTCTCTCTGGATCAGGCCCCAGATGATCCCCTCACTAACACAGCTGTGGTGTGTTAGTGAGTGTATGTGTGTGGCTGCAGCAGCATTAATACATTCAGTGGTCTTTGTTCAACCAAGGTGAAGGAAGTGGGTCTGTCAGTGGAGGACTGCAGCTGCCTGGCTCAGGATGCCTTTCGGATCTTTGGGGTGTACTGGAGCATCGGCGGTGCAAACAATGGCTCCCTGCCCCTGTACTGGCCTGCTCGCCTCTCTGCCCTGTCCAGCTCCCAGAATCCCCTGCATCTGAAGTTCAATGGAGTACCTGCCCAGGTCTACATGTCTGTAAGTTCAGCTCTGGTTAACCCTGACTAATAGCTCTGGAATGGGGAAATATTGCTTTAAACCTAAGGAGCTTGTCAAGTTGAAGCTCATTAATCAGACAGATGAACTGAACTGTGGTAAAAATGTGGTAAATTTTAAAAAATGCACAGTTGCATTAGAGATCTGTACACTCAGCATAAGCACACTACAGTGACTGCTACAGTATCTGCAGCAGTCATGACACACAGAGTAGTCTGTTGATTTTGTCGCACAGTGACAGCTTCAGCATACAGTCTTCACAGTACATCATACTGAAACCCAATGCAAATATGTTCCCAGTGTCACATTGTTTGTTTTACCATCGTTCCCTTTGAATGCAGTGATGGCAGTTTTATTCATTGTTATTTAAATTTTTATTATCAGGTTATCTGCTGGTGTGAAAATGTATTATAATAATGTCTCATAATAAAAATGTCACATCAGTAGTTGTTTTCCCAGAGTTGACATTTGGAAGGAAAAGCATTCATTTACTTCCAAGTGTCATAAAATGTTGGTTTCCTCCAAGTTGTTGTTTGTTTTTTGTGTTTTGAAAACTGAATACATCTTAATGAGTTCTCCCTGTGTTTCTGTGTGTATTTTTTTTTGTTTTTAGCATTGTCAGTATTCTAGGGAAACTTATCAGAGAGTCTTTACCACATTTTAGACAGGAGGAGGACTGTAAAATATTCCTATTCTCTCTCTCTCTGCTCCCATGACCCTTATTGCTTGTTCGTTGTCTGTTTCCTGCAGAGTGCCCCTCCACAAATATCAGCCCGAGGCCGCTCTGACGACCTCTCCACCATCTTGTCTGTCATTGGCGATGCCCAGAAATTTGTTTACATCTCGGTCATGGACTACCTTCCTCTGTCTGAGTTCACAGAGCCGCTCAGGTACACTCAGAGCCACCAGTGTTCAGAGCTACACTGTTAAAGTCCTGCAGATTCACCATCAGACATACAGATTTAAAAAACAAAATCATACATCAAAGCTCAGTGTGACGACTTATACTATTCAAGTCATTTGATTAGAAACATTCTACTGTGTGACTGTAAAAACTAATGTAATGTGGACTAGTCAACGGGCATTTGTGGAGCAGTCACAGCACTGGACCCTGATTGGCTGACAGAGCAGCTTCTCTAATTGAGATGAGCTATACCTGCTGACTGGAAGCTTTTTAATTAAAATGTTGAAAACTTGCCAAACTGGATGTCAGCCTGGTGTTCAGCTGTGATGTATTTGGTGTTCAAAATTTACTGTTTAGAAAAAAAACCAAACACTTGTTTTAACAGTGTCTCTGTGACATGTGGATCACACTGTATGATACAGGGAAATGTGTTTTCCTCAGCTTCCTTTTCATGAGTTACTCACACAATGAGTAACTCATTTTCCTGTTTGGCTATGTTTCCCTCATCTGCCCTAAAGCACCACAGACGTACATACAGTATATCGACAGTATTGATCTGTCTCCTGCAAAGCTTCCCCTGCTGAAGAGTTCAGACTGTGCTCTGGTGTCCTGCTCTCAGGTTCTGGCCCGCCATCGACTCCGCCCTGCGCGCTGCAGCCTGCACCCACGGGGTGCAGGTCAGACTGATGGTCAGCTGCTGGGAGCACTCGCCTGCCTCCATGTTCACCTTCCTGCAGTCCCTGCTGGTGCTCAGTAGGCCTCCGCTGAAATGTGACATCGACGTAGTACGTTCTGAGATTTAATTTTCGTAATGGCTAAAACATAGTGCACTTAACCGAATGATGATGGATCTTGAGCTCCTTTTTTATTTAATTATTTTATGTCTTTGCAGAACATCTTTACGGTGCCTTCAACAGAAGAGCAGATGAAGATCCCCTTTGCACGAGTCAATCACGCCAAGTACATGGTTACTGACAGAGTGGTCTATATAGGTATGTTATGTCCGCTCTCACCCTTCACACATATGTGACGGACTCAGAGGGAGACTATAACGAATGAACACTGACTCTTGAGATGTTTAAGGTGTACTTTTATTCTATTTTATGCTATTTTGTACTTTTACTCCACTACATTTATCAAACAGTTTTAGGTAATGGTTAATTTGCATATCATTTTTTTATGCCAAACATATAATCAACTTCTAAAACCTGATGATGTAGCAGGAATATTACGACCTTCTCCAGTGCAAATCAGCTTGTCTCCAGGGCTTTTATTCACATGTCACATTTAAATTAAAACAGGTTGAAATGTTCTTACTGTAAATTTTTTTTGGACATTTGCATTTGTACATTTCTCTCTTCACTTAATGTGTATCTATTATTACTATGCCATAGAAGTTTTTACTTTTTGTCTTATGTAGTTCCTCTTTCCTAACTGCTTGTTGATCAGGCGTCATTTTCCTGATTCTGAAATAAGGTTCTTAGGTTGCAGTAACAGACAGAAATGTTTTTATTTTATAAAGTTTTTTGTGGATTAAATTGCCCAACACTTTATAAAGTAATAATCAGCTCTTCTTCAACCAACTACAAAAAAATGCAGTTAAAAAATCCTTTGATATACTGTTCATAAGACTATGACCAGAGCCACTCTGTAAACTGAGTGACTTTACCTTCCTGAGACTGACTATCACTGTCCCCGTAGGGACATCCAACTGGTCAGAGAACTACTTCACTCAGACTGCTGGTGTGGGCTTGGTTGTGAACCAGACGGGCTCAGAAGTTGGAATAGGCCAGCAGACTCTGCAGAGCCAAGTGGAGGAGCTCTTCCTCAGAGACTGGAGGTCCCAGTACGCCAGCCGTCTCTCTGTTGACAGCGTGGATGTCTGCCGTCATGGCCGACACTGAGGGTTTGTTGTTCAATAAAGCACTTCACTTTGTAGATGTGCATTTTGCTTGCTCCTGCCACTTGAACTTTATTTTACTTATGCAGAAATCAGCTTGCTGCACTGTGTGAGTGAACAGTTTATTTAATTGCTGTTTCCTGACTGCCTGCCTTTTTCTGTATATAATTGTGATTTTATATTCAGTTTGAGAATGTGTTATTTTTATACTGTGTCATGTTTTGACAATGTTCTTACTCGAGCTGAGGCCCAGGAGAACTCGCTTTTTACAATTTATTTTATGCCTGGAGCATTTTGTATAATTTCCTTAAAAATGTCGGTGCCAAGCTTTACCCATCTCATGCAGGAAATTAAACATTTCCAAAGAGGTGTATCCACCATGGTCATGTTTACACTGCTGAAGCTATCAGCTGTTAATATTCATGTGTAGTGGAACTATTTGGCGTAATATTAATCCAACAGTACAAGATTCCTGTAAATAATAGCAGTAGACAGAAAATAACTGAAATAGTGACTAATAAATAATGAGAGCGAGTGTGGCTTGTGTTTTTGATTGACGTGTTTGTTCTGGATTTGAAAGAACCATTTTCCTTGTCTGGAGTCTGTTTTACTGTACTGAGAATTACTGTGCTGTTTCTTTGATCAGTTCATTACAAGGGTTTGATCTGTTGAATGCCTGATATCCTGCTTCTGTCATCAGCTGACGTGTTGTGTCATTTCACACTGTAAAACAAAGGGACCTCCTGGCTCTGGATGGGACAGGTGACATTTCGGTTGACCCCTGACAAACAGAGCGGTATAAATAAAACCTGATCCCCGGCTAGTGGTCTTTGAGAGCTTCTTCTTGGGCACAATGAAATGATTGACACATTGTTGATTTGTTGACGAAGGAACAGACATGGTTGTAAGAGTTGTGACCTAACTTTTTCTTGCGCCTCTGTCCTGATAGCTAGCTATTCAGTTTGTGCCCTTCAGTCAGTCATAGATCTGACAGATGCCACAAAATTACAATGTTGGATGGGATTTTATTTGTGGCACTCAGAACATTGAAAACTTACATTTTAAACAAGTGTCTACAGCCATGTTAGCAGCCCTGTGAGGCTGTACTTAGACAAAGCAGCGCTTTGAGCTTAACACTAAAAACAGCATGCAGATATGCTAACTATAACATGCTACCATGCTAATGTTTAGCAGATATAATGTTACAATCCTCATTTATCCTGTTAGCATGCTAACATTTGTTAGTTAGCAAAGTACCGCTGAAGCTGATGGGAATGTCTTTAGTATCCGATCACAAACCAAAGTACTGGATGAATGTAATGTGTAAAGACATAAAACACAATAATCTGAATAAGTTTGTGTTCGATAAGGTTTTCCTCATTCTCACTGAAAAATACAGAACCTATAATTATGCAAACTGGTTTCCACATCACACTTGTGCCATGGCTAAAAATTCAACAGCACCACAATGTTTATGTGTCTTTATTTTCACATTTGACCATTTTAATTTCACTTACCACTTGACACAAAAAATATATTACAACTAACAAACAAGTAAAAAAAAATCTAGAACTTATGTTAAATCTGAAGGATCTTCTTTAATTCAAGATCAAGAAATTCTTCGTGGTCCAAATTTTTTTTCTCATGCCATACTGAAAATACCTCAGTGACATCTGCTGCAGTTATAGGTTTATCACTCCTAACACTATGTTAGTGTCATTACTCATGCCACGCTCTGTGGAGAGCTCCTGGCTTTTATTCATCCCTCCAACTGTATCTGCTCCATGTGTTCACACAAAGAAGAGACAACAGAAGGCGAATGGAGACACGTCTCGTTCAAGGAGCCAAACGGGGAACAGCCAGGATAGGACCAATCACTGATCATGACAGCCATTCAAGTCCTTTCCTATCCATGTACAGAGGGCTTGAAGACGCAGGAGTGTTTCTCTGACACACAGTGACGAGCGCCCACCTGCTCTCATTCCATGGAGAGCTGCACACTGTCTGTCTGGCCTTGTTGTTGTTGTTGCTGCTGCTGCTGCTGCTGCTCATATTTTCTGGCTAAAATACAAATGAGAAGAGAGTTGAAGACAGCTGAGGAGTTGGATTCACTTCAATATCACCCAGCATGACAACATAAGACACAGGCGCCTATGCAGAGTGATCAAGAACTACATCATTAAACCAAGAAGTCTAAAACACTTGTCACTTGTGAGGTATTTACATGAGGGCACTGCAACTACTGAACATAATGTGCAGAAAACATTTTGTGGTGCCTGTTAACATATCCCTTTTCTCTAGTAGAATAGGAAAAGATGGGAGATTACTTTTGGATTAGAAAACCCTTAACAGGGATGTGTGAAGCCAATAAACTGGAAAATTATACCCTGACTTTAATGTGGCCCCTTCTGAATCCAAGTTGATAAAACCAACATTCTTTCTCATGCTCTTCTTGTCCTCTGCAAATCTGCTCTGACACTCACCCAGAGAGTACATCTCAAGCTGCTGTCGCAGGCGGACCTTCTGCAGGCTGTCGTAGAAGTTGGGCTCCGGGCTGCTGCCGACGGTTGGGGGCAAAGTGAAGATACGCATGATCTTCCTCTTGTTTCTGAATCATAAATAAATAAAGAGAATCAATGAGACCGCATTTTCGCCATATCGCGTTAAGAGAAGGTCGCCATTTCTGCTTAGGTCAACTAAATTGTGAAGTTAAAATTCAGTTGGAATAGCAGGTTTGAAGGATTAAATTGATGCCGACACTGGCAGCAGACACTAAAGATGTTATTTAAATATCAAGTCGTGTTATATAAAATACACTCACTTGCCTGGAACCAAGAAAACATTAAAATTCACAATTTTCAAACGTAGTATTGCGTGAATCGCAGTGAGGAAAACTCACTGACTGAGCCACGCGCCATGTGTTGTACCTCTGTCTATAATAAGCTGAGCAAAAGAGTGAATGGTTGACTGACAGTGCGAACTGTGCTTACTTTCTGGCGTATATCAGCAGACCGAAGCTGACCAGGATAACCAGCAGGTAGACATTAGTGGCCTCGTTCCAGGCTTCGTGCACCGAGTAGTCAATGGACTCGGGCTCGTTCCCCAAAACCCCGTGAGCACCCATAGAAACACGACAGCTACGATCAAAGTCTGCGGGTAAACGCGTGAAAACAAACAGATATTGTATTAACGTCTCTTCGCCAGCTCTCGTTTGTTTGTAAATCAACTTTGCGCAGCAAACATTACGACGACACATCCGCCTCCTTCCTCTTCTTCGTCCTTTTTGGTTTCCCGGAAGTCCACACGCTCCGGAACGCGTCGCTGCCTCCTACAGTCCAAAACCTGAACTCAAACATGAGCACGCACAGCTCCGAAGTACTCCAGCTGTCATGCCCAAGTGGAAATATCCAGTTGTCAGATAAACTTTTGAACCCAGTATTTTCGTATGTATTTTTTACAATTACCGTATTTTTTGCTTAAGAAAATAACTACTACTACTACTACTGAAAATCAGCAGCTTCACTTAAAAAAAAAAACAAAAAAAATCGAAATTAAAAAAAAATGTAAGTTTATTTTCAAGTTTACAGTGTGGAGTGAACTCTCCTGCAGCACTGACTTAGTGTTTCTTGCAGGAAACACTGTTCCATAGTGGTTTATAGGGAACTAATACACATAAAATCTGTTGTTTTTGTAGCTGATGGTAAAAAAAAATTCACTTTAACAAATGACTGGTGTGAAATTGTATAAAATAATTCTAACAATGACACTGAGGGAATTTTCTCCAATAAAACTTTTTTTTAAAAGCATGTTTAATCAGTTCAGTACCACTCATTTTCATGATTACATGGTACCTTATATGCACAGATAACTTTGTTGCATCACACTGTGGCTTGTTTTGAACTTTTTTCTTTCAAATTTATCTTAGTTTTCAAAATAGAATTTTACTAATTCATTACTACATAATACATTGAGCTGTTTTGAACATAACTGCTGTAATTAATGACTTCATACACTAGACAGAGACAAGAGCCAAAGCTCAGTGCACTCTATAAAGTATTAGAAAGGACAACAGGCTGTTAGGCAAATAACTGCAGTGGTTCAACATGTTACAACTGAGAAGCTGTGGAAAATGTTTCCTACATGGTTTCCTGCAAGGTAGACAAAAAATACAAAAAAAAAACCAACAACAAACATATCTCAGTTTACTTCTTTCAGCAAATATGAAAATGGCATGATAGCTAAAACGCCTTGAAAACTCCCCCTCAAGCTGTTTTTGAGGTGAGCTCTTTGTCCACAATATGAAACCAGCTCAAGTAGAGAACGGAAACCAAATCAGTCATACAGTACATGGATGCTCACTGTGATCTGTAAAAAGTTGTTTTAAGACTTTACCAACGCTCAGATGCTTGAAACCTGTAATGGTGGTCAGATCATTCAAACATGTACATAGAAGTGATGGAGAATCCATCACAGCAGGGAGCTGTGCACAGCCAAACATAGCAGGAGTGCTTGTAGAAAAAAAAAAACAAAAAACAGAAACAACAAGGACTTGACTGAGTCAGAGCTCAAAAGACATGAGACAAAGACAAAGACCAAACTCAAGTACATGTGGCTAAATGCATCAAAATAAGACTCACATTTTTGCAAAGAACCTGTGGCAATTTACAGTTTTTCTGCTATGACAACCAATTAGTTTATTACTTTGTCATCATATATATACACGCACACACAGGGGAAAACAAAAACCTTTAAATCAAACCTTTATCACCAAGGAAAACCTGAAAGCAAGCAGTAAATATGCTGTTATTTATCATTTATTTACAGTACAGGTAAGCTATTTTAACAGGTATATGCAAATAATGATGTAAGCTGTTAGTTACTGGACCACACATGGACTCAGTAAGGGTGACAATTTAAACATGCAAGGTTTCAGTGCTCCCTCTAAGCCTTAGGAGTGAAATGGAACCACAACACTCAGCAAAGAGAAAGACAGACCAGCTCACTTCCATTTCCATGTCAGGAACCTCTTCACCTCTGATGTATTTGTTGGTTTTGGACAATGTATTTCAGAAACATCCATTATTTTCACCTGAAATTTAGTCTTCAGCTCTTGATTAGGCTTCACCATTCACCACTCAGAGAAACTGCTTATCAGATGTGTCCCAGCTAGGGCACTTCAAATTTACAGTAGATCTCCTGTCATGTTAAAACTGATGCTGCCACTGTTTTACACTCATGTCACACTGCTTGTATTCCTTGAGGTATTTGTTCATGTCTTTGCTGCTGTGACTGAACCTGCAGCAGATTAAAATAGAGCTACAGATGAACAGAGTTTGGCCACTGCAGATACAGCTCTGTAGAATATGGGTGAAAACTACCACCACATTAGCTAAAACACAGCAAATTGCACATAGTTTCTCCAGTAGTGTAACGAAAACAAACGAACTGCCACCACCTGGTTTTAGCAGCAGCTACATAATGTGGCCAAACTCTGCTTCTCTTGCCTGATCTGTCCTTCTGCCAGCCGTGGCTGTATTAGTAGTAGTGGATATGGGCTTTTTCAGCATCTATAAGCAGTCCTCTAGTTAACTACATTAAGCTGAAATAACTGTCATTCGTAGTGTATATTTATGTGTATCTGCAAGCTGCTAGGCTGTTGCAGCATTAGCACTGGCTATAAGCATTATTACTGTAGCTAGCTTAGTGGTGACTGCAGCAGCCACCATTTTTAGCACTAGCATGTAACACTAGTATAAGCGATATATGTGAAGCTATGCTAGAGGCTACAAGGAGCTAATACTGTCTACATTACTCTTACAAAATGCATTAGTAGCATGTTAGCCTGATCAAAGCTAGTGCGTGCGGTGATCTGGATTAGCGCGGTCTCTAAGCTCTATGGCAGTGGCTGGGTCGTGAGAGAGCAGGCGTAGAGGGAGCACTGATTGATTCACTGGTGTCACATCAGTATGTCCAGGTCGTCACCGTGGTCGTCCTCCTCCGTCACCCGTAGCGACAGCACCTCCTCGTTCAGAAACAGTCCGCTCAGACGCTCCTTGCGGGCCTGTCGCTGCTCTTTCAGCTGCCGCTTTCGGAGGGCTTTCTGCTGGAGCTTACGCTGCTTTGAACGTTTCTGAAAAGACAGGGTGGGGGGTGGGGGAGAGGTTAGTGATGATACCTGGGTGACGATCAAGGTGTGGAGATAATCAGCTAGTCTCACACGGTCTGTGAAATGGTGAGGCAAACAGAATGGCTGTAAAGGAAGTACACACGTATTTAAAAAAAAAAAAAAAAAAAAAGCTTACAGTTAAATAAATTAAGAACAAAACTAACTAGAAAACAAAATGAACTAGAATGTAGAAGTCAGTGTGAAGACAACATGTCTGTAGAAGAGTGGGACCTGCAAAAAATCCAGGGGCAGTCCAGTCCCACCTTGCCTAGTGTGTTCTGAAGAAAACTGAATGGTATACGTGTAGCTCAGTATAAACATCATCTGGAAAACAGAAGCCATGTTGTATAGAGGTGTCTTACTTTAGAGTCTCGTATACGTTCTGCAGCACTGGAGAGGTTGCCATCGCTGTGAGCTCTGCTGATGTTGGCAACACTGCTTCCACTACAGGCTGAGGCTGTACCACCTGGAACAAAAGGAAATATTAACAGTATTACAACCAGAGAGACGAGAAGAAAATAAACACAGCATCTTATTCTGAGCTGAGGGCTCTGCTGGTGGCAGCACTGTTGTATACTGTGCCAGTATAATTCTAGCCGACCAGGTAGCATCTTACCTGCTACAGAGTTGGAGGCTGTGGAACCAGTGGAGGAGCTAGCGGAGCTGACCATGCTGGCGTTACTGCTGCTAGCTCCACTGACACCACCGGTGCTGGCACTGCTGTGACTGCTCCTCTTCCAGCCTTCTCTGGTGCTACTGGCCCGCTGCCTGGGGCTGTGCTCTCTGATGTAGTTACGCACCTGATGACAACACACTCGCCATAAATCAACCATTTCACATGCAGCGTAACACTGTTTGGATTTTGCGCACCCCGGTTTGTGCAGTTATGCATCAGCAGTGAGAACTTCGCTCCAATACGTAACAATAATGACAAAGCTCCAACAGCTGAATCAAAGAATGTCCAGTCCCTCAAATCTGTTTATACAGTCATATTGGACATATTGTATGGACTAGAAAGTACTAGCTATAGAAGACCAGCTGACGATCATCATCACATAAACCTAAACGCATATTGACTCATAATCACTAAAATGAATTTATATTTATGCCTCATGAGCATTTCAGGTGTCCAATTGGTTGTAAATAACTGCTAAAAACACAAAAAACATCACAACATCAAAAGACTTTGATGTTAATGGCCAGGGTCTGGTGTAAGCACGAGATTGCGTGTGAATGAAAACCAGTGTGGTTTATTGGTGTAACTGCTCTGTGTTGTGTCAGAATTACTACCCACCTGTTTGAGTTTCTCATCAGTGAGACAGTTGAGCTCGATGATGAACTCGCTGTCGGTGGGAGAGATTTGAGCACACGGGTCGATGATCTTGATGATGTCCAGCTGCTCCCTCAGGCCCATCTCTGTGCTGACTTTTCGACTCAGGTACTCGATGTACTCCACCTGGAAGTGGTAACACACACAGAGAGCTTTGAGTTTGGCTGCTTTTGTCCAGGCATCATCGCCTGCCTATCATGTTGTGTCTGAGGTTTTCAGTCTTATTGTAGTTAATTCTGACCACTTAGCAGTAGAACAGAACAGTGTGTCGGCTTTGTTTACTTGTTCATCGTTGGTCATGGCACTCCAAGGTAGTTCATCCAGGTTACGATGAGGGTGGGGCTTAGGCTTCCTCTTGGAAAACAAACAGGGTGAACTTGGCACGCTCGGGATGATGTCAGAGAGGACATCACTGCCACTGGCGATGTCACTTCCTGGCAACTGGGAGATCAGCAAAGTGATGTGGAGACACCAACAAAAGAAGACAGACTGTTTAGAAAGAACTCCCGGTTACGGTTTGATTTGAATCAGATCCATCACTTAAATTCCCACATCTAAACAAATAATGCAACTATGGTTTAATGACTTACAGCACAACTTTCAGCACCTACTCCATATTAAAATCTGCAGTAAAATTCACATTACAACAGACCAGCTAATAACCAACCTGCCACTCAAACTCGCTGTCAGACCAGTCCCAGTAGGTGCTGATAGAGGAGGAGACGTCGCTGCAAACACTGCCCTCTGGAAACAAGTCCAGCGATGTTAGTTCTTGGTCATCCAGAAGGGAGTAACAGTCGTCCTGATCCCCCACAGACACAGAGGAGAAGAGTTCCTCACTGCACTCTGAGCTGGCAACACTGGTCCCACAGGAAGTAAGGTTCCATCTGTGGAGAACAATTAGCGGATTTCACATTATGAATCATTTCTGGAAATTGTTCCGATCATTTGGTGAGGAGAACGCCACCAACTGCTGCACAGTGTGCCACTGCAAGTGTTGATGGCAGCCATGATACTGATATCATAAAACATCTTATATTAAATCCCAAAACAATTAAAGCAGTTTCTTACAAATAGCCTTTGAAAGTATCATCTATAAGTCAGTTTGCCTCAGTGCAAGGTGATGCATATGTGTGAACACACGAATACACACACTCTACTAGCCTGTTACTGTGGAAGCGGTGTAGAGGATCTGTTCTGTGACAAGATGAGAGCTGACAGCCAAAGTCACTGACGTCCAGGGTTCCCACATCACTGAGGTTGGCTCTTTGGGAGAGGAGAGGGAACGGCTCCTCTGGGGCCAAAAACTTCTCGTACAGAGATTCGGACATGGTTATAGGTACCTGACACAGAAAAAAAGGCAAAGATTACGGTAGATACAAATATCAGGACACCTTTCAACACAGTTACAGCCTCCATAATTACAGCAAAGACAAAAAAATGCATCCATGCATGCACTCCACAAAATATCATCATCAGTATGCATCAGTTACAAAGGTATTGTGATGGAATGTTATTTTGTTCATGACTGTGTTTACTTATTAGGTTCAGTGTGTAGACAAAATGATTGATTCCAACTCTTGCTTGCTAGATAATTACCATACAACAAAAATGTCAACAAATTTATTTTGGACTTCTACACTTGGAATACAGTGGGAAAAAATAACTTTTTTATATTCAACATAAAAACACCAACGCTGTGTTAATAATAAAGTATCATTTTAGATTTTAAGTAAAAAATGTTCTTGTAAAGGCAGCATTGAAAAGATTCAGGGAAACTACAGACAAAGCTTGCATTTCTTGTAATTAAGGGATAAAGTTTTCATGTACTTACACCTGTTTACTTTGGACAGACATGCAGAGATTTACAGGAAAATGGGGAATAATGTGCACATTGATGTAATGTTGTACCTTGTGTTTTGTGGGGTGGAAGCGAATGATTCCTACTAAACTACGTTGCTGAGCATTTTGAGCAAGGTCCACATTCAGACATCCAAAAGTGATTTAACGTCTTGCTATCAAACTCTGCCACATTAATTAAACATATAAAGTAAAAAACAAACGATGATGACAAGATAGTTCAACTTGAACACTGATGAATGGACTTCGATAGATTCCCCTAGCTTTGGGCAATTTTTTCACTGTTTCTACCTCATCTTGAAACTTTCATCCAAATATCAGCAAATGGTTAATTCTGCTTTTAAGGCTAATCGCGTCTTTGGGTCTTTGCTGGTCACATTAGTTAGGCTACTTAGCTGTAATGTCTTCCTGTAGTCTCTGAAGACGTTGAATAAACTGTTAGCGTTAATGTTAATTGTTGATATTACCGATGTCATGCAGGTAAAGCATCAAAGTCTCATAGTTTGTTTTTCTTAATAACAGAATGACACGTTACATTGTGAACATACAGTCATCAGGAAAAGGCGAAGCAAAAATGAGAGCTCAGATTAAAAAAGAACAAGCTGGCGACCATGTACGTTTGGGAAGACTTTACAATAAACGCTGCCGTGTTTATGAAGGCGAACAGTCAATGTGCGATAACACAACAAAGCTAACATCGTTAGCCGGCTGCTAAAGCTTCAAATGTCCACGTAGCGTTTACCAAGCCACAAAACGACATCTAACTAATCTTTTCACCACAATAACAAATCCGAACCCGCTATACACCCGGCGAAGTTCTTATTAGGAAGCTATCCGCATTAAAACACCAACCTTTTCTCGTTCAAAGCGTAACCATTCCTGCCGCCTCCATTTGCAAATCCTTTCTTTGCTATCGATGATCTAAGCTGTCACCGCGAGACTCCCGGGAGCGAGGCGAGCGTCATGTGACCTGAAGGCGGAAGCTGTCACATAAACAGAAAGCTAGCATATAAAACTACTCGAAAGACTGAACTTAAATTTATCATTTTTCCATCTGTTATCGGTGTATACTGTACATTAGCGCGCATTTAGTCATGGCTTTGAGTCATGCAAAGGACTCCAGCTTTTTGGGAGGAAGGATACCACCAGAAATTGAGTCATTGTCGAAAAACCTGAAGGATGTGGACCAAGAGATGTTCAGAAAAATCCTCAAAGGTAAATGCTCGTATTGATGATGCGGCTACTAATGTCTCTTTAAGCCATATAAATAGTTTTGTTTTCGGACTTCCACAGCTGTCTACACCATGTCTTTATAATTAGCTATATGGTATAAGCCACTGACATGAAAAAATAAAAGTGGCATTTATTTGTAGCTTAATGAAACAGCCTTTACTGCGAGGTTTTGATAGAACAGTAAGTTAGTGTGGCACCAGACAGCTCAAATGTGCAGATATGTGCAGGAGACTAGTGACATGTAAGGCGTACTACCAGGTAAAATCATTAAATCAGTGAGTTAAATGATCCTGTGAATAATGGTCTGTCCAGCTGTGGTCAGTGCCCTGGAGGGGAAGGACTGCAGAGAGGTGATGAAGGCAATAGCAGAGAGCAGTACCATCCCACAGGAGAGGCTCAGTCACATCGTAGCTGGGATGTACAGAGTGTTGTCTGAGGCCATACGCATCCCCACATCATCGCTCAAACAGGAGGTACGCTGGTGTTAATCGCTACAAATCACACGCTGGAACATACTGACGCCAAACACAAAATCATGGCTTTGTTATTGTTTCATCCTTTTCTTGTTAGACTTGATGGCTGTCCCAGAACCACATTACATACATCTACTACAGGAAAATTGATGATATTGAGTATACTGAAAAACCTTATTATGCATACTAAGAACACCTGTCTGTCCTCTGAGTGTCTACTGTATTCACAATGTAGTGCCCTCAAAAATTCCCATACAGATTCCCAGCAGATTGATTAGTGTCTGTCGGTGCAAATATTGCAAAATGTTCTATTTTTGCAGTAAAGTATGCAAAAACAGCGCTAAAATGTCTGCTGTAAAAAAGGTTTATTAAAGGCTTTACAAGTCCATGGTTCACTTACACAGATTTTTCCACTTTGTCTCCCTGATTAGATCCACATCTGTGTGGGTATCTAGAGAACAAAATGCTAATTTTGTCTAATTCATGAAACTTGAATTGCATATTTTACAATTAAAGCGTTTTATTATTTTTGTATATTTGTTTGTGTTTAGGCATTCAAAGAAGATCTCAGAGAATTAAGGCAAGGCTTATCTTCTTTTTATCGCATGCCTAAATGTTTTGATTTATTATCACTCCTGCTTATACATAACACAATTTCAACCTCAAATGCTCAATTTGTTGTCTGTGTTTCTGTTCATTAGGATACCCGAAGACTTTATCACAGATTTCTCCAGTGTGGTTTTTGGAAATCGGTATGTTTAATTTACAGCCTCTAAATGTTGACATCGTTTTTGTGTCTCCTCATGAATAAATACAGTCAAGAAGACAGACCCTTTCCTTTTTCATTGTAAGCTGAACTTGTTTGTGATTGGTTATCATCACCAAAGGACAGCACTAACATAAATAACATCTGTCACAGGACATTGACATCTGAGAGTTGTCCATAATTTTCTATATAATGCTGCGGCTGTGGCATTCAGTTACCATTTGTAGAGATTCCTGATTCTCATGATTCTCTCGTTGTACTTTTAGCCGTGCAGCTCTAGAGGCAGCGACCTCCCAGAATGATCCTCACCTGTCCACAATAGAAGACTTTAAATGGAGAGTGGATGTTGCCATTTCTACAAGGTAATATACTGAGGCAGAGACAGAACATTGTTTCTCGAGTATTGATGCCTGCAACTATTGTCATTCCCATATCTGCAAAATGTTCAAGGGAAAACTGTTATTATTTATGAATAAGTGTTACTGACTAACATAATAGTGTTTTTTTTTTCAACGGTCACCAGTTCATTAGTTTTGTTTGCAGCACAGGAAGTATTAATCACCTGTGGCTGACAGAGTGTAACAATGTATTCTATAGAAAATCAGACTCCATAAATAGATAAATCCAAAGATCTGACAGCTCTGAAAACACTTTTGATTGACAGTTGATCTTTGGGCCAAACAGCACAGCATGAAAGATGTGACCAAAATGTTATCAGAAAATCTGACTATTTAACTATTTTATTTATTTTACAATTTTAATGTTGTACTTTCTAAGAGAATGTTAAGTGCAAGCAAAATATTCTTGTTTTTTTTGTGTTTTTTTAAGAAATGTGACTTCAAACTTATCCTCAGTATAATAAAGTCCATGTGTTTCTGTGTCCTTTCTTTCTCTCCAGCTCTTTAGCCAGGGCCCTGCAGCCCTCTGTGCTGATGCAGATTAAACTAACAGATGGGAATTTTCACCGCTTTGAGGTAGATTAATCTATGTCTGTACATATCTGTTCAGCCTGTTTTTGTTGTCACTTTATGTAACCAGCTCATAAATATTAAACCTAGCAAGTCTAATCCCCACAGTTTTACACCAGCACTGATGGCATATAGATAAATGTGCCTAAATCCTTTATTTAAAAACTATGGAAATGAAACTGAAACTCTTGTTGAAATGAAAATTGACAGTGGTAGTTTACATGAGTTCAAAATTACAGTTAGAGTGTTTTTTCACAGCACAAGACACCATCTTTTGCAATGCACTTCCCTCTTAGATTAACATGAAACTGGACTTATATCAGCTGCTGCACATTCAGGTTTTGCAAGCTTTGGCTGTTGACTTAGGTTTAAATGAGTCTTACACAGGCTCCAGTTTGGATCAGAACTGTCCTGAAGGTTGGCTTTCAGAAACCCATAGATATCATATGGATGCTAATTTTATCCACATGGCTAGTGTTAGTCCTGCACTGTAGTGTGTATTCCAAGTTTATCCTCAAAGAAGTTGGTCGTTGGCCAGTGGGCTAATGAAGGTCTGTTTCACTTGTTAGATAATAGGATCACAGTGGCATAATTAAGTAACCTTTATTAACTGCAGCCTAACCTGGAACTTACAGTTACATATATTGTATAAGAAAATATAGATTATAATGCAAAAAATAAAAGCTACCAGAATAGAATACATATAAGAAAGAAATTACAGAAATGACTTTGAATTACATCCACCAGTTTTTTAAGCCTCAATTCACAAATAAGCAAAAGGCAAAACATTGTGACTTTAAATAATACAAAGGATTGTAGTTTTTCTGTGCCAACAACAATAGCACAACCCAAAAACAACCACTGTAACATTATGTTTACTAAACATTTATAACTTGTATTACAACTGTACACTCATAAGAAATAATTGCAGTCAGTGATGAATGAGTAAAAAAGCTCTTAATAAAAAGACAAAGTGAGAAACTCAACAGCAAAACTAACCAAACCTTCAACAAAATGGGGTGAGATATTGACTCAATAGGGGGCGCCATACTCCTGCTATAATATACCTGCCTCATAATTGCTAAATAGAAGCTGGATTAGAGAATTCAGCCATTGCTGCTTTCAAAGTAGGCTACTAAAACAGGAGGGAGGACTTCTGCTACTGCTGCAGTTGCACCTAGTGCAGCGGTTATGTAATCAGACTACAGTAGAATTAGAAGATTAGTAGCAACAACATCCGGTGTGCAGATTCTATTGATGGACCTTATCTCTACCTGAGATGTGTGTTTCAGGATCTCTTCCGGAGTCTGACTAACAGCTGACTACCTTCAGCTGTATGTCACAACAAAAAAAAAACAAACAGACAGAAGAGATGGTTGCACATCCTGTGAGATCTCTTTATTCAGCAGATGTGTCTTCACTAATACAGCTACAAACACACAGTGACTCACTTATAGTAGCTATAGGTAAAAGCCCATGCTTGTTAGTTTAGAATATATTTTCATTGGTACAAACCCACCCTCACCCTGTAGACAGGTCAGAGGTCATGCCATGAATCATTCACGGTGAAATTCAAGGCCTTTCAGACCTTCAAGAACTACAAACAAACATCTCATGAATGGCCATCATCCCGTCGCTATGTTAAGCTAGGTCAGTATTTTAGCTCCAACTTGGCTATGCAGTCGTCCGTGTTACGTTGTCAGTGAATTGTTTTCGTTGTTTTCCGGTTCAGGTGCCAGTGTCTAAGTTCCAGGAGCTCCGTTACAACGTGGCTTCGATTCTCAAGGAGATGAACGATCTGGAAAAAAGGAACATTCTCAAAATACAAGATTGACACACCATCTTCTCTGCTCGGCTTTTAGTTTGTGAGATTTAAACGGAATGTTGTAAAATGTATTGCACACGGAACAACATTCAATTTACATGTATTGTAAATGATAATAATGTTGATTTGTCTGTCATGATGTTATGCTGTTGGGTATTTTGGCATCCAACATACCCAACAACATAGTCAGCAGGCTGCACCATGGGACAGTTTCCTGTGTTTCAGCCTATAATCAGACTGTGCCACTTATTTTCTAGCTTTGTTGTAAACAGTATATATTAACATTATTCACATTAGTGGTCTGTATATGTAAGACAGCTGTAAAGCTCCATTGTGCCAAAATACAAATGCAGCCAAGCGAACGCTCAGACACTCTCTCACTAAGTGGCCATTTTAACTGGTGTCATGTGATCTGCTCTGTCGTTTGAGACCAAATGTCTTGTTCTCGTGCTCCTGGAGCACAAACATGTGCAAGTGATGTACACGAATGAATGAGGTGATTTATTTCTACTCGTGTTTTTATACCTGTTCAATCCAGTGACAGGACAAAATGGTTTAGCACCATTGTATAAAAAGTAAAATTATGATTTTTTTTTTTCTGTTATTTTGTCCGTTTTCCAAAATAACGATTTGAACCACATTTCACTAATAAAATCTGATTTATTGTATTAGCAAAGATTATTTGTTCCAATTTTACCGCTGTGTCAGAGAGGTAATGGTTTTATAAAGGTTTAACACTTTTCACCAATAAAACAAACATAAATGAAAATAAATGGACATAAAAACAGCTAACATAAGACAAATCACTGACTAATCATATCATGAAGTTCATTATGAAGTCATTTTTTAACAGCTGCCCGAGCTCTCTCGTCCCCAGAGCATGAATCCTATACTGACTATGGTGATGGTGACCTTCCACCACGTTGAGGTTCACATTTGTGGTTTTGAGTGAGATGTCTCAGAAAATATTTTATGATTTGTCATGAAATTTAGTCCAGACATCCATGTTTCCCTCAGGATGACTTTTCATAGCACCATCATCTGGTCAAAGTTTATATTTCTTCATTACTTCAGTTCATGACTTAATACTTACTGTTAATGCTAATTTGCAATTAGCATGCTAAGACACTAAACTAAGAGAGTGAACTTGGTAAAGATGACACAGCCTCACATGCATCAGACCTATGGAACAGGTGCTAGAAAGAATGCATAAAACAAAATACATGATCATACAGGAATATAACAACTAATCTCCTTACATGACACACACTCATACCACTATACCATGTTCAGACATCATATGTGAAGAACAGTTATGTACAGTTGTTGCATTAGGATGTAACGCTGGGATGTTTTCATAGTCTTAGGCAGGATACATTCACACATCGTAAATCCCCATGTAATTCCATTTGAATAGAGATAAAAGACTCGATTCTTCACACAAAACATCTGTTCTTTATTTTGATAAGTAGCAGATTAGATCCTGTCTTGCTTGAGTAAAAAACATGAATCTAATTTTCCACGTAAGAACAACCATAACAGAACATATTCCTCCCATGAAATGGTAGAAATGTCATTTTCATGGTCATACGAGTCGTAGGTACATATTGAGATGTCCTCTCGGTGCTTTGGAAAAAAACAAGCAGCATTGGAACCCATAACATGAATATCCATCTTTCTTTCCAGCTGTGAAGGACCATGTTTTATAATAGTCTGGGGTGACTTTGAGGATAAATGCTGGTCCCAACCCAGTATTAAATGTCCAGACAGTCTGTACTAGAAGAGCTGGCTAGACTGCATTGTTGGCCTATTTGGAAACACACAACAACAAAATTTCAAGGTGTGAAGGGATAAGACTTGTGTGTGTGTCTGACTGACCGTGTGTGTGTGTAGTCAGAGTGTGTTTATGTGCTTTGCGTAACACTCTGTGAGTGTCCTCATTTGCATATATGTCAGTCTGTCTGTTTTTACGTGTGTGTCAGTCTGTCCCTGTCTGCAGCAGCGTGTAAGTCAGTCAGCGTTTGTGTCTGTATGTGGGATTGAGTTCACAGGCTAGACCGGCCGACCCATATTACCGCCACCGCTACTACTGACATGGACACTGATCGACTGACTAGCCTATAATCCCCACTCACACACAGCAAATGCCTTTCGTGCTTAAACAGTGCTTATTTTGAGACAGCAGGAAATACTACTGATAGGCTTCAGGTAATGCCATGTGGTCTAGTATCAGAACCATCTGGAGGACAATTCCTGAGCCAGTCATAAAACTCTGACCTTAACTTTGACCTACTTCTAATTCTAACTTTATAGGGAGTCCATGTATACATTCACAAGATGCATACACCGCAACATGCTGTTAAAAAAATCACTGTAATATTTTTCTATACTTAAGATTCTACTTCACTAATGGTGAATCATTACTGGGAATTCAGCATAATTATTTATTATCATTAGAGATGTAGGTGGTGATGAGGTGTAGGTGAGGCTTATGTGCACATGAGGCTTTTTTTCCCTTAATGTAAACACTTTATGCAACAATGACTGGCTGAACTTCAGAGTTCCTCTGAGCAACTGTTTGCTGTCACAGTTATCAAACCAGCTGTGTTCTCTGGCAGAGTCACTGTTTGATAAGTTGACATCTGGACAATTTTTTTTACTGCCTTATGTCACCTTGTCTGACACCCAAAAGGTGATCTGAGGGGCAGTGATGAAGGGGTGACATCCTCCTCTGTGTTGGAACTACTGATTTAATTCTTTGTCTTCAGGTGTAAAGTTTGTGTAAAAGCTGAAAATGTTTACCTGCCCTGCAATGGACTTTCTGAGTGGGTGGAAGCAGCAGATTGGTGGAGAGATAACAGGGTGGAGTGAGTGAGTAAGTGAGTGGTAAGATGTTAGCTAACCCCTCAGTATTGGCAGCACTGCATGTTCCAATTGGGTTTGAGTACATGGTGTTTCATTCAAGTACTTGCCAAAGTGACCGTGATTAAAATCATTCAGTTCGTAGATTTCTTTAAGGTTGCTGCACGGGGCAACTCATGTAACCTGTCCTCAAAGCTGACAGTATGTTCAAACTGCTGCAGCTTTTCATAAATAAATAAATGCATTGAAGGCATCAAAGGTATTCGCTCTGTATTTAATAACGGGAATAATTTTGACAGGTTAGCAATGAGACCATAGATTTTTTTTTCTTTGTTTTTTTGCAGTAATCTGTCCCCCTTTGTAAATAATGGGTTCACAGTCCAGAGTAAGGGGAGGGGACATTTGTGCTAAAATAGTCCTTCTTATTATTACAAGTCAATAACTTGGAATAACCTCTAGAATGGTAACAGCAGTAAAAATCATTATTCGGTGGGCCCCCTCCAGCTCTAGGGGTTGATGACCTCTGACAGCCCCCCTGCACCTGGACTCCCACCCTGACCCGTCACTGTTTACTGGAGTCCTGGATGCAGGTCAGACAGGCTCCTGCCCCCCTGGCCCCGACACTGAAACTGTTACATGGCAGATTGTTTTGTAACAGTTTTCCTAAACTCGCCCAATGAGAACAGCTGGCTGGGATCACATGACACAACTTTTACATAACACTTTTTTTTTTCCTCCGCTGCTCCATTGAGAATAATATCAGTACTTCCTGGACCCGAGCATGAACGTGCAGTGCAGTGCAGTCAGTACTTCTCGGCAGAGGACACAAATATGAATGGCAGCGGCGGTGTTGACCAGATATGCACCTCATAGATGAGGGGACAGACCTCAGACAGCCCGCTGTATGGAGACAGAGAGTGAGAGTATGCTGCAGCTTGCAGCGGAGGCTTTCCAGTCGAAGAACTTCGACCTGGCGGCGGATATCTACGAGTGCCAGCTAGCGGGTCTCGGAGATCAAGGGAGGCGGCAGGAGCTGATGGTGAAGCGGGCTGACGCTCTCGCCTTCGGGGGCAAATTCACCGAAGCTTTCGATGTGTACCGGCAAGCCTCGGAGATAGGGAGGCTGAGACGCGTTCAGCTGGTCAGCCTCATAGAGTACCTGTCGGGCAGTATCAGGAGGCAAGACGGGGGTGACAATCAGAGCGGCAGCCCGAGGACCGGGGAGGAGGCAGGGGCGGCGGTGGCAGCCGCGTGCCCCGGTGTTGATGCCACAGGTTGCGGGCACGCGGACTTCTCCTGCCGGATATGTCTCAGCTTTCTGTTCGAGCCCGTGACTCTGCCGTGCGGACACTGCTTCTGTAAAAAGTGTCTGGAGAAGGAGAGGAAGGAGAAGGAGCGGCCGGTTATGTGTAAGGAGTGCAGGGACAGTTCCAGAGTGGCTGACGTCCAGAGTTACAGGGTCAACGTGGTCCTCAACAGCCTGCTGGCAAAGTGGTTCCCGACCCTGCACCAGGCCGGCCGGCTGAGGCGGGAGGGCAACGGACTGTACGCCGAGAAGAAGATGGAAGCAGCGCTGGAGAAATACAACCAAGCCATACTGATAGGTAGGACACTGAACTGCTTACTGTCATTTTATGACAAACTTTAGTCGCTTTACACTGAACTTGTTTTTAGTTCTACAAAAAAAGTGTGTTACAGGGCTGCTGTCCATATTTTTGCTACTTTAATGTTTTGTGTTGTTACTCCTCAGTGTAATAAGTTTTATAATATAATACATTCATGTATTCAGGTGACACGTCATGAAACAATAAAGAAATAATAAGGGACAGTTATAAAAAAAAATGTCTTAGTTTCGTAAGTGTGTTACATGTGATGTGACAGTGGCGCTGTGCAGCAGCCTGCTGCCTCTCTGCTGGCCTCTGAGGGCCATGTCGCCATGTGTTGGATAACAGGGTTATGTAGGCTGGGCTACTGGACCAAACATTGCGTAAGCACGTAACCCGCCCCCCTCAGCTCCCTCATTGTGTAACGTCAAACCATGATTCAGGCAAATGTGGGTCAAGGGTATTATTGCAGGTCACCACTGAGCAGATTTTACATAGACAGAGGTGAGCTGTGAGGTCCAGACAGGGATCATCATTAGGGAGACACTAATGAAAACTATATTTTCAGACAATTCCTAATTAGGATCCATAGTCTGGAGTTTTGTCCCTAAAAAAAGAAGTGACCAACATACATTTCTATTCTGCTTTCTATGATTTATTGGATTGATTTTAGTGGTGGGTGCAGTGATTGAACTATACTCTGAACAGAGAGTGGGTGTTAGTGGACTGTTGAAATGGAGAGTCTCCTCTAATGCGGGCCGAAGTCTTTTATGACTGGGGTATTCGACCTGACCTCATTTGACTGCACTGTGCTGGTGCAGCTCAGTCACACCCCATAGCTTACCATAGTTTCCCTTGGCAATCAGTTAACAGACAATAGAGCAAACTGTTCGAATTGTGTAGTGAATTAAAGGGACGAGGGGTTCGTCCAGTAGAGGACTGAACCCCAACCTGCTGCAGTGGAGCTGCTCAGAGCTGGCTAGTTTCCAGGTCCCGTGTGTGCCAGGATGTTATCCAAACTTCCTGGCACATACACTCATGTTTTTCATAACACATGTTTAGTAAAGGTGTTTTGATAAAGGTGTTCCTGTCTAATGATTAACAAAGAATGACATAACTGTCTTATTTTGGAAGGACTGACTTCAAACCTCATGGACTTGCTGAACTGGTTTGTAGCCGATGTTGATCTTTGGTCTTTAGTGGGGACAGTGGAAGTCACATTAACTGTGGCTCGGACTTATGTTTGGTTAATATGCAAAGACACAAAATTCAGGCAGCACTTGTACTTTCAGAATCTGTTTTGAACTTTACACTAATTATCAATATATTTTATAAAAGTGTATTTTGTGCCCTTAAACAAGGTCCAGTCGGCTAGATAGTAATAGAATTGGGCTGTGTGTGTGTGTGTGTGTGTGTGCTATGCATGTATTGCAATATATTTAAAAAATCACCCTCAGATGTGGGCATTCAGTTTTCAAGTGGAGGAAAAAATCTGGTCGTCTTATTGGTCGTAACGTCTTATTTTAGGGTTAGAGTTGGATCTAGGTTGAGATTGGGCTGAAGGTCGTGTTTAGTCATGTTGTGGTTATAGTTAAGGTTGTGGTAAGCCTCCGGGGAATTAATGCAAGTCAGTACAATGTCTCAGAGTTATAATTAGCACATGCATGTGTAACACAGGTGCTTTGTTGAAAATACGCACTGTGCTAAACAAAGCATTCTTCCAGAGAGTGTCTGTGCATTAACATTACAACCTGTAGGCTACCTACTGTCTTTTACAATGTTGTGTAAAATAATCCATATTTCCATTTCTGGTTCTAGTTCATTGGATGGTTTACTACCTGTGTCTATATAACAGCCAGTAAAACATTTCCCATGTTCCCATAGGGCTAACTGCGACATTTGCATAAGTTTTAATAGTTATGAAACCTGGAATGTGGGTGACCTTGATAGTGCTGCATGGTTTTATAAGGCAGCATTTTTTTTTCATAACACATTTTGTAATGTGGGAACTGAGCCATTTTAAACGTTCTCTCTGTCGTATAACTTTAAACCTTATATCACCAGTAAAGTCAAATGTTTAAGGCATAAGAAAAAAAATAAACAGTAGCCATTTTTTTTGTTCTGCAGTAGGTTGCGAAACAGTTGCTTTAATATATGGGTTATGATTCTGACTGAGTATGTAATTTGTTAAATAATTGATAAGCTCATTGACAAAAACTATTTTATTACAATTCTGATAAGGATTAATTGTTTAAGTCATTTATTGAGCAACAATGCTAAAAGTGTGCTGGTTCCTACTCTTCAGATGTGAGAATTTTCTACTTCAGTAGTTTTTACTGTAAATTCAATATACTTGAGTGTTAGACTGTTGATTGGACAAAACAAGCCAGTTTGAGGATCTCACCTCAGGCTCTGGGAAGTTCTAATGGACATTTTTCTCTATTTTCTGGTATTTTATAGACTAATGATTAATAAAAAGAAAAGATTTACAGATTGATCAGTAATGAAAACAACCTTTTGTTGCCGTTTGCAGCCCATTTTTCAAATCTAGTATCCATCTGGTGGGCATGAAATCTTAATCATTCAGTACCCACCTAATCGCTTTATAACTGGTTTTCTCTGACCACAATGAACCAGCCTTTGAATGATCTCTCTGTCCATGGATTAGCCTCCTTTATTAGACATTTACTCAGTTCACTGTCGCCTATTATAGCTTTCAGTGGAATATCAATTGATATATGGCCTTCTGTCTCTTTTCACTTTGCTGTATAAGAGGGAATACATATGTTCACCAAAGGTTTTCAAAACATCACATCACCTTGGGAAAACTGGGAAACTGTGATGGACATGTTTCACATTTTCTGATGGTGTATAATCTAACTAATGATTAATGGATCGATCCAAAACACATTTGATAGATTAATTGATCAAGAAAAACCAAATTAAACCAAACAACTATCTGTTTAACCAGCTGTCTAACTAACCCGTCCTCCTCACCTCCTCAGCACCCATGGACCACATACTGTTCAGTAATCGCTCCCAGATCCACTCCAGTCTGAAACACTATGAAAAGGCTCTGAGAGACGCTGAGGTGGCCTGCAGACTCAAGCCTCACTGGTCCAAGGTATTGCAGAACAAACTGTGTTCAGCATAGTAAACAGATATGTGATAAGCAGCTTATGGAAATAAATTGATAAATCTTCCCTCTGCCTACAGGGTCATGTTCGTAAGGCCCAGGCCCTGGTGTCGCTGGGCAGGACGGAGGAAGCTTTGAGAGAGTACCTGGTCTGTCTGTCCATAGAGCCTGACTGTAGACTGGCTAAGACTGAGGCTCACAAGGTAAATCCAACATATGTATCGTTCTGGGTAGCAGCGCTGTATTTTTAAAATATTCCTTCCCTCTATAGACCTATAGTGGCAGCCTGTACACTGGTCAGACATTATATACTTTGTTTCCTATAAAAGGACTAATACTATTAGTCCTTTTATAATTATTTTATTACACTATTATTAGTGTAAAAGTGGTTAAATATATACAAAAGGGAAAAGCCAGTCAGATTGGCTGACATAGAATTTTAGAAATAATTCTACTGTGAAGTAATTTGTCATTTCTTTTTGATTTGCCCACTTTTGTCCAAACAAATATGACACGCTGCTCTGGGATTTGTTGGATCATCATAAATGCGTGCACCATTGTCAAGACAGAAAATAATCACGTGGTTGTTGGTTGCCTCCTCTCAGCTACTCAGTCATCTCCTGGCCCCAGTCACAGATCAGGTCCCTGAACACATCTCAGACTACTCCAACATGCTGTTTTCCAGAGCCCACATCAAAAACAGCATCAGTGCTCCCTTCCAGGTAAGAGGTGCCCTCACCTCTGGTAGTCAGCTCTGTCAAATTAAAGCCAGATACTGAGTAGACATGAGGTTTCATTATCCTCTCCCTCCATCCTTTTCCCTTTTTTTCTCAGACTCTTAGTCCAAGCTTGTTGTCATCAGAATTCCATCTTGCCTCCACTCCTCCTGCACCTGAGAGGGAGGACGGCAGCGAGGCCAAAGGTCAGGGAAAGTCTAAGGTCGGGAGGGCGGACCACTGTTTCCTCCTCAAACGGAAACAAAGGAGCACAGAGGAGGCGGTGGAGGAGGGAGGACAGGAGAGGAGCGACGATCACAAGAGACCCAGACTTGGTGAGCTGTTGGAGCTTGTGCACAAACGTGCATGTGCCCTGTCTCCATCAGCAGCATTTGTGTCTTATTCATTGTCTGATCATGTCTCTATCCAGAGCCAGCAGCCATGAGCGATTCATTGAGCTCTGTGGTCAGTGACGTCCTGGACCCGACAGATCTGGAGTGTTCTCTCTGTATGAGGTGCGATTTGCTTTACGGCTTGATTCAGACCTAAAACTTGACCAGCAGTCACACACCACGCAATAAAACAATGAGCAGTTGTGTAACATGTGCTACATCACAACTGACAGTTATATAGCTATGAAATCATGTGATGCACAATAGCTTTTAGGGCATAAGTAAACAGAAATACATGCTTGTAAGAAGGGGATAAAAAATAGTTTGTCATGTGGGTCCAGACCACACCAACAGACAACCTGGACTTTGACACAAAAATAAACTATGATTACAAGCTTTTCCCAGAACTTTCAGTTGGATTGTATTTGTCCTGGTCATAAAAACTTATGAAGAAATGTGAAGATAAAAAAAGTGAAATCTCACGGTACGAAGCCAGCTGTGTAGGGTGTAGGGCAGTAGGGTTGTGTGTATCTTGCGCTCTTATGTCTCTGCTTTAACAGTTTGTGTGTTTGTGTGTTCCCCACCCAGGCTGTTCTATGAGCCAGTGACGACACCGTGCGGTCACACCTTCTGTCTTCAGTGTCTGGAGAGATGTCTGGACCACAACCCAAAGTGTCCGCTCTGTAAAGAAGAGCTGTCTGAGGTAATACTCACCTGCAGGGTTATATATCATATTTAGTGTGAGCTAAGCTCAGTCCAGTAGGACTGATCCAAGCCTTTCTCTTTCCATATTGATTCTGATACCACGGCTCAGAGTATCAGCCGTTACCAGATCTCTCTTTTTCCCTAATTAAAAATGTGTTTATGTCTCTGTGTGGAACATTTTTATGTGAGGTAACATGATGCTGGGGGTTGCTATCAAGCCATAATGAATTTCATAATGACACTGATGCAGAAACTGTGTTGAACTTGTATCGGTTATGTTGAGCCGATACCTGATCGCTGAATGAAGTCAGTATTGGGGCCGATACCGCGTATCGGATTGGTGCAACCCTGAATCCAGAATCACACACATAATAAGATTATATTATTCAACAAATACAGAGCAGGCCTTAACATGGCTGTCACTGAAAACTGTGTGAGCCAAACTCTGTATTTCTGGGCCTCTGTTACTGTAAATATATTACTAACAATCTCTCTCCTCTCCAGTACCTGGTCCAGAGGCAGTACTGTAAGACAGTGTTAATGGAGAACCTGATATCTAAGTATCTTCCCTCTGAGCTCATGGAAAGACAGAAAATCCACCAGGAGGAGATGGCTGAGCTCTCCAAGTGAGTCTGTGTCCCCTATTGCTCTTCTCTGCTGTCTCATTATCAGGTCTTTGCTCTGTTTTGTCTGTTTTCCACCATCAGATCTAATCTTCTCATAGATTGTGGCTTGTGTCTGAGATTACACTGTCTATGTGAATATCCTCTGCTGTTTGACCTACTGACCTATACAGTACATAACACACATTTCTGACACACGGACCTCTGAGCTGACGTCACGTCAGGCATCAAGTATCACGTTCCTGGATGCTGAACCAAACGTGGGTCTCTGATAAATAACTGCTCTTAGACTGGAGCAAAACTGATCCACAGTCACAGCAGCCACTGTGTGTTTTTTACATTTGGCCTAAGGTCAGTTGTGATAAATGGTGCAGATGGACTTTACCCAGTCGTTATCGAACTGTAGGTTTTAAAACTGAGCGCTATAAGGACTTCTCATCATGTATTATTCCCTTGTACTATGACTCTGCTGTTCACCGCATTAAACACATTCTTCTTTATTCTCTCTTCCTTCCTTTAGTCTTAACAAAAATGTGCCTATATTCGTGTGCACCATGGCCTTCCCCACTGTGCCATGTCCTCTCCATATCTTCGAGCCCTGCTACAGACTGATGATTCGCCGATGCATGGAGACGGGAACCAACTGCTTTGGCATGTGTCTGGCAGACAACCTCAAGGGGTCAGTGCTAGGATAGTAACTGTGTGTGTGTTCTCAGTTATGTGTTTAATATGTGAGTGTCAGAGCAAATATATCCAGGAAGTGTAATACTGTGCCTCCTGTCTCCAGGTTTGCAGACTACGGCTGCCTGTTGGAGATCCGCGACGTGAAGTTCTTCTCAGACGGCCGTTCAGTCGTGGACACCATCGGCAGACGGAGATTTAAAGTCATTCAGCACAGCGAGAGGGATGGATACAATACAGCTGATATAGAGTACCTGGAGGATGTTAAGGTATGAGGCGGGAGGAGGGTGTGGGCGGAGGGAGGGAGAGTTAGCCAGATGGAGCGGGTAAAGAGAATTACCATAAGCTGTTATAACTCAAAGGTGTGTGTGTGTGTATGTGTGTGTAGGTGGAGGGTGTAGCAGAGCGTGAGCTGCAGTCTCTGCATGATGCAGTGTACGACCAGGCCCTGGTGTGGGTCAACTCCCTGAAGACGGAGCAGAAGGAACGCATTGAAGGACACTTTGGACCCATGCCTGAGAAAGACTCTGAACTTCAGGTAACGCACACGCACACACAAACATGCACACGCACACAGAAAATCTACAAAGTCACATTTTGCTTTTATGAGAAGACTTTTGAGGTTATTTCCTCTTCATTTTGTCTTCAGAACTGTCCCACACAGTGTCTTATTCTCTCTGTCTCCTCTCAGGCCTGTCCTAACGGCCCGTCATGGTGTTGGTGGTTACTGGCCGTTCTTCCGTTAGAGGGCAGAGCCCAGCTGCCGTTCCTGGCCCTCACCTCTTTGAAAGATCGCCTCAGCGGTATCCGCAAGGTGCTGCTCTTCATGTCCCAGAGCAGGCACCGGTGACACGCTCTCGAGAAGCATTCACCCACCTGGAAAATGCAGTAACCTCCTGCCCTGCACACACCTTGCCCCAAAGCAGCAGCTCACCTGTTGTTCTTCCTTTTGATGCACAAAGAACTGATATTAAACGTTGTCACATCTTCACAGTTGTAAAGCCGTCCCTTTCAGAAAGCAGTGTTGGATTTCATCCACGCATCAACAGCAAACAAAGATAATACACATCTGAATAAATAGATATCTTCCCTGCATAATGTTCTCTTCAAAACACAGAAAACCACCCATGCAAGACCTGCAGACTAAAGCCGCAGTCAGATGGGAGGGGAAGTATCTACCTTTGGGTTTAAACAGAATCATCACCTTCCATTTAATGTCGTTGTAACAATGCTAATGCACACGAGCTCAGTATATGTTTTCGTCTGACGTGTCTGTGTGTACAGCTGTTGTGCAGAAATGTCTTCATCTGTTCATGCTCCACTGCTGCCTTTCTGACCTTCCTCCATTTTTGTAGTTCTCTGCTCTTCCTCTTGCATAAATGTTGTATGTGGAATAACACACCAAGAAAAAAACAATAACAAAAAACAAAACAAAAAGGACAAAAAAACAAAGAAGGTCTGAGTGACCTCAGTGCTTTCTTGCATTCTCAAAAAATAATTACTGAGCTGCCTGTTTGAACATAGCTTTAAAGCAAAGATGAAGCAAAGTCCCCAGTCAAGAATCAAACCTTCTGCAAGTGGCAACTGCCATTAATTCAACCAAGCAGTGTCCCTGTCCTGTATGTCTTTAAATGTACATGTACACAAATTCTGCAAGAGACCAAACTATGAATTTGCCTTTGTCTACATGCACTCACTTTAGCTGAGCAAATAATGATAATAATACTGAGTAGATATGATTGATTACAATGATTGAAACTTTCATCTGAGAAAATAACTCATTCACGGATTGAAATAACTGTAAATGGGCTTCCCAGTGTTAAGTGTAGACATTTACAGATAAACCTGTGTGTTTACTATTTTGCCACCTTTACCGTAACATAATCCGTTTTTTTTTGTATTCTGTCTTCCTCCCTTCCTTTCCTCCTTCCATTTCTGTCTCTGTCTCATCCAGCTGAACAACAGTGGACTGAACCTTTACATTGGTGTGCTTTAAGGCTCTTGCTCTTGTGTTTTATTCATCCATTTTTTTAAATTGTTGGATTTGTTTTGTTTTTTTCCATTATTTATTTTTCTCATTATTTATGCATGCAGTGACATTGTTTACATTTCACAGAGAGAGATGCTGAGCTGCTCACTTTCCAAAAGCTTTTTTTTTTTTTGGTAACTTATCATTTGACCCCAAACATCAGCAATAAATACCTGCTAACTCTGAGAAAAGCCCAAAAGTTTAAAGACTCACTCAAAAAAACAAAAAACAAAAAACACCACTTACACAATCAAGAAAAACTGTAGAATTGAGATCAAGGAGGCTGCACAGGAAACTCTCCTTCTCCCTCCCTGACCACCTATTTTTAGATCACCGGTGACCCAAATCTCTGTAGTATTTTTATTGGCCTGTTATAATCCCAACTATGTTGACTTAAACATATTTGGATTCCACTGCTGTCAGCATTCTCTCTGTGGCTGAAATATATGTAAAGCTCACCGTGCAGCCAGAAGTCCTAACCAAGACCTGGATTTCTGATACCAATATTTCAGCAGTGTATTTATGCAGTATTTATTCTGACTTATTTTACACTTCCACCTTGAAAAGGGAAAGAAACAGTGCAGACAGGATTCACTAAATTAATTTCCACCAGAATACTTAAGCATTTGGATTACCACAGAGTAAAGCTAAATCCTGTGCTGGTAAAACTGATCCCTAATTGTGCACCTATTGACATCTACTAGCAGGACAACATGACTGCTATAGATCTCCATTCATTTGAGTGTGACTGATGCTATGCTATTAGTAAAGGCTAGTGCCTTCTATCCGCAGAAAAGTATGGTGTGGAACTATTCCACATGTAAATGATCTACATACCAGGTTCATTTGAAATGGAAACTATAAATGGAACAAGTACAAAATAATAATAAAACATAGTTTTAAGAACACCCGCAAACATATTTTTGAGAAAACTATGTTGTTTAAAAAATATGAGGCCTTGCTGATGTCTGTGACATGACTGTTTTTACATGGCAAAAGCCTCATCCCCTGAAAAATGCAGAAGATTGTTGAGCTTTGCCTTCAAACTCTTTTATTTTATATACATGTGTTTGATTTTACATGTTTCTATGTCAGTCAGGTTCTTTGTATTTTATAATTTTCTTCACTTAACTGGTGTATTTGTCTTTCCTTGTTTCATGTGTAAATAGTGCAGGGAGTGTCATGTCAAATCATCCACATTTATTGTTTTATTTTGAAAGGGCCAAAGCCATGTAATGCTGAAAAATGGAAGACTGATAAAGTGTAATACCACAATATTTAGAAATTTTCCCACAATAATTTGTAAATATTGAATTCATGCATTATTTGAGTTTTTCACCACCAACAAATGGTTGCAATAAGACATGGAATCAAAACAGCAATACTGTATAAAGTACTATATATATGGGATTATATTTTATTGGGAAATGACCCAAATGTTAAATGATGATGTTTAAAGAGGCATTTGTACTAATGAACAAGTTCTGACAAAACCAACATGTATAATAATACATACCATAAGTGACCCAGTAATGTTTGCAAATATCGCAATTGAAAACCACTAAGTATTTATGATTAGTTTGCTCAAACTGGGCAGGAAAGGGAAAAGCCATCAATTAAATACAGTCACATTTCCACTATAAAAGCATATCACATAGATATTTCAAATTCAGCAATACAGGACTTGAAGAAGCTGAGGTAAAGGGAAAATATACCTAAAATAAAATCACATATGCTATCCCTAGTTTTTTTTTCTACAATTTATGATCATGAGTAAAATCACAGATGAGCCAGTGTTTCCTTTATTTCTTAATTTGAAAAAAGTTGTGTATAAAGTTGATGCATGAGACAAAACAATGGTTTTGGCTTAAAACTAATATCTGTGAATTTCTGTATGTGTGTGCAGCAGTTTTAGTGCCTTAAGTTGGACTTCTTCCATTTTCACTTTGATGTATAAACTGCAGTGGCAACTATAGGTAGCATATTGTGTGATAACCTGAGCTTCTCTAAATAACATCTTAAGATAATAATTACATTTGTTTGTGTAACCCAAAATGTCGGTAGTATCCCATGCCCCCAACAGCAGCAGTCACCACTTTAAATTCATGTATTGTAAATGACAGTATTTGATTTTCTTCCCATGGTACCATGAGAATACATTATAATGGTTTTCTGTGAACAATGAAACTATAAACATTTGACAGCCACTGTGCCAGCTTAATTATTTGATAATTACTTTAATTTCTGGCATAAAAATTATTCAAATTCAGTCAAAAAAATTCAGCGAACAATTGACAACATGAAAACTGACTATGTCTAAAAGCTAGTTTGGGGAAATAAACTGTGTTGCCTTTTTGGGTTACAGAGTTAGATGAGATGATTGATACGACTTCATGTCTGCATGTTAAATACAAACTACGCCCAGATGACAGTTAGCCCGTAACAGCAACTCTTTGCTATTACATTTTAAGGATTGCCCAAGACAGCTGGTAACCATATTCTTGAACTTTTGTAGAAGCCAAACTAGCTGTTTCCCCTGCTCCCAATCTTTAGGCATGAGGTCACCACAAAAAAAAAAGTTTATTTTTTTCAATTTGTTTTTTGTATAGATTAAACAAACGAGATGTAACATGTTAGTCGTGGAGTTTTAGAGGTGCTGCAGAGCCAGGTTAGCCGTTTCCCCTACTTCAGATCGTTATGCTAAATTAAGCTCACCTGCTGCTGGCTGCAGCTTCATAGTTAGTGGGTAAGTGATTTCCCAAATCTATGCCAAACTATGCTTTAATTAGACTGACTAGATGTATGGGATTTCTTAACTGGAACAAGATTACATAAAATATGGTCACAATTAGGTCTACTAGCTGTCATGCTTGTAATAATGTGAACTGGTAGACAATACCCCTTCAACCTCGGGTGACTCAGCTACTAATTTTGGTGACTGTTAAACGCACAAATATCAACGAATATTTTCGTCACTGATGAGACTGCATGGCCTTGAATAAAACATTATCTTAGAGAAAAAGTGTTAATTAGGAAACAGCACAGGTTATAAGATACGACTCAAATGGAGTTTGAATACGCTGGCATTTGCGATTGGATCCTTAAAGGTCAAGATGGGTCTAACCTGATTTTAGAGCTTGATGGTAACATGTGACTTTCTGTAGCAAACCCATGATAACTGTGAACATGCTAACAAACTGGCACTGACACAAAGTTGGATCATTTTGATCTTTTCTCATCCAGCTATGCAACAACAGCAGGATTTGGCTCTGGTGCCCGTTGATATCTTGACCTTTCAGAATTCAACCACTGACCTTTTGAAGAAGTGTAACTACCTCTGGTACCCTCCTCGAGCACTTCCGCAAAGAGAAACACAATAATTATGCTTCCTAATCTTATTATTTTCCTGTTATTGTTGTTTGATCTGTTTAAAGTGAAATTTCAGTCTATTTCAGTCTTTTTTGTTCAAACTTGTGCCCGAGTTAACATGCACCGTCAACACCTCACATTTATGAGAGACAATGTCACTCGTCAGCTAAAGCTGCAAAGCTGTAAATTCAGTGATTTGTCATGAACATGTTTGATGCTGACCTCAGATATTTGAATTATTTGAGGGAGTGCTTGATTTATCTTCCCCGGCAAATTGAACATCTTTGTACATACAGTCAATGACCCTTTTAGGCTTCTGTTTGAGTGAGTTAATCAAAACACATCTGATTTACAGCACTGGTCCAAACCTTCTCTGATTTAACATTCTTGCTTTGTTAACTATTTGGCCTTTAAAAATCTTAAAATAAATAAATAAAATAAACAAAAAAACAAGCTTCACCAAGCGCTCCCCACTTTTTCAAATATTTGCACTGACTTCAGTTACTACATTGCCTGATTCTTTCAAAGGCTGTCAACCTCCTGTAGAGCTCCATGGCCTCTAAATGTGTCCGGGTGAATTCGCACAAGATGAATGTATGTATGTCTTGACATCTCTCTGAGGTTTTCTGTACATGTCTGTTTTTGATAGTAAAACTTTAGTATGGATTACCTTTGCAAAAGTACGGTCTGAAGCTACAGCTTGTGAATAAACCAAAAGGTTTGTGTTCTTGATCCTGCACAGGATTTCGATCACACCGGACTGGAAGAGAGTCTGAGGGAGTCTCCTTTGTTTGAGTACTGGTTCAGATTACCGGTGACATCACTGGAGTTTGTGTTCAATAATTCACAACATGAATCAGCTCCTTTATCTAATCTGATTACTTTCAAAAAACAGCAGCCTATGACATGAGCCTGTGTATGGAGCCAGAGACTAGACTTGATTAACTTACTGTTTCATTGCTTAGTTTAGCATTAATGGTTCGACTACATAGCTGTTCATAAAGCAACAACTTGTTCTTAGAGTCCTGTTGTTCTGTCTAAGGATGATGATGCAGCCACCAGCTATTTCACACAGCTTAGCATGCAGCAGGGGTGAAGAGCTAGCTTAGCTCTGTTCAGAGGTCAGACATTTGTTTCAGCTATAAAAAAAAAAAAAAGAAAGAAAGACTCAGTTCCCGTGCTAAGCTAAGCTAACCATCTGCTGGCTCCAGCTTTATATTTAGCTTATCGGTCTTATCTCTCATCTTATCTTACCAGTATCAGTCTTATCTAACTCTCAGCAAGAGAGTGAACCACTGTTGTCACAGGGTGACTAAGAGTGAGTGTGAGTGAGTGAGTGTGTGTGTGTGTGTGTGTGTGCGCGTGCGTCTAAGAGTACGTGTGTGAGAGAGGTTGCGTGCGCACCGACCGGAAGTAATCGAACACCTGATAAGACAGGTGTGTGGTGGCGGGAGAGTTTTTTTTTTCCTTTGTTAATGGACGCAGGCAGCGGGCAGGAGAAGCAGCTGAGCGGACGGCAAGCAAGAAACGACCGAGAATGCGGAAGAAGAGCGCTGGTCCGACGGTCGCTACGGCATCTTTATAGTCCGGTGGACGGCGTGAGAGGAGCGCTTCGGTCGAGTCGTGTGTGTCCGCTGCCGAGACCTGCTGTCGGGGAATCATCTACACTCCGGCCGGGCGAGTGGACAGCCTGTTGGGCTCTTTTAATTTGATTCTCCAGAGTACTCGTTTTACCTATTTTTAGCTTATTTTTGTAATAAAGATATTTATATATATTTTTAAGTGAACCTTCCCCTGGGTTTGATGTCTTGGTGTCTCTCTCAGGAGTGATCTAAACCCTATGCAAGCTTCTTTCTGCCAGTTTCCTTTACTGTAATTCCCCCTTAAAAAGTTGTGGAAAAATGGTATCACATATATTCAGATTGTTATAGCTCTTAATTTTAGTTAAATGTACTGTTTCTCACTGATTTTTAATCCCAACACTATTTTTTTTTTTAAATGGCTGCAGCACTTTGTCAAGAGGTAATAGTCTAAATATATTTGGTATCTTCAGAACCCTTTGGATCAACACTACAATTAAAATGAAGTTGTGTGGTTTGAACATTGTCACCATCCTGCCAGTGGCACAGTGGGATTGAAGAGGTTAAATAATGTAACTGTGGAGAGGGACAGCAGAGGAATGAAGTAGGTTAATGTTTCAAGCTGTCAGTGGGATAAATGCAGCAGTAGTTCACATGTCCACAAGTTGGCAATGTGACCAGAGCTGTTGCATTTCAAGTCCTGTTATATATCAGTTAGCTAACAACTCGCGTAAAGGATTTTTAAAGAGGAATTACTCTGACACCATTTCAGATTATTGGGTTGGCCTTGAGTGGGAAGTAGGCTGTATAAAATAATTAAGGTTAAGAGGAAGTAGCCTGAATGTATGGTTGATACACTCAGTCTGCATCAGTGCTCACAAAACCAATTTGGGTCAAGAAAGCATTTCTCTGAAGTTTTGGGGGAAAGTCTGAAAACCACTGATTGGCAACAGATTCAAACAAGGGAGAGAGGGGAGGGAAGGATGGTGTGTGTGTGTGTGTGTGTGTGTGTGTGTGTGTGTGTGTGTGTGTGTGTGTGTGTGGAGGGGGGGCAAGGAAGAACAAACAAGAGTGAGAAGAAAACGAAAGACTGTAGAAAATAAAACTGACAGAGAGAATGGAAATGAATGGAGAGAGGGTTCATGGTTTTTGTCTCCAGATATACATACATACAGTATGTCTCTAATACCTTTGAGCTGTGCACTCACAGTATAAATATACAGACTGATAATGTTCAGCTGAATGACAGATATAGAGTTTTTTTGGGGGGGGGCTGGACAGAGTTTATGCAACAGCATAGCAATGTAGGTCACTCAGAGTTAGAAAATTAACAAGAGACAGAAGACAACATGAAAACTGTTAGAGAGATGGAGTGCAAATGATACGTGTAGGAAAAAGCAGAATCACTCTTTATTTGTTCCCCTTCAGTATAATTACATTGCAGATTAGCAGGTTTAGCTCACTGCAGTCACATAAGAACTCCCAGAGGTCTGAAGCCTACTTATGCCAATCTGAGTATCTCTAAATATAGAGACATAGAAGCTTTAGTGAGACCAACATATTGCATAATGTAAATTTCCATCATCAAAATCTCTTCTCAGTGTCTAGAATCTATTCTGTTTATATACATTCATTAGTGCTCACCACAGACTAGACTCACTGAAGTGTACTGGTCAGCCTTCATGATTGGAAATCACTCAGTCACAGACTGGTATAAATTAAGATTTGATGCTTAACAGAAATTTGTGTTGTTGACCACATGTCACCTGTCAGTCTGTCAGTTGATTCCACCACTGTGGTTTAGACTGGAATATGTTCACAATTATTGGATGGATCATCATAAGACTTGTTACAGACATTCACGGTGCACTCATGATGACCTGTTATAACTTTGGTAATAACCTCATTTTTCATCTAGTGCCATCATCAGGTCAAATTTCCAATTTGGCCTTCATGATTTAATTTAGGCCTTATAAATCTTCCATCATTTTCAACAAGCATAAAACATCTTTTTTTTTAGACAAGCACCTCAAAGAGAAAACAACATAGGCAAAGATGTCATTCATGTCTGCAGAAAAAGATCTATTAACTTTTATCACTTACAGTTATGTAATTCATGATGAATGAGTGTGTAGTGTCTATAAATGTGGCGCAGTATGTGCAGTTTGAAAATAAAAGTTAAACTAAACACTTAAAGTTTTCAATAACACCCTTTAGTTTCAACTAAGAGAAATAAAATGCACAGCATAGGAATGTTTGTACTTTCTCACACATGAAGAAGTGAATGACTCTGACATGCTGATAGTAATGTCATGTCTGGATATATAAAGCAGTCTGTTCAAATAGCAGTAAGTCACATTATGTGACAGTGAAGCTGTTGCAGACAACAGGAAGGTGAATGTGGTGCAGAGGATCTGTAATCTGCCTTTAGCTGTAAACACGGTCAGTTTTCCCTGCAACTTTAAAGCAGCCAGTGTTTGTCATTGTTGTGTTAATGGAAATTCACTGTCATGGTGGTGACAGCAGCCTTTCTCTGGATCAAATGGTCGGCTATAATGTCACTGGAAACAAAGACAGTCTGAGGATCTGACCTCGTCCAGTACAGGGTCATTCCAGTTTGCACAGAGGTCGGTGAGGTCAGGTCAGTCTGACCAAAACTAACGCGGAGTGTCTGTTTTGCTGCTGGGTTTCCTGTTAGACGATCAGCTTTGTCTCCTGCTGCCAGAGAAATGTTGGGGTGTCTCACTTCAGACTAGCTTTAGCAAACAGTGACAATCTGACATGTTCAGCAAACATGAAAACAGGCCTGTAGCATGTAAAAACTGTGAACAGTCATATCTTTCAATAACTTTGTTGTACATGCTCTTTGCATCACGTTAAGCTTAAAGCTGCTCCAATCAAAATTTTTTACAAAAACAATCAATCACATGACTTCTTGGAAGTGAAAGGGGTCAGTCCTCATGACGAACACACACATTTATCAATTAACACCGTTTTCACTAGGTCTGTCATCTTATTTTAGCATGTTAGCATGCTAGGATGATGGGAATGTCATTTGTTTTCCAGGTATCTCTCACTCTGACTGTAGCGCCCCAAGTCGACCCCCTCCCTCACCCCCACCCCGTCTCTCGTCTTCTCACCTCTGTGCTTCTGATTCTTGCCAAGTTGGTTGGTTATATAACCTGTAAATGAGAAGGTCAGCACCCAGCAGTCATCGCCAGGGATACTTGGCATGGACACACGCACATTGTACATCTTGGCTGGTCCACTTTGGAGCAGCATGTGTGTATGATAGTGCCTGTATCAGAAGTAGGGCAACAGCAACGTTACCTAACTCACCCAGTTAAGACATCTGGGGAGTTAAAGCAGCCTTCTCACTGATTACAGCTTCCTGTATGCACACACCCACACACACCATTGATCAAGCATATGCAAACATTCACTGTACAGGCCAGCACACACTAACATTTGGCTCAGATTCTGGCCACACATGAGCAGAAAGTCACATAAAAAAGTACACACATGCACACTCAGTTTAACTTATACGAAACATGAGTTGGTTTTTTTTTAAAGTTTTTAATAAGTATCATTTATTGCATTATAAAATCAGTTTTAATTAGAGTTAGTCTGTCATAAATTCAACACAGAATCATGAAGATGTAAACTTAGTGTTGATTAGATGTGTTGATTTGAAGGTTTGAGATGCTTGATGAGAACTGTTTCACCCTGTCTCTGTTTTACTTGAACGCAGCTCAGTTTGTCCAGTAGTTTTTCCTGCGTGCAGACAATCTGACCACAATGGGTTTGACTAAAAACTACACCAGCACAAGTCTAACATCACAAAAATCTAATGTTCTCATTATAACGAGGTGTAGTGTATCCAAGTGTAATGATATTGATACTTCTACCCCTGATGATATTTTCACGTAATCGGTTGCTAACAGCGACAAGTTTTTAAAGCCTGAAGAGATTTCATTTTGTTATTGGTGAAGAAACAGCCCAACATGTTAGAAAAATGTTTATTTGCCTTCTTGCTGAGAGTTAGATGAGAAGACAGATGCCACTATCACATGTTCGCTAAATGTGAAGCTACAGCCGGTGACAGTTGCTTACAATACAAAATCTGAAGCTAAACTAAAACCACAGGCTGTGGTTTTTACACTTTGGTTTGTGTAATGATTAAACAAACAAGATATAACGCGTTGATGAATGAGCTTTAAAAGTTTATCTTTAAACTTTGGACAGAGCCAGGCTAACTGGGCTAAACCCAGAAAATATCCCCAAAGAATTAGGTTTTGAATTTTGAATGATGTGGCATTTCCCAGTCATGGTGTGGTCTTAAAAAAAACAACAATATTCATATGCATTATGGGAAATGTAGGATCAAAGGCTTTTGGAGCTTGACCTGTAAACGTCAGGATATTTTGGCTGCTGCTGCTTTGACTATTCTTTTTTTTAGACCTGTGACCCTTCTGTTTATGGAAGTTTAATAGTAAATTGCTGGAATATCCCTTTAAAGCCATTTTAATTGATATGCGTTTGTTTCTGGTGACACTTTATCTATAAAACAGCCTGTCAGTTGCCCCTGTCGCTCCACAGACGGCAGGAGATTGCCTCATATCTGATTTTATTATGATCACATTTCACTCTGGAAAAAAAAATGTTCTTCTTAAATCAAAGGCATTGTGTTGGAAAGTGGATGTTTAATGCTTCCAACATACTCTGATGTTTTTCTGTCACTCAAAGCTATTCCCAACCTCCCACAGGTCCTTTTAGGGAGCAGGACCAGAGTCAGCATTTCAGGAACTATGTGTAAAGCCATGACCCCAAATCTCACTCTCCCTCACAACAGCCTAAACATCTCCATGTCTCTGGATTTTTCTAATATTTTGTTATTTTTCTATTAATTTATTTTTAAATCTCTCAGGCAATTTTAATCACTTCTAACACTGCAAGGAATTAAATTCTGGCAGGGAAATGACAACCTAAACCTTTATTTATTGGGCTGACTGTATTAAAATTTCCAAGTATTGACTGTAAAAATAAAGACAATTACACAATAAATCCATCAAATATTACTCACAAATAAATTCCACCGAGGTACAGAAAACCCCTGAATTCCAAGAAAATAGACAAAGGACTTACTGTAATCTCTGAGTCCTCAGAGGCCCAGCTGAAAACTGTAAACTGTGCTAAAAACAAACAAAAAACTAACAGAAAACAAATACTGGTATTATCCTTACATATATATATATATATATATATATATATATATACATATATATATACATAGGCATAAAAACTGCAGTCCTGACCAAGATGTAGGTTATGAAATAAAAGAATATGCATGCATGCATGCATATGCATCATCAGTGTGCTGGGCACAGTGATTTATTATGCCAGTTGGTTGTTTTATGCTGTAAGAAATTTATTTCCTTTACAATTCTGTTTCATGACATTCAGAAAGACAAATAAAAGAACACGAAAAAGCGATTTCATTTGTTCTTTACTGCACATTTTATGTACAAGACAAATTCTCAAAAGGCAATACAAAATAAAACAAAACGCATAAAACATATATAGTTATGTGAGATAGATAGATTTAATTGATACAAAGGAAACGTTCAGCTGCTTCCTTTAGTGATGCTTTGCATCCTGCAGCAAACCAATCTCCAAATAGCTAATTATGTATATTGATTTATTTACATGCTTAGTTGTAAGTGGAAAATGTTACACAACCCGCAACACGCTGCCGACATGATGATGCAGTAAAAAATATTAAAAAGACACGAGGGTCAGTGTAATGATAGTTTTTCTTAACACCTGAACAGATGACTCTCTGGAGGTTTTAGATTTCTGTAGGACGCTGACAGATGCAGTTATGTATTCAAAATAGCAAAAGAGAAAATTAAAAATATAATTTACACTGACAACCTGATACATGTTGGACACACTGAGCACTCGTTAACACAACAAACAACATTAGTTTAGTATCTGGGGATCATGTAGTAAGAAATGTATTTGTCTAAAGGACCTGATACACAGATGAACAGTGGATCAGCTAATTTGACCAAAACTCATGACCAGCAGCAGTTAGTTCAGCACATTTTTCTCCAGCTGAACTTGGATGTTCTCCCATTTTACTCTCTGGCCACAAAGATTCTCCACATTCCTCAAAATGTGAGCATGTATCACTGCCTTAAAATAAACACACACAGAGACACACTGAGACTGACTGAACAAAGGCATCTTGTTCACTCATTCAAGACTGAATAAATGAATCTCTAACCCCAAGATTTACTTTGTCTCTTTCTTCTTTCTGTGAACAAAGCGACCTCTTTTATAAAATAAAGTCTCCTTCTTTCTTGCCCTGAAATGTTAAGTGATATCAGGAGGAATCATTTGAGTTACCTTATATAAAAAATATTTACTACTGTGAGTCTACATGTAGTCAGCCACACACTGACTGTTGAAAAAATATGGATCCACTTCAAGTAAGACGCGTTAACTTTAGGGGTCCTACCCTGTCATTCAGAAAACATGACTGTACAACAGAAGGAAGAGGGTTAAACAGAGCCTGTCTTTAGCTGTGTGACTGGAGAGTTTCGGAAGCATGAAGCCAGGACAGTATGAAAACAACAGAAAACAACAACAATAACTCTTTGTGTGCAAATGCATTCTGGTCCATCCAGACTCTCGGACCACTCTCGGACCACTTCAACCCCTCTTGGGTCTTCTTTTGAACCAGCTTAGGCCCCCTGTGCACGAACTTACTTAAACCTGGCCCGTCACTGGACGATCTGGGGCATCTCGCTCCACGCTTTGGCCTTCTTCTTGGCTAGTGCCATCCACGGAGGCTCGTCCTGGGGCAAAGCAGGGGAAGGCAGGCTTCGCTGGGAGGACGGGGGCTGTCCAGAAAGACCCGGAGCTCTTGAACCAGACTTTTCTGGAACGGTTCTCGGTGAAAAAGGAGTGGAGGTGGCTGTCGTACTCTGAGGCTGGGGCGTCTTGGAGGAAGGTGAGGAGGTGGCAGTTTTGGAGAAAGATGGCGGGCTTGTGCAAGAGGGAGATTTTTGGGGAACAGGAACCGGAGTAGGGGGTGACAGGCATCTGTGGGCTGGGCTGGGTTGGGGTGGAGGTTTTGTTGTGGCAGGTGGAACTTGGGGTTTTGGAGGTACTGGACAGGGCAGGGCCTGGGCTTTTGATGGTTGAGGTGGCACTGGAGTCGGAGGAGAGAGAGCTCTCCTGGTCTCCTTCTCTACAGATGCTGAAGGCTTACTGATCTCCAACGAACTCACTGGAAGAAAAGAAACAAAAAAAAAGAAACACACACACATGTGAAACACAAGCCAGAGAATCATTTCCTGAAAGAAATATGTGTAGTTTCTGTGTGCACTGCTGTAGACTGGCATGATTTTCAGATGACTTTATGATCATATGAAAACTCCCAAACCTTAATATATTTGCAGTGAAGGATGTGAACAGAGGCTTTAAAACACCTCCGTCAAACAGTTCACAGTTCAATGGTGTCTGTTTTCCAGAACAGGCGGTTTGTTTTACTGTTTTTCTATTCTCAGATCCATAATTTGTATTTTTGCTCAATTACTTTTACCTTGGTTGTGATGTGTAATCAATACATCAGCTCAGCTCATATGATAAACAGCAGGTGGATTCCAGTAAATAGTGTGGTCAGTTGCAGTAGCAGCGACTGTACAGGTGAGGGCAGCATTATATCAGTCAAAACCAACTTGCATGTAACAGGTTGAGGTGCTGAACAAACAACAGGTTAAGTGGTTACTTTTAAAACTTTGACTTGTCTTGTTTTGTGTATTCAGCGTGTTGAGTAGAGTACAACTTTTAAATGAAGCAGCTGAAATGCTCCCACGCTGCCACTGATGTGTCTCTTCCACATGAGTTCAGTTTATTTTGCAACCTCAGATGAGCTGTGTGTGTATTACAGTCTGTGTGTGTTCTGACCTTTGCTGGTGGATTCAGCTGTTTTGCTGCTCTGCTCCTTGCTTGCAGCTGAGCTGACGTACATTGGCAGCGAAGACTTCCGCTCTTGTTCCTCCTGATAACAGCGAGCAGAGAGGTCAGTTATACAGATTCTTGATAGAGCCTGGTGTCTAGAATAACAAGTGGTTGGAAATGTGTGGTGGTGTACTGTACATATATGGAAACAGGAGAAAAGGAAAACAGAGTTCTAAGTGCATTTTCATCTGAAATTTATTTTCAAACTTGTGGGAACTCAAACCTAAACTCTGGTGTTTTTCTCTGACCGGCCATCATGACAGCTATATCATCTTCTTCAGTATACTGGCCTGTAACTAACAAACTGGTCATGCAGAAAAATGCTAAATATATAATTGTATAATGACCGTGACACTATTGTTCTTCTGTATACTGAAATTTACACCAGTGTTTTGCTTATTCACTGTAATGATCACAGTGACATGTGATTCATATGTTATGGAAAAAACGTTTTTGGAAGAATGCAACGACCAAACTGAACAATTTGTATTTTGTTCCACCACAGACCCACAGGCTTGTGGGGAATTTGTGTCCACATAAAAGATATGCATAACCACACACACACACACACACACACACACACACACACAGCTTACCTTCTTGACAGTAATCTCATCCAGCGAGTTTTCTTTATAGATCTTCTGTTTCTGTTTGGCCACAGAGATCCAGCTGGGAGAATCAGATCCACCAGAAACACCATGAGCTGCAGCAGGGTCTGAATCAATAACAGAGCACACACACTGTTACCTGTGAGCTGAATCAGGGGATATTTACTTTCCTTTACAAAGTCTGATTTAACACAAGTTTTAGTTGTCCACAGAGGGGATAGCTGTTTGTGCAGCAGTAATATCACAAGATTACACACTGAGCAATTTACGATAATACAATAAGGTCAGTGTGTGTGAGAAAATGCTGTGTATTTATGTGTGTATACACACCTGAGATACGCTTGGCTTTTCCTCCACTGTCTCCATGTACATCTGGTTTCTTAGGGAGGGCAGGCTTGTTACTGATTGGCTGACTTACAGAGGGCTTAACACTGATTGGCTGTGGTGGCTGGGCTTTACAGCTGGTTGGCTGAATTGGAGACTGTGTGGGAGACTGAGTAAGAGAAAATCAAATCACAGTTTATAAATAAAGGATAAAAACTCTGGTTAATGGTCTGTCCCCGGCCTCTTTCACTGACGTATTAAAAATCAGGTATTTCTGTCTCGTTTCAGCGATTGCTGACAGAATTCCCCAGTCGTCTTCCAACGAGCCTCACAAATATCACCAGTGTCTTGGCAGTTTCTGATTGGCCAAGGTCAGTCCTAATCAGTATGCATCAGGCACAGGCCACTGCAGTTCAGAGAACTTCATAAGCTCCATCTGACCAGAAACAAACCTCTGTTCAGAAGGAGAACTGTTAAAGGTGCCTGAGGACTTGAAGATCACTGCTAAACAAGCTGTAGATGTAGTAATTTCAAATATCTGAATAAAATCTCTCTAATCATCAAAAGTATCTCCAATAAAATTTCTCGAATAGTAAATTAAACTAGTATCATTCACAGAAGTATAGAATCTGTCAAACTTCAGTTACCTTGATTAAACATGAAAATCCTCACTCAAGAACATGAGGTCAACTATAAATGCACAGTCGGGGTCATCACCTCTGTGTTTTCCTCCTCGGAGCTGAAGCGGTGCAGACCTGACGTCTTCCTCAGCCGGACTCCGAACGGATTGTCGGGGTTTCCCTCCACTACGACAGAGCTCTCTGTAGGTGGGAGGAGGAGGAAAAGTTGGTCTATGGTTTCACTTTATTTATATAAGTCAAACAGAGAGTTCACCTCATGTGACTGGAAAACAGAAGATGCGGGTCATAGTGAAAGTGGGATGTACAATTACAGCTTAGGACAACTCTTAGGACAACAAGAGGACAAGACAACAAGACAAGGACCCAAACATAGAAAATTGCACTAATGATCATGTTTCTCTACCTTCTGTGCTCGCAGCAGCTGAGGTCTGAGGTTTAACGGAGGACGGAGACGGTGCTGCACTGTTCTGTGGTTTGGCAGTGGTGCTCCCTGCATTCCTCGCTCTACCAGGACTCAACACTAATTCAACCTTAGGGGAACTTGCCGGCTCTGCTTTCACAACTGGATCCTTCTTGGTTTTATCTTCCACCTCCTCACCTGCAGGTCCTGTGACGGCAGACGGCAAAGAGGAGACGCAGGCGGGTGGAGAGGAGGGAGGAGTCAAACTCTGTGATCTCTGCCAGGCGGGGGTGATGGTGAAGCGTACTTTACTCTGATCTGAACCTCTGGATGGCTTGTTGACCGTTTCCTCTGTGGAGGCAGGAGGTGTGGTTTCTCCTTCTTCTTCCACGGTGGACTGTTTTTCTTTTTCCACTTCTTCCACTGTGTCAGCTCCTTCTTCATCTGTATGTTGCTCTGTGGCTGCTACAGCGTGAGAAGGCGACTCAGTGACCTTTTCTTCGAGATCTGCAGCATTTGGGGCCTGTTGGAAGAAAGATTTGGCTTTCTCCGAGCTGGGAGAGACTAGATTTATGTGGATAGTGGTAGTGCTGGTCTTACTGGGAGAGATAGTCCCACTGTTTTGTGACTGAGTCTCATAATGTGACTCTGGAAGAGACAAAGAAGGCAGCTTGGGAGAAACAGTAGCTTGTTCTGTGGCTTCATTTTGATCTTGTTTCGTGTCTAAATAGGATATTTCTACATTTTCTTGCTCAGTTTCATCCACATCAGGTTGGTTTGCTTCCTCCTCCTCCTCATCCTCTCCGTCTGGTTTTTGTTCTGAGTGGTCGATCTCTCCACCTTCCTCTGCGATCTCAGAGTTTTCTTGCCCGTCCTGCACTTTGGCGAGTACTTGATCACCTGGTTCTGTAGAGATTTCTTCATCATTTCTGTGTTTTTCTGTGAACACAGTGTCATCTTCAACCACAGCATCTACACCTTCATCAGCCTTCTGCAAAGACATGGCAATATCAACGTCTTCATCTGCCTCTGTCGCCTCCTCTGTGTCCTCTCTCTCTTCTTCAACAACTGCTTCCTCTGCCTCCTCCACTCTCATGTTCACTTCCTCCATCTCCACCTCCTCCTCCTTATCATCCTCTGTCTTCTCCCATCCCACCTCCTCCACCTCTGGCTCCTTCTCCAGCTCTAGCGCCTCCTCCTCTCTCTCACTCTCTTCCCCTTGTCTTTCTTCCTGTGCCTGGATGTCAGTTTTTCTTGCAGGCGTATCATTTTCCTCCTCAGGTTTGACTTCCTCTGCCTCCTCTTTCTCTACTTCCTCTTCCTGCTAGAAGACAAAAGAGACAGGAAAACAAGAAAAGATTGCAGTTTTTAAACTGTAAAAAGAAACTTGCTACAAACTGGCTATAATCAGTATTTTTAGATTAACAATGGATCACATGACTACATGTATGTGACACGGCTCACTTGTAGTGACGACTTTGCGGTTGCCATGCAAAACTTTAAGCTCACTGTTATAAATATATTGACAGTGGCTGAAAGGGTCAAATGACTATGTTTATTATGGAGACTGTGCTCCAAGAAGAACAACAGCATCAGTCATTTCAGCCCTCAAGTGACATCTGTTTATGTTCATAAGACAAAGCCCTCTAATGGCCACTGGAGCGTCCACCAAAACAAAGATTTGTACACAGGAGAGAGCGGTTTGTTTCTAACTGAACATTGTTGGTTTTTTTTTCTACAATTGACCCCAGTTGTCCCCTAACCTTGACTATGTTTAATATTGTAACCATGGTGAAGATGACATCTAACTTGATATCAAATTGTTACCTCTTTATTTCTGTCTCGATACGACTCTGCGATGTCGGGTGTAGTAATATTTTGTCTGCTGTGCTGTGCTTAAATCACAATACTGACTAATCAAATATACATACATCGTGTTGACTGAATCGTTCCACAACTAGTTCTTCTTCCTCCTCTGCTGCTTCTTCTTCTTCTTCTTCCTCTTCTTCGTCGTCCTTTGCCTCTTCTTCAATGGTAACCGCTTCTTCTTGACAGGAAGGAGTGGAAACCTCCTCCTCTTCCTCAGTGGTGTGACCCAGCAGTAGAGAGTCAGAGGAAGCAGGTTGATAGCTGACAGGCTCATCCATCACTGCCTCCTCTTCCTTTGCCTCCTCCCCATCTTCTATCTCTTCTTCATCTTCTTCTTTTTCTTCTTCCTTTTCCTTCATCTCCTCCTCCATCTCCATGACAATGCCCTCACTCTTCACGCCAAGTGAGCAAGAAGCGAGGGGAGTTTTCAGGGAACTCAGAACCTCCTGTAAGAACGAGCCCTCCTCCTCCCTGGTTTCCTCGACTCCATCTTCTTCTGCTCTGAGTGTCATCTCACTTTCAACCCTGCTCTCCTCTGCTCCATAGGAAACACCTGGAGGGTCCAGTAAGTACTCTCTTGGACCAGCAGGGGGCTCTGGTGTGGCTCTAGAGGCAGAAATCAAGAGGTCAGATTTCCAGAAGAGAACAAAAACAATTCAGTCTGAGAGGAGGAGGAGGAAACAAGGAGGAAATCACGTCTAGTCACCTGGGACTGTCCAGAGATGAGGCTCTGGAGCTGGGCTTGGAGGAGGGCAGGGGCTGGGCGTCTGGGGCTTCTTCCTCTGAGAGACTTGGCTCAGGAGGAGAGGAAGTGTCCGGGCTATGAGAAACATCCTGTTCTGCTTCCGACTCATCCTCTCCCTCCTCCCTCTCCTCCTTATCTCTCAACAGGGGTTGTCTCGAGTGCTGTGGTTGCTCTTTTTCCTCCTCCTCCTCCTTCTCTTCCTCCTTCTCTTCCTCCACCTCTTCTTCTTCTTCCTTCTCCTCCCTCTCCACTTTTGGTTTCAGCTCATCAAAACTTACAACTGGATTACAGAAACAAAGGTCTCATTACACAATAGCAGCAACTATATGGAAGTCTGCGGCTGACAGTATGAAAATGAAAATGAATGACTTTAGATAACTAATTTATTAAGGAAGTGATTTATTAGTGCAGTTAAATTTTCAAGTTTAGAATAGAATAGAACAGAATCCGTTTGTCAGTAAGTAAGCTAAGACTTATAAGGTTGCAAATTGTCTGCCAAACGGACAAAAAGTTCATTTAACATTAAATTTTATTGTTATTATGGCAGTGTTATGCTCAGGAACAAACTGAAAATAATTTGTCAGTGGAGTTGATTTTATTTTAATGATAAACTCATTTGGAAATAATTATGCATATTTCATTCAGTTTTGTCACACATCAAACACATCAATAGATAATAAACTTCAGTTTGATTAAATGATTTAATCTTAATGTTGATAGTCAGAGACTTCCATACATTTGATATGAAGAACATTAAAACTTCCTGACCCTCTGTCTTGAGTTGTTCTTGCTCCTCCAAAGCTTCCGTGGACGTTTTCAGCATCTCCTCCACCACAGAGTCTCCCTCTGCTTTCACCTCCAGCCTCTGCATGGACACAAGACATGAGAAATGATGTCAGCGTTATCATTCACCACTCAGATGGCCATCAAATTATCAGATTAGTGATCAAGTCACGCAGCAATCAGCAATCAGCAATCATCCGTCCTGCTGAAGTGCCACTGAGCAGAAGACTAATGCTACAACTGACCTACTTGTCTTTTTGATTGGGCACAAGGTCATAACCACATTATTTATAACCAGCGTCTTGGAACTGGCTAAACTGGTTAATCTTATTCTAAACACTTCACTGTATGAAGGCGAATGGATGCTCCTCAGACCTGAGAGGCACACATGAAAATTCAGATCCCATTAATCAGATTTATAAATGTGTAAAAGCCTTAAATCTGATAAAAAAATGTTATGATTTTTGTGGGAAACTGGGCTGTTGTAACAGCAGGTTGTATTAGCGATAGTATCTTTAGCAGCAACATGGCAAAATATGAATCTGGGAGAAGAACATTTGTAGAGAATTACAGAATAAACCCTGGGTTTTATGTGTTTAGTTTTGGCCATCTCTACTGTTAATAATAACTTTGTACTTACCGTGTAAATTGCTTAAAAGAAGTTTGAAGGAGAAAGAAAAACAAGTTAATCAGTTGCTTACAGTTAATCAGGTACTTGCCAGTCATTATCAAGGTTTGTGCACACACAGGATGTTCTCTGGAACAGGGGGTGATTACTGACACTTCAGGTTTTCTTGCTTTTGGTTTTACTTCCAAATAAAGTGCTTTATAGAGTTTGGCTAAAATGTGTTGTTGGAACTTGTCAGATTGTCTGAGAGCTTGTATTCCTTGCTCCAACAGATGTGCTGTTCCCAGCAATAACTGAGAAGGACACTAATTTATGATAACTGATTCAAACAATGGCCAAAACTACTGAAGTAGAACCCATAAAGTGAAATAGTCCATTAAAGGATATGTAATGGGTGAATTAGTGTATGTGCTCATGTTAATGTATTAGTATGTGTATGAGTTTCTTACGCTGAGAGGTTTCCTCTTGTTGCAGGCTTTGTGTCTCAGGCCCAGCTTGTGTTTGGCAGCAGAGTTATCCAGACAGGCGAAGGGACTGGCCGGCTGACTGAAGTCCCCTGGAACCACCAGGGGGCTCATTGCTCTACTGGAGGCTGCACAGGACAGCTGGGAAGACAGAGAGACAAACACAGACAGAGGGTTTCACTTAAAACTTTCACAAATAACCTGTTAACAGAGGAAATACTCCTTAGACATTTGCAAACACAGGTCAATCAACGCCTTGCTACAGCTGGTAGCTCTCAAATATGTATCTTCATCCGGAGACACCTCTGGAGGAGCTCCACTGACAAAAACTGGGGATTTGTCCACCCATATCTTGGGGAAATAATATCCACATGCCACTGTATTCTAAAGCTCTGTCCCCCATTCTTTCACAGCGGAGCAGCTCCATATACAGCTGGTCACATTAGAGATTTGAGTCATTGCTCTTGTTCCCAAGCTTTGAGAAACTTAACAGACCCGCACTGAGGCTGGAAAGAGTGAAAAGAGTGTTTTGGGAGTGTGTTAAAAGGTGGATTTTCCCTTAAACGATGAAGGCAGCAGATAAAGAAACCAGAGGAAATAAAGCAAGACCAGCAGCCAGAGAGTGAGAGAAAGGGAGTCCAGCTGTATAAATATTAGCTGTCCTTATCTGCAAGACCAACACTTACTCTGTCATCACTGGACAAGTATCCCTCTCTCTACTCTCACAAATTCACATTTTGACTCATTTCAACCTCTTCTTATCCAGAGTCTTCCCAGCTTGACACCTCAGCACATACCTGGGCCAACTAAAGGTTTGCAAAGACAGTTTCGGGGAAATAAATTCTGTATTTGGGAACTTTTTTGACCAAAAAGACTCAAAAACTGTCCACAGTGAGGTGTGTGAATTACCCAGAGTAACCAGGACCTTGTTAATGCAAAGATACACTGAGATTTTCAAATAATTCTGTGTTTGATGCTTCAAGCACCACTCTTTGGTCAGATCAGCTCCACTGAATTGGGTTTGTGGCAGAAGCTGGACATCTCTAAACAGGTCAGTTGGAAAAGATGCAAAGTGAAAATATGTTTTTAATGATTTGGGTCAACTTGCCCTTTAAGGCACATAGATTTGTTTATTTATGGAGATGTAAGATCTGTATGCATATGTGTGTGTGTGTGTGTGTGTGTGTGTGTGTGTGTGTGTGTGTGTGTGTGTGAGGAGCAAGACATGAATGTTTTAACTACAAGCAGACACGCTGACTGCCAGAGAAACCAGTGGAATGCCCTCTGAACACACACACACACACACACACACACACACACACACACACACACACACACAGTAGATCACTGAAGTATTACAGTCAGAGGGAAGAAAAACAAGGTCAAAAATACGTCAAGAAGCAAACTCCGACCAACACACACGCCCACACACACACACCCCTGAGGTCCATCTTCAAGCATCACACACTGAGCACATGACAGCTGTTTACAGACACTGTATGCATTTGTGTTTGTGAAACTGTTGTATGAATCACAGCTGAAGAAGAAAGTCAATAAAATAAAAAGAAAGAGCTGAAAGAAGGACGTGTCTATTCAAGTTTCAGTCCCATGGAAAAAAAATTAATTGAACTAAGGCTGTGTTTGAATCATCTTTAATTTACTTCATAATTAGTCTCACAAATTGGTGCTGACTCAATTAAAAGCACTATCATGTCTCCTGCATGCATTTTTTGCCACTTGGTGGCAGCAGAAACAAGCCATATACTCAACACCGACATGATATTTCCTTATAAAATAAATAGGCTTCCCATACAGTTGCTTATTTACACATCCAGCAGACACAGCGCAACATTATCTTTCATTTGAAGTCATGTTTCTTCCTACCGGATCTCACTCTCCGTTTTGCTCTAGTTTGGTCTCCACCAAATTACAAACTCAAGAACTGAGTTTGAACTATATGTTGAAAAATGACAAAGCCTGCACTCTTTCTACTTACAGTAAACATAAAGACAGGCTGACCCAGACCCGGACACCCTGGGTGATTTTCAGGCTGATAAGGACACGTTGTCTAGCTCAAAACTATAAGTGCAATAAAATCAACTTCATTCTTGGAATAAAATCTCATAAAAACACTCTGTGCTTCCATGAAGTCTGTCATGACTTCTCAGTGAATGGAAACGCTCCAGAAAGTGCCACTGCGACTGCAACTCATAAGTCACTGCAGTCCTCCTTGACCACATTCCTGTGTGTGGAATCCACTTTAAAAGGGATATTTTCAGGTTTTCGTGTGCTTGTCTTTGTAGCTGGCCATTTGTGGTTCCCTTCAGTGGGAAATGACAGGCTAAAACTGCACTATTATTAAATTCTCATTTGTCATACTTTGCTGACTGTGCCTTTAGCCCACATTATAGCCAGCGAGGCTAAAGGATAGTTGAGGTTTTTGTCTTATCACAAACTGGCACTACTTTCTGTCCATCTAAAAGTACTCATTTCAGTGGACTGTTTTAACTGACAGTGCTGTTTGGGAGCATATGGGACATTTTAAGTCACACAGGCTGAACAACTCCACTCTTACAGTAGGAAGACAGAAAGAGAGACTGGGGAAAATAGAGAGAGAGATCAGTTTGCATGATGGGGGGTTTTAGTAGAGTTTCAGTGATTAGACTGGATCATGAGATGTTTTTACCACTGTAGTCACAGGAGGAGAAATGACACAATCACACAAAGGTCCACACTCACACAGCCCGAAGCTTCCTCCTGGCCTTTATAAATCACATATCACAACATCAGACTACTAGAATGGCTGTTTGGCTGCTGGTGGGGATTCTACTAACAATACAGTGTGAGGTTATTTGTTTGGCCTCACATGTTGGAGTTTAGGAGCTGTGGATTCAGTCTCGTTCCCGGGGGCGCTCATTTAGCGTTGCAGAGAGGTAGTTACACTGTCAGTGAGTTTGTCAATTGTAGCACATATTAGATTATTTGCAGCAGTACTTTCTGAACACAAGGCTGGATTTCCAGTCGTGGGCTACTTTAGTACCTGACTTCTTCCTGGACTTGACAAACCATGTGAAAGTATAAAACGTTTATAGACAGAAAATTGTGCATAACTGGATCAAGCTGATTTCTGACCCTGACAGAAGGAGGCTCAGGCAGGCGCCTATGTGTGTATGAAACTTTAATGCTGCACTAATCCAAGATCTTTGCATAAACTATTAATCAAAAGATGACATGTAATGACAAAGAGTTATTCATAGAGCTGGTCCTACAGAAGAATGTATGACGATATCTCTGGTTCTGTGGCTTGGGCTTTGATGCTTTTTTTTTTCAAACTATCCATCCTGAGTCCAACAGTGTTTCAGGAGTGCAACGCTAAATCAGTGGATTGCTCTTGTAAGTGTGTGTTTACCTGGTCGTCATCACTGTCTATTCCCTCCAGACTGATTGAACTGTTCCTCTGAGCCTGATTCTGAGAGATGGAGAGAGAAAAGAATAAGGATATACAAGGATAAGTGCTGTAGCAGAGCAGTCTGCAGCATTTGGGTGAACAACAGAGGGAGGACTTTATTCATTAGTCTATGTTACCGTGACAGTGTGAGGTGTGGTGTATTCGGGTGGACTGCAGGGTAGACCATCATCCTCAGACATGGTTCCAGCATCCTCTGTCCTCTTCACACACATCAGTGATGGAGGAGAGCCCAGTCTGATGGCCTGCTTCAACTGGAGCTGCAGGAAGAAAAACACACACACAAACACACAATTAGGCAACTTGTATTTGCATGTACTATATGTGTTTCATCTATCTAAGGATGAACAACCTTGAAACACACACTAGTAGATTTTACAGAGGGGAGCTGGGGTGTCAGAGATAAAGAGAAGCCAAGTCTGATCAGCCTGTTTAATAAACTACAGCTTCGTAAAAAAGAAGCATTAAAGGCGTGTTTCAGTATGCACTTTTCTATTTACAGAGTTTCACTTCTTTTACAGTCCACAAATCCTCACCAGTGTAGATTATGTATGATTAACAGAGAGTGACTTGTGAGGACAGTCAGCTGGCACTCACCACAGAAAGTGTGGTATGTGGCGTGTGTGTGTGTGTTTGTGTGTGTGTGTCAGGTATCACAGAAACTCAAACTAACAGACTTGTTATCTGCCTGTTATGTGTTGCCCTGTAACAGTCACTCAAGGACTCACTGACTCAGGTGCAAAGCAAATATAGTACAATACAGCTTTTCTTTAGCCGAGCTGAACACCGGCACACACCGAGCCGTCAATAAAAAAAATACACAGATCAGTACAGGTTTCAGTGTTAATACTTCAGTGTTCTTACAGTAACTCTTAAACAACGCCAAACAGAGGAGCTCCAGCTCCAATCAGGACACAGGAATAGCCCATGTGACCATTAACAGCTGTGCCAAACAGCTAAAATCGTCATGAAATTTTGTTTAGTGCTAAATTTGGCTTAAAATTAGTATTACACAGAACAAATGTTGTGCCACAGACAGACGTTTTATGTTTCTGTTGTGAGATAGCTGCACATGAATGTGACTTGATTTAAGATTTAAAAAGGTGATAACACGAATATGTAGCACATTTGTGCCACAAAAAAAGAAGCCAACTAGTCTATTTGTATTCTGTCTTTCACTCTCCTATTTTCTCTTTTCTTTGTTTTTACATGTAAAATGATTTTGTTTAGTGAGCATCTCAACTGTCAAAAGATATGTTAGCTAAGCTGTTAGTATGTCAAATTGGTATCCTACGTAAATGGGGATTTTTTTTCAAGGGTGATTCTGGTATTTTTCAATGTTTCAGAATCAACGCTATTAAATGTGACTGTTCTCCATGAGAATTATATCCTCAAACTGTGGAGAAAGTAGCATTTAACCCATCTCTTAGGTAGATAAAATACAGAAAATATCATGTCACAATTAAATTAATATGTATGATGATAAGAAAAAAATATTTTAAAATAATAAATCATGTTTGTGGCAAGTCAAACATTTCTTCAAGGGGTGGAGTTGTATTGGTGGATTTGGACTAATGACCTCCATGACAGTTATATGGCCGATGTTTGGAATAGCTACGACTTTAAACTGACATTATCTTAAGGGAGTAACTTTGCTATATATACTTTCAAGTGTTGCACTGTTCATCAGGTTTTTAATAACTAAGCACCCTGTAGCATATTGATCCTTACATAACGTGTTTATATTTGGCTCTGGAGCAACCTCATTCTGCTTATCAAACAGACAGCCCAGCTCCGAGTGAGGATTAAGGTCAGGAAATCTCTGTTAGATTGTTTTCCGTAGTAAATTCAGTTTATGCAAATCAGTGTGTTAGAGTTACTCTCAAAGCCTTAACTTCTTTCCAGGCTATATGTCTGTGCGGTTTTGCATGAAATGTGTTTTATATTTGCACCGATTATTAAACACTGTGCCTCTCTGTGTCTCTTGCATACATTCTCTGCCATCTGCAAACAAGCCAAACACTTTATCTGTATTTCAGCTACAGGAGAAACTTAAGATGTTTAATTCTCACTCCCCTGTAGGTAGCTTAGCGGAGCAGTTTAACTGGAGGTCAGTCTCTCTGTCTGGGTCTCATGTCTTCCCGTTTTAGACCTCTGTTGTGACAGACAGTTGTTCTGTCTGTCTGCTTTTCTCATCGTCATTGTGTCATTTCATTACACTTTGACAGACGCTTCAGTTTTAACCTCTCTTTGCGACACACATCAGCGCTGCCTGTCTCAGCTGTCACATTTACCGCATCATAAGGCATTACACCTAAGTATGGATCTACAATGTAGTTCTGACTAGGTGTAAGCCTATTTCATGCCACATTCACATCCCCAAGGTGGAATCACACTTACTAAATATACAGGAGATCAGCTGGTAGCACTCTGTCTTTCTGTCAGCTCCTTTATTGATTAATACTACTGGTGACAGCTGAGAGCAGACCTTCTCACATCCAAACACACAGACTGTGATTCTTTATTTGTTTATTCTTCCTTATTAACCCCTGCAGTCAAATCCTCTTTCCTCCTTCCTGCCTCCTTACTGGGAAGTCAGAGGTCAGGGTCACAATGGGATCCTGGACATCAGAGGGATTTACTATTTTCCTCAACGTAGATACTCAGACATGCGCACTTAGATCTGGCTCCTCTAGCTGAATAGCATTTCAAACTAAAAGACCAGGCGTGCTTTTTTTTCTCTCTCTCTCTTTTTTTTTTTTTACAAGTATTTACCTGTAGTGATTTCACTTTCCCATGAATGCTGTCCTGAGAAGCCCCCAGAGCTTCGTTGGCCTCCGATGAGTCAGAAACAAACACAGAGTCATGTGACAGGGCCTTGCTACCCAGGCTGATCTTTGACCTTTGGGAAAATGGGAAGAGAAAGAAACAAACAGAGCAGAAATGATGTTTCACAGCTTCTAAAACAAAATAAAGAGGGCTGGATGTTGGGATGCGTCACTGGTTTAAATTTTAAAACGGTGTATTTTCTCTCCTTTAATCCAAGTAAGTCATTTCAATTAAAGCAATATGTTTCTTTTCTTCTATGGTTTGTTTTCTCCTCATGATTATGAGGAAAAAACAGAATGGATTCAATAAAACTGGAGCTCACAGATCCTGTGGCACTGAGGAAGAGTCAAGAGGAGACATGGCAGGAAGTGGCACAGCTTTGAAAAACAGAGGAAATCTGTCCACAGGAAGACACACTCCACTACTTGTTAGGAAAACAGGAAGCTACGAGCCTCCATTGAGGTACGTTTGGCAGAACAGGAGATGGATGTTAAAACATGATCTTCCTTTCTTAAATTATCTCCATCCTTTTAACAGAGGAGATAAATATCTAAATATCTAAAGCTTTTTTGCTTTGTCCCATGGTGTTTTGGCTGCAGAGATACAGTTAACCACACAGAGGAGGAGGTCTACAAACCTGTGTTAAGATTTGAATAAGAGCTGTGCAGACACGGTTTACCTGTGTGTATTTCTATATGCATGAGTGTGGGTCTGATCTTACCCAGAGCCCTTGTCCTTCTCCGATCGAGTGAGTGTGTTATTCTCTGACGCTTTGCTGACATTGTCGCTCGACTGGCTGGCTTTAAGCCCCACGTCCTCTCTGACAGCTGATGGCTCCTTTCTCTTCTTCCTGGCGAAGAATTTCTTAAACGTCTGGAACTTGGACTTTTTCTTTCCTGAGAAGACAGATGAGACGAGAGAGGGAGAGAAAGGAAATTAAACAAACTGGTTAAACCCTCATCACAGCTACATTTACCTGACAGCTCTACAGTGAATCATTACAACTAACTGCACAGTGATACGTTAATGAGAAAATTACACACACTGCATCTTTATATGCTGCCCTCATATGAACTCTAGTTTGAGTAATTAGCCCTGTGTGGGCGGTAAATGCCCAGGTAGGCACCTCAGGAGAAACCACACACAGACTGATGTGTGAGCACAAACATAAAGACAGATACACACACACACAAATATACACACTCCTGCTTGTAAACCCTGCCCCCCAGTGAGAGCATGTCCATTAGTGCTGCAGTGGAAAAACTCAACAACTCTTTTATAAGTCCTTAAACAGCTACAAACTGCTTTTATTGCTTTCTCTGTGTCTAGATTTCATTTCAAATCTACAGCCACACCTGTAACTCTGTGAGCCACGACACGAGTCACAAATGCAAACAAAGCAGGAAGAAAAACAAAACCACTCTTTTTGAGAATTCACATCCCTGGGCCACAAAATAGCTTTAGAAAAGACTTTTTTTAAAAAGCACACATTCTTTTTATACTAGCTGTGTCATTTTTGTCCTTCTCCCTGTGGGGAATCCTTGAGCATTCCTTCTTTTCTCTATAAATATACTTTCAGTTGGAGCTAAATCACAGCTAAAAAAATGTGTGGAATCTAAATCTGGTACTGGGGCCAAGACGCTTTAAGTTTCTAGGTCATTTGCTCAAGAAGACATCACAATATGATGTGTACATTTGTTTTTAACTTATGATATACATACTGTACATGTAAGGGACTATTTTGTTGAGTTGCCATCAAGCCACACATTGAAAATAATGTTATTTTTCATCCAGTGTTTGTGAAGAAATGTTGGCTGCAAATTCTCCACTCTTTTGTCTAACACCACAAAGTGAACTGCTCTTTTTACTTGAGGAGCATCCAACATGCTTTTGATGACGCTTCAGAGGCCTTGCTGCACTGCCAAGATGAAAAATCAGTGGGAAACACCAGCAGTCGATGCCTTTTATTGTGCTATTTTAAGCACAATACACTATTTAGTTAAAGGTCTGTACTCGTAGGGAGCTGAAAAAGGCCAGCGCTTCAATGGAAGGTCAGCGTAGCACTATGGCAATTGTAAGGCTTAGATACTGTATTTTCCCAACATACATTCTTTCAATCACAAACATGAGCACACGTATACTCACAATAGCATCATGGGAATTTTAAGCTGGTCTAAGGTCAGTATTGGGGGAACTGACCTCAGCGTAAACACTGAGAAGATGGTGACCTTTGACAGGGAAACAATGTGGACAGAACGAGAAAAAGGAGTAGTAGAAGGGATTTAAAACGTTTGTACAGAGAAGTTGTCAGGAGAGGTGGAGTGAGCTCACTGTGGTAGTCTTGTATTTTTTAACTCCTTGCCTATGAACACAGACCTTATGAGCACCTTTTTCCCCATTTGGCACATTCAGAAAGTCCCTATTATTGATGCATTTCATTTTCTATTCACTGCAAACCACATCTACACAGGTCCGATCAAGCAGATTAGCTAACAGTTAAACTGTTAAAGCTGTTGAAATGGAATTTGAAATTCTCTACACTTTTGTGTTAAGAAATGTAAACTACAATGCTGATACTTAATGATACTACACCTCTTACATTGTTTCAAAAAAAAAAAAAGCATCAAGCACTTTTTGGACGTACTTGTGGGAACAGCATTTAACTCTCAAGTCTGGAGGGGGTGTTTTCCAGCAGTTGACTGATAACAGACAGTGTGCGCTGTCAACATCTGATGCGTGTTATCATTTCATCACACATTTTTTCCCCTCTTTTAACAAGTCAGCACAGTGTTAGCTATCTACCATTAGTCATTAGGATCTGTCTCTTTACAAAACTGAAGCTAAAAGAAGGTAAATAGCTTATCTTAGCATTGACATTTTATTCATGCTAATTCAACATGTGCTGAGTGCTGCTTCACAAGCTCCTGCTCACTCTCTTCTGTTGTCTTCATAGAAATGAGAGGGTCTAGCAAGTGTTAGCTTTATTTCTTTCATGGGTCTTGTTGTGGTGATGCAAATAAGTCAGAACTCACAGGAATGGGTAGGACCATTTATGATTTCACCACTGCCTGCAGTGAACTGCCTGTTGGACAGTGGATGTAAGAAACTATTATATAAGAACTACTTTTAGTAGCTGCGCACATGAATTTGCAGCAATCCAATTATAGTACCAATAGAGTCATTCATAACCAAAAAAACTCAGAACCCTAACCCATTTCAGAAATGTCATAATTAATGAGGACTTTAAAACCTAGAACTTTAAACCAAGATTTCAGGTGCTTAAAAATTACAATAAAACAAATGAAAGTGAAAAGGAAGAAGGTCCAAAGTGATATAGTTTCTGTTAGAAAAAAAGCCCTCTAAAACTGCCGCACAAACAAAGCACATTCTGCCATGCACCAATCAGAGATAAGCGTTCTGTCTGGCAACATCACTGGATTAACACCAACAGATTGACAAGGCCATGAATGGCAGACTCCATGATCTGTGGAGTCACACGTGACATTTAACTCTACCATACAAGTCAAACAGAAGTGACTCACCAAACCTAATAAAATACACGTAATAGATTTCCACTTAAATGTCAGAATCAGAGGAGTACCTAGTTTATGACCAAAGTTCAAGCATGAAAGACTGTTCACTTTGCTGAACTGCAGACGTGCTCATATAGTGTTTGCAATAATCACAACAGCACTGCAGCTGACATCTCTCTGACCCCTCTCCCAATGCATCTCCATCATATCAGAAGCATATGATGGGGACAAGGGGAAGTATCTGCATAAACAATGTGTGTGGGTATCTGTAGACAGGTTAGATATGATGGTAACTTTCTCTGTTCCTTTATTTCCTGCCTGCAGCAGTAAGGAGATCTAGACTGATAAGCCTGGCTTGGTCTTCTCCGCTTTGTGTGTGTGTGTGTGTGTGTGTGTGTAAAATCTCACTGCCCATAAACTGTAGACTTCTATGTACTGGCAGCCACCATATTCTGACACTAATATAGTTTATTAACACCACAATAGGGCACAATAATTTAGTTTAAAGTTATTATTTATTTATTTTAATTCCAAAGGACATCATCACAAACTAGCTGGGAGGATGAAGAGAGTACTCTGTGTTCTCCATCAACCTAAAGGATTTCTGGGCATTGAAGTTTAAATTTTCCAATTTGCTTGCTGATGTTTGGCGCTGCCAAAATAATAGCAAAATTTGTACAGTGTCTGTTTATATGCATAAGAATTCCATATATGATATGACAGAAATATTTAAACCTTCCCTTAAATACACAAACATGTCCGTGCATCACAAGCAGATAGAGCCACGTTACTGGAAACACCAGTAAATAATTTTATCTTGAGTGCCCCAATTGAAATTGAAACACCATAAACACCTGAAACTAAACGAGCTGTTCCTCCTTCACTACGATGAACAACATACAAAGGTTTTGTTTGTGTATTGGAAACTAAAATCAGTCCGTTATAAACACATTCAAGCAAAAGGGAAAATACAAATTGGCAACAAAACGTTTTCATGTGACTTCAGAGAAGAAAGGCGTGAAATTAGTCATTAGCCCGCCATTGAAACATCAACTGAACATTCACTCAGAGTGTTACCTGAACACTCTTCCTGGACCTCAGCAGGCTCCTGATTGGCCATCACATCTGGAGGTCCTGATGCCATGGCAGCACTATCACTGCTGTGAAGGAGACAGAGAGAGAGACCAATGATGAGCATAACTGTTTCTTAGAAAATTTTGTCTGACAATTTAAAAATAATAACAATAATATCGATCATAGTTGATATAGCACTAATTGGATTGATCTATATGTTTTGCACAGAACAGCAATAGAGGGGTAGCTCCATTCTCCGACCAAATTAGGGGGAGCAGAAAAAAAAAAAAGATATACACCTTAAAGTCCCAACCTTAGAGTTTTCTTGCAATCAATTTTGGACAACAGAATTAGTAAAATAAAAACATAAGATAATAAGATTATATTATAACAATATAATTCCATTGGAACTTGTGAAAAAGTGGGAAAATGAATCACACTGAATAAATACTGAATCATGGGCCAGCCCAATGGGCTGAAACTGTCTATTTTGTGTCTCCTGTGACTGTATTTATCTTAATCCTCCTCTATCTCCTTATATCGCTCATATGCCAGCCTGACCACTTGCAATCTGATCAGGCTCGCTGGATTACAATGTGATTAAAGTCCCATTTGGGAGTGTCATGACTGCTCATAAAATGGATAGTCATGAGGGGATGGCAAAATCTGAAATCACAAAGGGCTGAACAGAAAGACTAAGTTCATTTGAAGGATTACACAGTCACTCATAAAATAATTTCAAAACCTGGTCGACAAACTCTTGAATGCGTTACCATCACTCTATTTCTTCATTCCTTCAAAGCTGAACATCTGGAGTGTATCTCAAATTGTTGAGATGAGCTTCAATATGTTATTTAAACTTCTGTTCCAATCCAAGCTGTTATGTTACACTTCAGTCCGATCCAAATCCAATCCCCAGTCCAATCCTTCACTACAATCCAAACAGTCTCAACAGAGGCATCTCAGCTATGTTTCCAGTGTTTTGCTCCGCTCTGCCATCCACTTCTGTCAGTTGAAATGTTCACCTCTTAGCACCAACAGATGCCCAGCAGATGCCCAACGCAAACTCAGACACACATGAAGTAGCATTACAAATCAGTCTCTGATTGTGCAGCAGCATGGAGTGCTTTAGATTCTGGCTGCTTAGGAAACTTTTACTGTATGAGATGACAATGTCAGATCTCAATACCAGATAGGTTTGAAAATTGTGACAAATGTCTGACCAATCATCTGCAAACCCCCAGTTTTTTCTTGAATTTTCAGTAAATCACTTCACTTTATTTCACAGGACTATTATTGAACCGTCTCCAGCAGACAGGAAGTTTGAGGTCATGTGAGAGTTCAGCCCCAGCATGCTGAGCCAGTTAGCTACACTCTCATACAGAGGGACCATTAATTCACCAAGTTTTACATGACTGCCTATTCTAGTCTAAAATCTAATTAGCTATGCACTGTATGCACACAATTTCCTGTGCAGTTTGGCAGGAAGCCGAGTCATTACTGATATGGCTTTCCGTAAAATGATATCTCAGAATAATCGTTGCTACGTCACCACAGATTTGTTGCAATGACTTTCACACAATCTATGGAGGTCATGAGAGCAGGGTTTGAGGAGAGGAGAGAAGGGAATGTTTTCTTAGGCTAAATTTCATCAGGAACTTTTCATTACAACAGATAACTGTAAGCTTCAAACCATCAAGCTTCCTAAACATGTGGCTACAATGCTACACAGATGTTCAATACCACATAAGTGGAAACACGTCAAAAGGGCACAGAGATCACATAAACCAAGAGCTGCCTGTTCAGTGCCTGTTTAACAGTGTTAGAAACCTTTTAATTGGAAGTGACTTAACAGGATTTAAATTAAATTAAATTAAAAAATTTAATTCTGAATTCTACTGTCTGTAAAACTATTCATAACCTAAAGGTATGCTGCCCTTAAAGGAGTAGTTTGACATTTTGTAAAATACATTTATTTGCATTTTTTGCAATTTAGATGCCAAGACTAATCTGTTAAATATGAAGATATAGCCATAAGAGACAAGTAGTTTATCTTAGCATGAAAGCAGTGGGGAAAACAGTTAGCCTGGCTCTGTACAAAGGTAAAAAAAAATACCTGGTGCTACTCTCATAACAAATTGTTCTTTAATATGTACAAAAGTCGAAATGTAGGAACCACAAGTTATGGTTTTAGAGTGAGTTATCTTATGGAAAACACCATGAAAAATGGTTGACAGCTCCAGGAAAAACTAGTAAGTGGACCTTGAGTTGACCTTGATTGTTTTGACAAAATGAAAAATGGAATATGTTTTAATATGGTGGAGAAATTGTTGTTTTTTCCAATTCTTCTTAAGAGAGTTTACACGACAGCCATGCTTTCCATGTTTGTTGTTAGTGTGAACAGGCTCTTTCTCTCTATTAAGGAAACAGCTGGAGAGCTTCTTGTCAACTGTGTTTACAGTGAGTTTGTATTATAGAAACAGATGGAAAATTCCAGAGTTTGTTGACGTGCTGAGGGGCTTACATCAGTATTACCATTACATAAACCTTTTACTATTACCATCATCTGAACCCTTGTTTAAGTCATGAGAAACATCATCAGCGCCACCTTGTCCTTTACCATCATCTACAGCAGAGACAGAAACAACCAAACTAATGTGATTTGAAACAGTCTATTTACATTATTTCACTGTTCGTAATGTTACGTCACGTGGCCACAAACAGACACACTGATGTTGTTGTTGCTGTTATGAGCTGATAGCTCCTGACTGATCCATTTCCTGTCTGATGCCACAGGAAGACACTGCAGCCAGTAGTTCACCATATAACCACAATGGTTCGAGAGCCTTAATAACATCTCTAGGAAACAGACACAGACACATGGACAGAAAGAAACACAGATAAACAGAAATTTATATTACAAATTGTCTATGATATGAACTCAGAGAGGATGAAGAGAACCAAGAGGAAGGAAACCAGTCTGAAAACCCATTAACACCACCACTATACTATTGTGTCAGAGGGGAAACTTTACATACTACAATAACTAGATGAAAAACATACAGTACTAGCATTATAGAATGTACTTTTGTTATTTTTGCGTTTAGTGCTACAAGACTGTCTGCAAAAAAAATGCTAAATGTCACAGCATTTCATTAATCACTGGAAAAATTACAACTGATACATATACTGTAACTACTTTAAAGAATAGTTTAACATTTAGTCAAATATGTCTATTTTCTGAGAGTTAGAAGAAAACTGAAGAAATTGATGCTCATATCTGTGAGTTACGTATGAAGCAGATGTGGTTAGCTTAGGCTAGCATGAAGACTGTAAGCAGAAAAAATAGCTAGCCTGACTCTCTCCAAAATGTAAAGAATATACGGTAACACACAGCTCTAAAGTTCTCTAATTAACACACGGTATCCTATTTGTTTATTCCACACATTTGTAGGAATGTAAAAAGGACAAATTGTTGTTTTACAAGCAGTTACCATGTGCACTATATTTAATGTTAGCTAAACTAGGCTATAGAGAATAATAACTTCAGGATACTAATCACTACTGGCTCCAGCTCCATATGTAATGCACAGATGTGAATGTGGTATCAATCCTCTCAGTTTCAACCTCTAATTATCAGCATGAAAGCAAAAAACTGTACATCCCGTAATGTTTAACTCCTCCTTTAAGTTAAATCCAGTGGTCAGTTTCAGTCTTCAGTAAGTGTAACTAGGCTTCAAGGCTATGTGCAGATGAGTTGCTGCAACACATGGAAAATGTCAAAGATCTGTGTGTTTGTTTAGTATCCTGGGCAAGTGTCAGGTTCAAGGTCAGAGGGTCAGGGGTCAACATGACTGACCTGCACCCACTTCCAAAGCCAGCTCCCCATGGTGACATCCTCCGCTTCATCTATGAGAAGGATGGAGGGATGACAGGGACAAGAATGGAGAGGGAGGAGGTTAAACAGTAAGACAGGCAGAAAGATGGATTTGTAGAGAGAGCAAGGGAGAAGAAGAGGATTATAGATGAGAGGATGAGTAAGGGACACAGAGCAAGAGGGAGTAAGAGAAAAGATAGTGAGAAAACAGAAGACAGCGACAAATACAAGACAGAGGAAGGGAAAGGGTCACAGAGAGGGGTTGTGGGAAAGAGCCGCATGAAAGGAAAGAAGACTCAGTTAGATAAACAGAGGAATATTAGCAAGAGGAGAGAGACAAAAGGGGAAACAGACTTAGAGTAAACATAGAGGCCTTCCAGTGTAGAGCAGTGGTGAGGTTTTCAACCAAAGATAGCAAAAAGGTCTGAGCGAAATTATTTTCTCACTCACACATTTTAACATGAGATTATACTTTGAGATGTGTTACAAAAAAAGTGGTTAATAGCAAATTTGCAAGAAATAGAAACGAAATGCAATGAGATACCAGCGTATGGGCTGCACTAGTACAATATGAAAATACAACATCCCCGAATTAAATCCAGTCTTTGTGTAAGTAATGATCAGTTTTTGTTTACGGTCTGTGTGAGGGATGTGTTGATTTGCTGTGATGCCTTTTGAGGCTGCAGACAATAGTTGTGCATTAGACTGCATCATATTGTGAGTAGTGCAACCCGGTAGCGAAAACCAAACAACTGTACAAAGACTCCAGTATCCTCTTTCAGCGCCATTGTACATTCAAATCCAGTTTGTCTCACAATATCACAGCACAGATGTGTCAGGTATTTACATTGCACCTGGTGTTTCTAATATCCTGTAAATGAGGGAGGCAGAATGTTAGAAGCACTCATATAGATTTTATTAAATATTTTTAGCCGTTAAGCACTATAACATAATGTTACAGTCCTACATGTTAAAGTGGGTGTGAAGAACCTTATAAATCTATGAAGAGCCATTTCTCATATTTCACAGGCACAGCAAAACATTTAACAAGCTGCAGCTCCCTCTTTACTTTATATTCTCATAAACAAGAGCAGGTTACATCATTTTATTGATCTGAACTTAGAAGCTTTGAAATGCAAAACAGTCATCTTGGAGCTGTAATTACTTGTTTTTGCCTGACTATTGTAAGCATTGTTTTCTTTCAGACCACACATTATGTACATTCTCTATCTTGCACTGTTCAAAGACAGTTTTGTTTCAGCTGCTTATTAACTTTGTCTCATTTCAGATACAAATCCTTCTGCAGCTTTGCACTCCATGCAGTGTAAACTCTCTGGCACATCATTAGCTTTATTTGGAAGCCAGCGAGTATGTTGGCGTGCGTGCATCAGCCTCATTACGTAACAGCGGATTAACAAGTCGAGATATTCAGACCACTAGGGGGTCTACCTTTATTAGCCAGATGAAATAACCTCATTAACACCCACATACAGTAAGCATGCTCACTGACACACACACAGAGCGAAGATAAACATGTCCATATTTGTCCATGACCTTAAATCTGTGCTAAGATGAGGCATACATACACATAAAGTGAACACACACACACACACACACACACACACACACACACACACACACACACACACACACACACACACACACACACACCTCAGTGTCACACCATTTGCTAAGTCTTGTCCAGCTGATGTAGACAGAACAGAGTCCAAATTCAGACAACACAGATGCACCATGACTGGACTGAACAGAGTTCAGGTATAAACAGTAAACACAACCAGTGTCTGAAGTCCGTACTGATTTGCAGGGGGAAAAAAAAGTATAAATGCAAATTAAAGAGAACTTCAGAAAAACATGAGAGTGAATGATGATGATGATGATTAGAACTGAACACAACTTTGTGCATGTGGTTCCTGCCCTGACGTAGAGCAAATCCAATCTTGTCCAGCCTTAATCCCTCAATGGAAGCAGTGTTACCAGAGTTGTTGCACCACAGGCTTATGGTGCTGACTAACTGGCTCTTATCAACACTGACATGATGCCTGATTGCGACAACTCTGAATATCCTCCAATGGCACAAAAACTAAGCTTTTTATACAATTAATAAACCCAGTCATGATTCTGAAATGATTTCTCTGTACAGAGCATATCGTCCTGTCTATCAAAAACGAATGATTGAATCGAGCTTTTACAACACAAATCCACTTCAGTCCTAATCCTTCTGTACCACCAGAACTAAACTGGGCTAATATGGTCCTGATTACATTACTACAACAATTAGAAACCACAGAGTTGGAGACTTAAAATGAATCAGCAGCAGCGACAGAAGCCAAGAGCTTAGCAAAGGACAAACATGGTATGTATGGCAGCTTCTAAGAGAGAGGCCATGGTTGCAGATTGCAGACTGCGACAAGTTCAAGAAATCTTCTAATGCCTTGTCCCTTAGATAACATGATTAAATTACATTAACAATTTTCCATTAGGCTCAAACTGAACAAACCCTTTAGCTGTGTGGTTGTACACAGAGAAAGCAAAGATAAACCTCAGTCATGTGAAAGCTGTTAGAGCAGAACGAGCTACCTCTGTTTATGAATGAAATTCTGTTTTCTCTTGTACATTCCACCCCCTGGACTAGAGCTGCTCATTTTCAGACTACCAGTGTTTTTCATTTTGACACATTATGACTTGAAACCAACACCAAAATCTAGAAAGACTGCGATGAGATGATCACTGTGAGGGTTCAGTGCTTTGGTGCATGGGATTGACTAATTTTGACACTTAATTAACTCAATCAGTCTCTTACTTCAGTGGTAAGGATAAACAGAAACATATCACAATGTGGGATCCATTTGGGAAACCTAAGGAGACCAGTCAAAGACCTATTTTTAGGATCTTGGCCAGAGAACTCTGAAATCTATTCCCCATACTGCATCTGAGACACAAAAACAAGCACTGAACTCCACAGCATGAAGAGATGAGAGACCGAACAGAGGAAATGCAGATGAACTGGCTTCTGTAATATGATGTTAGTGGGTCTATGACGAGCCACAAGCCTTCAATTTCCACAGAGAGACAGAGAGAGAAGCAGAAAGGAATCAAGAAAGAATAGGGAGGGAGGAGAAGAATTTTTCCAGGCAGCAGAAATGATAAACTTGGCTGACAGGGATGAACCACTCTGTACAGATATAGCTATAGACAGGCATGTTGTATATACAGAAATAAGCAGGATGCATGTCAGCCTCTGAGTGTGTACACAACGTAAAGTATGTACCACTTTGGATGTCTCACTTCTACAATCCTTCATTTTTCTGTTCTGTGCACATGCTGTGAATCACACTAAGATTATCACACTGATGGCACTGACTTTGACAAAGTAAAACACTTCAGTTCTAATCAGAGCTCTTTCATTAGCCAGCTGCTTTGTGTTAAATGTACCACAATCATCAGGTCAAATCAGAGATGGACCAAGGCTTTCCTGTGAACAGCTGCAGCAAATTTCAGCAAAAAAAAAGTTGCTGGAAAACCAAGATGCATTTCAGGGCTGAACCATAAAACTAAGGACGTATCACCAAAGCTGATTTTTTTGTTTGTTTTAAATTTTGGTTTAAACACAGTACATGTTATCTGTTCTATCTCAGTGTTCCGTGAGTTGACAACCAAGCAGATCAACCTTAAGTTTCAAAAGACATTTTTTATAAAGACAGGTTTTAAATCTGATTTTTAATAAAGAATACTAACTAGTGACAGAAGACAGCAAATTCAACTAAGGGAAAGTGAATAAGACTTAAAGGGGAGAGTGTCTTAGAGTGTCTTACCTGTCACTTTAGTCTATATATATATTTTCTGTGTGGTGTCATACAACTGCATTATTTGTCTTGAGACTGTGTTGCAACTTTAAATTATATACTGTGGCTCCAGTTCTGTCATTATATCATAAAAACCTTCTGGAACAGAGCCAATGAATTATATATCCTTACATATAAAACAAGTTTCTAGCAGTGATCCTGAGGATGAGCGTGGTAAAAACTAGGCAGTGAGGCATGATTGTAGAGTTGATCCTACTCCCTTTGTTTCTGGTGCCTCTGCTACCTCACTTGGTAGCTAAGTTAGGTGAGTCCTCAAATTTGCTGTTGTTGTAGAGTAAGGTAGCTGCTTTTTAAGTCAGCAAACAACTTTGTCATTTTGCCATTTACAGTGTGGAACCTAATTTTTTTCCACACACTTCTCATACACTTTGGTGTTGTGATTATCCGATCAGCAAGGCTTTGCTTGCTGGCGTCCTCCTCCATCTTTATTTATTAGCTTAATTTGCTGATAGGTCAATAGGTCAAGCTGATGGTGAATTGTGACAGTGCCTGCTGATGGACATCAAAGGGAAACCACTTGAAACTGTATGCTCTTCTTAGGCTGTAAATTCAAATTCAAACAGGACATCACAGTTTGATGATTTATTTATTTTTTTTGCCACATTCAAGCAAAAATTATTTGAATAAAACGCAAACAGCAAAAGGGAAACAGCTAAACTGCCTCAGTCCAAAGAATAAAAAAAAAAGAAAACCACCTACAAAACTCACTCATTAATATCTTGTTTCTTTAAGTCAAACAAACACTGAAGTGTAAAAATGACAAGTTGTGGTTTTACAGGGAGTTATGTGCTGAAACTATTTCTTGGCCGGACCAGGCCAGTGATTTCCTGCAGTCTTTTCATCAGCTCAGTCATTACGTTAGGCCTAAGCTAACCGCCTGCTGGCTCTGGCTTCATATTTAGACATGGAAGTGGTATCTTCTCGTCTAACTCCCGGCAAGAAAGCAAATAAGTGTATTTTCTAAAATGTCCAATTCTTTTACCAGACCAGACATACCAGAGCTTCAGACTTTTCCTGGATCTGGTTCATTCTCTGATACACTATTAAACACTACACGAGGCCCATTGTGGCTGTTCCTTTCTGTCATTTTGTCACACATCTCTCTACATACGTTATCTAATAAAATATTAATGGGGAAAAGGACGTAAAAAGGGCATCGTCTTCCCAGGATAAACATCTTTCACTCTCCCATTACTCTCTCCCCAGATGTTAAAAAGCTTTTACACAAGTTTTTGTTATTGTCTAAGCCATCTCCATTACATGAAGGAGCTCAATTTGAGCCAAAGGGCCATAAAAGGACATGAGAAATATATAAAGAATGTGGGCAGATAACACAGCTACACACCAACAATTCTTTATTCCCTCCACCCCTGTTGTTTCTTCATTCTTTTTACCTCCTGTCTCATTATCATGAGACACACATACCTAACTGGGAACATGGCCTTTAGAACCGCGGTATTTCCTCTTGACCCATTCAACCATTCAATGCCTGCCTGGTCAGTGACTAAGAAGGAAATTATTCATTAAACAGTATTTTGAATGGTTTTCAGTAAGTTGCTTCGGTTCAAAATACTGAAACTGGCTATAATTAAGCAATCATGACATTGTGACAGTAATGTGTTTTTGACCTCACTGCTGTGTGAGTGTCCCGGATTGCCTGTAAATGGGAAACATCCAACGTAAAACATCCAACTTACTTTTCCCTGATGCACGAGCCTTGATTCCCAGCACTGTATTTAGCATTCAAGCAGTCATGATTTAATCCCATCAAGCATCATAAGGTGCCAGTGAACTACAACGACCTATAACATACAGTGTGATGCTGCACATCTGTGCTTGCTGTAATCACACTGAATCACACTGCATTAGTGCCAATAGTTGCCTCAATAATCAGATGCAGGAATAGCCAGTTAATATTGCAATGACAGTTTATAATTGACAGAGAGACTTTGTTGCTTGAAAAATATGACGTGCTAGGATTCAGAAACAAAATGTGAGCAATATCATTTGTTACATCTCCTCCGGTTAAGTAAAATGACAATCTGTGGAGATCACAGAGTTTTAAAATGCGGTTTTATCTGATCTGATCAATGTGTGCCAAGTCTCTGTGGATCATATAAATCTGCAATTAAAAGGAAAAAAATGGGAAACAGAACAAACACCACACTATAACAGAGAATGCTTGCATGCAACAATGGTGCTCCAGTGCATGAAAAGAAACCAGAGACCTCCTGTTGTAAAGAAATTTCCCAGATAAGTAAGAAAAGAAAGTTTGGATTATTTATCCAGCATGTCTGACTGTGTTCATGTGGACTAGTTGTATAATAATTCAGCAGGAACAACATAAAACAACTGTGAGTTACTTTAGGTGTAGATGGAGCTATGATCTTGTCCAAATCTCCCCATAAAATCACAACTCTGATCCTTTTTTTTCCTTTATTCCTAACAGATCTAAATGAACTCTGGTACAGAGTTATACCAAGCTAAAGTTCTCAGTCAGCTTCAAATTTGTAATTACTGTTAAAAATGTGAATTACTGCCTAAATAGCTCCAAAAAGCCTTTTGTCCCTGATGTTTGGTAACAACTGAGAAACCATTCTTTTGGGTTTGGGGTTTCTCTCATCCTCCAGCTCTCTTTCCTCTGCCACATTCACTCCTCCATCTCCAGTCCCCTCCTGTCTGAAATGGGGCTGTGCTCTTAGCAACAAGCCTTACATGGACTCAAGACAGAAACTGACCAAACACTCTCATCAGTCACTCTGCACAGTCTGCATTCATTTACAGCTGCATCACCATTCCTGCTCAACAAACTCAACCTACTGTGGTTACATAATGACTGTTGGACCAAGGAAACATTGGGAAAGATGGGGCCTGTGAGAAAGTGAGAACACACACTTGTCCTCAGCTGTACAACTCCCATCTACTACACCACAGGGGCCTTGAATATAAACATGCCAGACTTTTGCAAAAACTAAATCAACACTGGTACCAGGAGTAAAACCTGCTTCTGCTCTGCTCTCTGTGGATTTAAATATTCAAGTGTAACTAATTGGGTTGTGGGCAATTAATCACTAAACCCTGCACCTTTAGTCCCTGTTGTTATGTTGGTCAAGCTTTCCACTCTCATGCAAGACAGATGCACTTTTGACTCTGAAAATTCATAATTCTTCAACAGTGGGTTCCTGATTTGACACAAAAGCAGGTTTCACATTTTTTTGTTTTTTTGTTTTTAGCCAGCAACTGCTAGCTGAGATGACCGTATGAGCTGTAGTTAGCCAGCCAATCAAGCTAACAGTGACTCCAATTTGACTGAAAACTCTGTCCACAGCTGACTGGACAAACAAAAAGCTCTGAGAGTGACACCACTATTGTTACCAACATGTTGCTGCATAACACATTTGATATTGTAGCAGATCACAGAAACAATTACAGTATTTTTCTACTGTAGTACAAATAAGACCAATTACAGAGTTACCAGCAAAAGGGCAATTAGTAAAAATCAATAAGATCCATAAAAATCTATGAGAATCAATCAGGGCAGACAATAAAAACAAAAGTAAATACAGTGTCAGCAGCAAAAGCACGATCAATAACATCAGTAACATCCACAGAAAGCCATAAGAATCAGGTAATCTGGGAAGTCAATCAAATTACGTAAAATCAGGAAAAGCTCTTTGATAAAATTATGTTTTAACAAGCGATTTAAACCTAAGTCATCCAAACTCTTTACACTGTACATTCTTCTTACCATAGTGACTAGTAGTGCCACACACACCAGTTATGCAAGTTGCGAAATCAAAGTGTGACAGGCCACAAAAGAGTATAGCGAAAGGTCAACATGCTTGAAGGTTTTACCTTTTAGATAGTCATGTGACAGCAGTTTTGTGTTTACTAGGCTCAAGCGAAGAGTCTATTTGAATGATGTTTTGTGGTATTCATGACTTCATTTGTAGACTTTTCCTGATAGCTCTGACTTAATATGTTGTGGGGAAAAAAATCACTGCCCACTGAAATTAGATTTGTTGGCTCCTTGTTTTTCAGTTTTTAACATGAAGTTGAAACAGAAAAAAATCCTTCACAGTCCTTTTTTGCCAGTAGCCTAAAAGCAGTGTCCTTAGAACTTAAACCGCCTAAACATCAAGCATATCTTGTAACTGGCTTCCTAAGTTGAAAATACGAGTTTATGAGTTCAGTTTGAAGGCACCAGTCGTGAGTTTGTCTGGGTCAGCTCTTTTACATCAGCAGTTTCTGCATATTTCCAGTTTGTGGTAAGGAGTTAATCATGGTTTCAGTATGAATAAATTCCAGCATAACACAGTTGTGGCTCTTTAGTTTAATCTTTGTGCAGCTGTCTTTCAGCTCATCCCCTCTCCTTCTAATTCATGTTCTTTCTCTCTGTTACACATACATAAACAAAATGTTTGTCTAGGTCAACTCTGCTGAGTGGGCCATAAAAGCTTGTATTGTTGCCATGTCATGACTCTGAAAGGACAAAGAAAGTGCAAGGGGGTATCAGTGCATCCAACACCACATCCATTCAGTTTTGGTACAAAAAAAGATACTTTACTTCAGTCAAAAAGCTAAAGGCACTCATTATCCTAAGCCTCAGTGGTCCTACTGCACTGCCAAGCCCACAGTCCTATATTTAGCTAATTCAAAGCATTAAAATCACTGAGGACTTCCATCAGCAGGAGCAGAAAACATCCACTCAAATTTAAATGAAGAGAAAGCTTAATATATCCACAGCTATCAAGTATCCATTGAGCAACAATATGACTAGAAACAGAGACATATACAGGAAATTGTGTTTATCCACTAGATGTCCTGTATTAAAACAGTTTAGTTCTGGGATTTTCTAAAAAAAAAAAAAAAAAAAAAAATCCCCTTATTCTCCCCGTGCAGAATAAGTTTCTTCAGTCAATCAGCTGTGAGTCATACAGCTGACCGTTACTGCCAACAAGCCATCAATTGTCTCAATAAACAAAGAGAAACAAAAGTGTGATTAGACTGCTGCAACAAAAGGCAGTGTTAATGGTGGGAAAACACACAGATTAAAACAAGTGTGCTCTAAGAAAGATTTGTTATTTCTGTTAGTATCTGAAATCATGTCATGGTGACACAGCCAACTGAGAAAAAAAGGCAGTTCCAGTAGTAGTAGAGTGTCTTACTGTTAACAATTTATACCACATGTTGTACTGCAAGCATTACCAGTATTCAGTGGCCTCTACTGAGATATAGTTATTTGCTGAAAATGACAAATCCCTTTAAGGAGCCAAATACCAAAAACCCACATCTTGACACACAGAGATTTAAAGACCATGTTCATGGTGATATGAATGAATGATTAAGCAATATGAATGAGCAATAATGTGTTGTCAGGTGTGGTGTCAAAACAAGATTTTGAAATCACTTTTTCCATTTTTTTTAAGGAGAGAAACTTACTTCCGGCCCTTGAAGCATCCATACATCCCAGCCATGGTGTAAGTGAAGTAAAAGAAAATGTGAAAATTCTTTCACCAAAAATAGAAGACGTCCTTTTCACTCTTTGCAAAGTAAATGCTGTGAAGTGAAATGTTTTCCCCTGGTCTGTGGAATAAGAAATCCTCAAATCCAACACCTTGTGGTTTTCTTCCACATCCCTCTCCCTGTTCTTCCTGAAAACCAATTACTTCTCCGTCTTTGCAACAAAGAAGATGAAGATGCAAGACACAAGAAGAGATCACCCTCTCTTCCAAGTCAAACCATCCTGTCAGGTTCCTCTCCCTTTTGACCTCCACTAATGTCACATACAACGACAGCTCAAAATTATAGGAAGAAAGTTAGAAAAACAGCAATTTCCTTCTGAAATAAATTAGGATTTTATGTGTCTTCAAAAAGGGTAAGAATCCTGGCTTCAAGAAGTCATACACTGTAAGTCCCTGGAGTATACAGTAGTCAGCCGGAGAGAAAACGATTGACTAAACGACTGAGTGGCTCCTGCATGCCTTGCTCCTCTCCTCCCAGTCACCACGACTGGTGCTGCAGAGGGAGGCAGGAAAAGAAAGAGGGAGGAGTGAGGGAGGAGGAGAGTGGGAACAGCCCCCCATGACCTTATCTTTCACTCTTCTCTCTCCTCTTCCTTCTTTTCTTTCTCTCTCTACCATATACTTGTGTCTCTGTCTCGGAAAAAAAAAAAGAGCAGGACTGATAACAGAGAAAGTTGAACTTCAGGTTGATCTGCCACAACACTCTGGAGCATAAACAGCATTTATCTTTACTGTTAGTAGGAGGAGATCATTTGTACTGAAACACAAGGTCTGAAGTGTTTTCAATAATGTCAACAGTGAGCTGAATCCACAGGAAACTGTCACCAAACTCAGCTTTCCCGTGACAGTTTAGCTCAATTTAAAGCCAAATGACAAAAAAAAAAACAAAAACAAAAAAAAAAAAAACAAAAAAACAAACAACTTAGGGGAAAAGTTTAACATTTTGAGAAACATGCCTATTATTGTTTATTATTATTAGACAAGGTGTGGTTTTCTATAGCAACCTGGTAATGACAACACTACAAAAAGTTAATAGCCTGGCCAAGGAATATTTTATTTCAGGGACTTTTCTGTATTTCACTTTTGAATGTATTAAATTAATAAGTTATAACATGTTAATTAATTTTTAGAGGAGCTGGTGGGCAGATTTTCTGTCTTTCTTTTTTTGGCAACTTATTTCCTCTTTCTTCCACTCTTTATAGGCAGTTGACTCAGTTTATAAACTGAGCTAGCTGCCTGTTGGCTTTAACATCATATCCTAATATATAAACATGAGAGTGACATCAATCTCTCAATTTAAGTCTTGACAAGAAAGTGATTAAGTGCACTTCCCCAAATGCTGAAATATTCCTTTAAAGGGCATCAGGCTATACTCCATGCAGACACACATTAGACTGTGGAAGTATGAGGGATCCGTTCAGTATATGGTGTGCTGGCACACTGTTCTGTTCTGCTTTCATATAATGGATCTGCATTTTTTAAAATAATCAATTTACTGCACTTAGTGACGACAGCATCAGTTTTCTCAGCCGAGAGATGCTTGTGATGGGACTTCCATAATGGATTTTTCATGCATCTGCAAAGCTTGAACAGTATGTCACCAGCGATATACACAAATATTGACGTTGACTAAAAAGAGAAAATGGTCAACTGCTGCATGTCACTGTTTATCAAATACTTAGACAAAAACACAGAAGCTCGTGTTTATCACTCTAGCTGCCTCAGTTAGGGGCCTAGCCGTCGCACAACAGCCTGTCGCAGCTAATCATGATAAGTAGGGAGCTTAACTAACCTCAGCTCCGAGTGCTTATGTCTGTGTGGCTACGAGGTGACGAGGGTTGATCCTGAGATTCCCTGCTGCTAGATCCTCTCAGATACACACAGTCAAGAGAAGGAGTCAATTTTAGCTGACTGGCCAATTTACTCAAATGATCAACATCAAAGCAACCAGACTTTTTCAAACATGATCTATGACAGGTCATGTCTTTACATGCCTCAACAGTTCAAGACTCAGTGAGATTTCAAGTGAAAGTTTAAAGATTTAGTTCTTGGAAAATTACTCCCTCATCCAGAAGGACCTCTGAACTGAATCCTATTACAAAAATACAGAAAGTATCATCGTAGCTCTGAAGCAGCTGCATGAAAATTGGCCCAAGGAAGTGACAAAAACATCCAAATCACATGAATCATCAGACCATTCACAGAAGAGCAGCGGCAGTGAAATGAATTTCTCAATCCCTACATGCCCAAACTGAATGTAGGTCGTGTGATTCATTTTTTCATTTCAAACATGTTGAAATTGATGTAACCTTTCCAAGTCACTAAAGCACATATGTGTGTGTGTGTGTGTGTGTGTGTGTGTGTGCGTGCGTGTGTGTGTCAGTCTGTATCAGCTCCAGAGCTCAGCAGCTCCACTTCAACAACACAGTACAAAAACACACCATCACTAAGATCAGTGCTGGGATTGAGAAATACCTTCACACACACACACACACACCCACACACACACACACACACACACACACACACACACACACACACACACACACACACAC
>JBBMJY010000002.1:4928675-4942328 GCA_037833715.1 Toxotes lorentzi | reverse complement strand
CACACACACACACACACACACACACACACACACACACACACACACACACACACACACACACACACACACACTACTGAGGTGTCTCTCACATGACAGGCCAATAAACCATCAAGAAGGACCCTCTCAGGCTGAAGTAGTGTTGACAGAGGATTTCTACCATTTTAATGTATGGGTTAATCAGTGTTTCCACCAATACATTCAGTGCTGCCTTGGCTTTGCCTGAGATTAATACCAGGAACCAGGATCTCGGGATTTCCCATCCTGAATCTCTCTGTCGCTGCTCCAGTGGGATGTCAGACACTCAGGAAATTTAACAAATCAGTCGCATAAATCTACACGGGATACATGTGGTTTTATTCATTTCAGTGAGAAAGAAGTTTCATCTGTTGGATTTTTTTCTTCTCAATGCTACAGGCAGTAGGATTTCTCTGTGTTGTATTGATTTTTTTTAACAGACTGGTGTAGAGCTGAGAGAAACTTATGATGATAAAACATGGATATTTTGAAAAGAAAAAGCTTCAAAATCAAAGAAATGCAAAACACACAGTCTGGTTCCTCTCACATAAAACTAGGTTAAACCAATTAGACAGGTTAAGTTGAAACTCCGCCACTACACAGTGGAGAAGGCAGAGACGCACAGGTTTGATTAATCAATGCACCACAGACTGATGAGGTGCTACCTGAAAGTGGACCAGATTTAGAATAATACAAAGAGAAATCACTGGATGAGGAATCTGTGATCCACATTTCAGCATGTCATACATACAGGTGTAAAACGTCAGGATCCACACTTACGTAGAAACCACCTTAACCTGTAGCAGAGTACAACATAACTGAGACATCAACAGTCAGTGTGCTATCATGAGATTAGTTCATTGAGTAACACCTAAAGGTGTCTCCACAATTTTTTTAACATCCAGACACACAGATAGTAAAGATGCAAACACTGTCATTACTGATAGTAAACTGAATAAGTAGGCATCAGCTGTACCCAAGGTAAAATCTAAATACACCCCTGTGGAGGGAGGATTAATGACCTCCTCCATTTCACTGTATGAAACACCTGGCTGCTCTCTCTCCTTTTACCTCCCCAAAATCAACAACATCAACACGTTTTTCAAAACACAGCTATCCAATGTCTCAGTGTACGTGAGTGTATGAATTTCTCAAAACGGATGCAAGTACATGACACAATCCTCCATGATATGTGAGTACGTACATGAGTGAGTGTGTGTGTGTGTGTATACATGTGTATATGCAAGTATCAATCATACAGCTTTCTGTTTATAGAGCCAAGAGGAATGTTGGTCAGTTTCCCTTCGGAGAAAAAAAAAAAAAAGGGGGGGGGGGTGTTGGTATTTCCTGAAACGGGCCTGAGTCTGGACCCAGTGAGGAAGAGAGAGAGAGAGAGCGAGAGAGAGAGAGAGAGAGAGAGAGAGAGAACAGAAGATCAAGAGGGACAGTTTCACTCAGCTCTGCAATTACATACACCACACTTTATTCCCCAAACATTTTTGGCTAGTGTTTGGTATCTGAAGTTGTTTCTGGTGTCTTGATATATTGTCCATCAATTAGTCACGTGACTTAAAAACGATCACATATAAAATTCCAAATACAGTATCCAAAATAAGAAACAAACCTCAGATAAAACCCTCACGAAAACAAGATGGCTACAAACATTTGGGGAATAAAGGCTGGTATTTTGGGACAGAGCTAGGCAAAGTGTTTAATTTTGGTGGATTTGTTGCTCACCAACACTAGAACAGCCTCCACTGAGCTGAAATTCGATTTAGATTTCTGGACTTGTGGTCAACCAAGAAGCCCCGCTTTTCTTCCCTCTCCTCCTCTGTCTATATTCTTTCCATCCCCTTCCTCATCTCCACTCCTCTTTTCCCTCTGCTGGCTCGAGTTCCTCTCACTCACCCCTGCAGTGCAACGCCTTTTCCTTCTCCTCTGTTTTGTGGTTTCTCTCTGTCTCCTATTCTCTCCATTACAACATGTACAGGCTGATCCAGATCTCCGTGTGTCTCTACACAGAGAGGCAGGAGGAGGGGAGTCGCTCTGTAGCTCTGAATTCCACCTCACATCTGGAAACCATCTTCTCTCTCTCTTTTTGCCAATCTCTCGCCCCCTTTCTCTGTCGCTCTATGTTGTAATGTAAATAGCCCTGTAATCATACTCCTGCCTTAAGCCTGCTGCATCGGGTGGTGTGTGTGTGTCCGTGTGTGTCTGTGAGACTGCACACAGTACACACTCCTCTAAAAAGCTGAAAACGTCTCTTCTTTCTCTCCATCTCAGGTCCCAGCTGAGGTTTATGAGGTGATTAAAAACAAAACAGCTTTCTTCGACTTTACTTGCTCACTCACACACCTATTCTGTCTGTGTGTGTGTGTTGAAGCAACAGGAGGCAGTTGATTCAAAGAGTATAACTGAACGAATGGCGAGCTAATAACCTGAAACTGAGGCTTCTCCAGAGCATCAGCACACGAGTGATGCCTCATCCATTCTGACGTTTGGAAAGTTGCAGTGAGTAGATGGGACGAATGCCACAGCATTTGTTCTCTTATTGGGTGATTTGTGACAAAATATGGGGCAGATCAGTGATCTAGTCTTTCTTGTATGTGTGCAGGTGTGATTTTATTTCATGTGCTAAGCTCAACCTGACAGATTAATTAACATTAACTTTGTTTGTTTGGCTGCAGGAACAAACTACAGCTTCTCAACAGACAACAAATCCCAACCAGATATCACGACAAACATTTGTTTTCTGCATTTAATACTATTGGCATCATATTCACTATAGAGGGACACGACAACTGAAAGGACGACGGGAGTGAAAACAGATTCTTCTCTGTCCTCCACGATGATTCGACCAGTGAAGTCCACTTTTCACTTATCATGCTAAGTCTACTTATCACTTGTGAATAAACAAACTTCTGCTGCTTTCATCTGTTCATCAGCATCTTCTCTGTTGTGTACCTTTAACCACAGAATGAGCAAACACAATACTGCAAAATGCTTGGAAATACACACACAAACACACGCACACACAGGAAGTCACACATGGAAAGTTTGGATATGACAGTGGATATGGAGAGTGGTTATGACACTCATACTGACCTTTACGTTTGGAATTCAGTACAAGACTGAAAAATTGTTTTATAATGATTTTCAGCAGAACCTGATATACTGAGTTTCCAGAAATTAGCTTTTGTTGCATTTGTTTTGTGGTAAAAACTGAACTTGTTTTTTGGGTTTTTTTTCCAGATGTAAATGGACATGATGGCAGCTGAAATGAAGAAAAGCAAATTAGCATGTGATTGATTGAGTGCCTCCCTGAGCACAATCAATGACAAGACCCAACTTTCCCTCAGGCTGCGCAGGATGCAAAAAACAACAACAACAAAAACACAACAAAAACAACAAACACAAGCACAAACAGCAGTGACCACTGAGAACACACTGAGCAGGACACAGCAGCAGCAACATGTCTGATTATCTAATTATGTATCAGTGAATCATCGTGACGGGATTTCCTCGCAGAGAGAAACAGGGAAGAGGACGCATCTGTAAAACCTCTGAGGGCTTGTTCAATGACCAAGTGATAGATGACCTGATCACCCTCTAATCAGCATGGCTGTGACAGCTGACAGGCCCCAAACACACACACACACACACACATATTTATCAAGCTTCTCAGTCAGATTACCAGCACTGATGCCCATTAAACTCATGTATCCTCATCCAGTGTGATAATGCTAACTCGATTTACTGCAAACGACCAGTCAAACATAATCACTGATCAGGGTCGTGGAGGCATTTTGTTCGGGCAGCAGATCAATGGTCTTTCATCCTCACACACAGACAGACAGACACCATGACTCTATTCTGAGTCAGTCGGTGTGTGTGTGTGTTCAGGATTACAGTGGTTCCCACACAGTGAACGATAACTGTGTAATCTGGACCGTCCTTGACCTGCCTCTGCTGAACACTGAGCTCATACACACACACTGTCACAGTGGGAGTGAGTGTTATTGTGTGATCTCAAAGATGTGACAGTGTGGTGGAGACTGACTGTCTGTAAAGAAGAAGGCTTCAGATTTAATTCTAAAATGAAATAAAAAAAATAAAGGTGAACAAGTTGCCTGAGAGTTGCTACACAATTGAGCTTTTTTGTATTCAACTATTATGGGATGTATTTGCGAACAGTGAGCTGTTTAAGCCACTTTACACAAAATCTACTTGTGGAAATGATTTTAACCTGAAATTCTCCTTAATGACCCACATTCATTCAGAATAAGTCATAATAAGCCGTAACCTCTGACTCTGATTAATTTCTCTGCGAGTGAATCATGTAATGGAAAAACCAATGATTGTCTAAGAGTACAGTTCATTACTTCACTGGCAAAGTTTTGTCTGATGATGACCTAAAACCTGACTTCAAGCTGAGTCAGTGTTTCACACTGATGTAAAACAGAACATCTGAGAAAGTTCATAAATATACATCCAAGTCTCCGCTGGAAAATCGCAGGGACGTTTTTATAAATAAAAACTTCCAAGGTCGCATAAGACGCCCACCTACACGGCCTCATCACGCTGCCAGCGGACCGTGGTCCAAACACGGAGCACACTTTTCCTCCCTCATCTGCGTCAGTCGGTGCACAAAGCATTCGTATCGACCACATGTATCGATCATCATAATTCCCCCGCTGCACCATCAACTCATCTCCGCGCACAACAAAGCTCAAGTTGGTTTGTCACAGAGATGAAGTGCGGCTGGTTTGGAGAGGCTGGAAACGAAAACGCGGCGGGGATACTCACTGTGTGTCAGACTCAAACGGCCTCAGAGTGAAGTCATCCCTCAGAGACTGGAACCAAGACATCAGCGCTGTTAGTGGACTAATGATTAGATTATTTGTCTCAGTCCTGCCTTGGCGTCCCCTTGCTCTGTGGTGCTGCGTTCACGCCCGGCTTGGAATAAATTCCAGCAGTTGTAGTTGCTGATGTTGCAAGACAAGATGAAGGGTGACTTATTGTTTACTGTTTACAGATCATTACAAGGCAAACAGCAACTGTTGTGCAAAAAGCACGATCTTTTTTTGTTGCACTCTCACTTTAGGCTTTTAACCCCACTCTTTCACTTATTTGATATTAAATACGGTTCATTATCAGCATAAACTATGTAAACTTTAAACAAATAAAAGATAAGTAAGTTCAGATTTACTCTCCAGAATAATCTTTTCTCAATCTGAATATTTAAAATAGAGTTTGTGACATTAATGTAATATCTAAGATCATCATCATCTCGTATGGCATCTGATTGTCAGATACTGTACATCCAACACCACTGTACATCAGCATCAGCTATTTATGAGCAGGTTGCTGAACACTGAAGTAGAGTTGGGATCTTAATTTGCAGATTTAGCTGTTATTTTTTATTACTGATTCATTTTTTTTGTGATACGTTCACTGTTTATTACCAGTTTTTATTTTTTGCTAATTCTTTGTGTAAACTTAAAATTGCAGTCACACAAGGACTGAAACATTCAAATAAAGGGACGTAATAGGTTTGATACACCACAGACCTGTTATGATATTGTTCTTGAATACAGTGATCCATAAAAGAATAAATTGATTATTTTATTCCCTCACAAGTTTGGGGCTCGTTAGTTAACTTTAAACTTTTACGAGGAGCACGCGAATGCACCATGAACACAAAGCGGAGCGCCGCCCAACTGACTTCAGATGAGATAAGAAAACGATGTCCGGCACAACAAACGAAGTTATTAACAAACACTTTAATTACCTGTCAAGTGTGAACATCTGAAGTACTGAAAGACAAAAAACACTTTGCCCTTATAGTGAAATATTCAAACTGCTTAAAAAGCAGCTCTGTCACGATTTATTTGTTTCTTATACTGCGCTGCCAACTTAATTGGAGGAGGAGTGTTTATACATGAGTGTAATTGTGAACCTGTGGCATTATGGGAATCAGTCCAACTAAACATGGTGCTTAAGCTCCAAAGGTATGTAAGCAGAGCCGGGTTAAATATTGTTTTGTACAAAATGACAGCCTTGTGTTTACAGGACCTGCAAAACTATAGCATATAACATACCATTAACTCTCTTAGTGTAATGAAAATAGACAAACGCAAAACTCAGCTTATTTTTAAAAACTGGAGTTTGTGTTTGTTTTTGAATTAAGATCATTTCATAGTAAAAAAAAAAAGAAAATCCCTTTAGGATTAACACTGCCATCTAGTGTTGCAAGTTAATGTGTGCCCTTAGCGTATAACATGATTTTGAATATGAAACTTGATAGTATGAACTGCTTCTGTGTTTGACAGGAGCTGTACAAATAAACATGACCTGCCCTGTCTCACATTATCTGACACTTTATGGCACCACTACAAGATGTGATGGAAAACTGGCGTATAAAAAGGTCGACAGTGCTTACTAGTAGTGTACTTCAATAAAATAAAAAAAGAAAGGAAAAAATGGCCAGTGCAGTGATTTCATTTTGTCCTATGCAGTTGTATCTGTCTCACACATTCACAATATAAACAGACTGAGTAGAAAATATCATCATTCTTTAATTCAGTCTGCAACATAGGTTACAAGTAGAAAACATAGGAAAAACATTAGACAACATTAAACATAGTTTAAACACAATTCATGATGCACTGATTTTACTCAAGTCACATTTACTCCCACCTCCTCTATAATCCTTATAACAAAAGCCGAATATAAAAAGTATTATGAAATTGTGTACAAGTGTACAAATGGTTTCTAGAAAAATCTCTTTCAGAGAACATTTACGCAGCTAAACAAGCAGTTTGTACACCTAGGTATCAATGGGAGGATACAGGTCACTGGCTAACACAGCTGCTACTGAGAGAGGAAACTGACATTTATCTACCAGCCTGATAAAAAAAAGAAAAAGCAACAAGAAAAGATGTTTGGATTTGGTCTGACACTCTAAAACACACACACACAGTTTGGATGGAAATCTAATAATGGGGGGGGGGTTACATCACAGTCTTCCTGCCTCCTTGAACTTGCCGAGCAGTCCATCGTCTGCCCTCAGGGGGAAGTACAGTGTCCGGGTTTTGTAGTAGTCGGGGTCGGACTCGAGGTTCTGGATGACGTCTGCGAGGAGGTGGGCGCGCTCCACGCCACAGCCCGGAACCTCGTAGCCCAGCTTAGTGAAGTGGACGTGGAGGTGGTAGTAGGACGGCTGGTAGTGCAAGTAGACTCTCAGCTTACTGGCTGGGAGCTTGTACTTCTGCAGGATGGCCTCCTAAGTCACAGTCAGACAGGTATTATCAATCATTTTGTATTGTTTATCATTATGATACATCCGGGGCCCTACCTCTCCAAGTCTTAACCTAGCTCTCTAAAATGGAAAGTATCATGTCACATGGTTGGAGATGACAATCATAATGACAACAGGTCATTTTAAAGCTGGAGCTGTAGCTGAGGAGGATGTGTTTCAGACTTTTTACTCCAAAAAGGCTCACCTTTCCTTTCTGGAAGATGTTGTGCAGCAGTGATAAATGCTCTGACGTCAGGTCTCTCAGACTCCTGATGTTCCTCTGATGTGTTGTGGCAATCAGGTACAAGTCATCTACCTGCAAGAGGAAGGCAGATATGATAAAACTGTTTATTCTACAGGCCTAAGAATCTAAACGTATGGCTCCCAGCAATCCTCCTCGTTCTCATTCTGACTGTGTACGGATTAGAGTGTTGCATTTAAAGAGAAAGTTAAGAGTTTGGGTCATCACTTATTGCCACACAGCATTTTATCACGTTTTGTTACAACAAAAACAGACAGCAGTGATATATGGCTACAGCACTAGTTAACCTTTGTGTAGACATATAAATATCTCTGGTTGATTATTGATTGATTTGGTGAAATTATATCATATCAGGTGAAGGGGGAGGAAATCCTTGTGCTGATAACTGTCCAATCCTAAACTAAAACATATATGTATATACACACATGTATATATATATACATACATACATACATATATATGTATGTGTGTGTGTGTGTGTGTATATATATATATACACACACATATATATGATGACGTGTAAGGTCTAAAGTCATGTTCTTTTGTGTGTTTGCTGATCTGAAAGAAAACATTAAGCTGCTTAGATTAATCTGTAGTAAAGTTCTGTCTCATGTGAAGAGAAAGGATGCTCTAAACCAAACTGCTAGAGGAAACTAAAGCTTGGCGTACAACTGAGTCTTTCCTCCGTCCTCATGGTTAATATTCCTGGTCTCTCACCTGTTTTTGGTCCCATTTGAAATCAGGGAGCAGGACAAAGCCAACCTCAGGGTCTGGATCTTCATAAACTATCCTCTCAGCCTCTGCCTTCTTCTCCAGGATGTTGTATACCCACTGAAGTGTGAAAGTGGTGGTAAAAATGCACTTAATGTTGTACATTCAAAACTGGATATCATATCAGAGGAGGTGACTTCAGGACACCGACCTGCACACTGAAACTCTGCTTCTGAATGTAGGGCAGAGTGATGGACTCATAGTCTTTTCCCGTCTCCTCCACCAGAAAACTCTCCTGACGCTGGTATTTCTTTACATGCTTCTCTGTGGCTGGACACACCACTGTGGCCTTAATCTCTGCAAAACAGAAACACATAGGCTGTCTAACTTTCCTCTAGCCGGCCAAAGAGGCTGCTGAATTCACAGTGTACTCAGTCTGTTTTATTTATGTGGGGCCCTACCACTGAGGTGAGGGGGAGCCTGGAGCCGATACGTGCTGTAGATGTCGTTTCTCATCTCCAGCTTCAGCTTGGAACCACTGAACATCTCAGCCAGGATGTCTTCTCTGATGGGAGTCTTCTCCAGAATGACCACAGCGTCCTGATCAGCAAACTGAAGACAACATGTTCAACAGTTTCATTTCTGTCTGGGCCGATAATTACACTGGTTTTTACAAAATAAACCAGTAAATGCATAAACGTCCTTTAGTGAGCCTTTGTCGCTCTCATTTGTCAATCTTTACAATAGAGCAATATCACGCGGACTACTATTTTGAAATATCAAACCGGAAGAGAATCTTATGTTTTTCTTTTACAAAACTACTCAAGAATGATATAACTATAAAACCTTTCCCTCTTCTCCTTTGCCTTGCCCTTAACTCCTAAACCATGGTTAGATTAAACTAAATACCTTCTAACATCAAAGTAAGATTAGCTAACTTTACAATAACCCTACCTTTCCATGGATAAAGATGTTTTTCTCCCGGGCAGAATCACTCAGCACGGTACATGTTTTAAACCCAGACAGAATAATGTCAGATTCAGGTTCCTCTCCAGCTTCTCCTCCACCATTCTCATTGTCAGCTTTGGCCCTCTTGACTTTCGGAGATAATTCATCAGTTTCAGGACTGTCTGTCTCACGTTTAGCCGCGCTGTCTGCCATGTTCCTCCTTGCAGCTTTTGTGACCAAAGATCGTCTATGTATAAAATGATATCTCACTCAATGTCCGACTCAAATCCAGTCTTCAAATGTAGGCTTGGCGCCTCCCGCACGGTTTACTATTTAAAAGCATTTTCTTAACTGTGATTTTTTTTTTTTAAAAAAGTTCTTTTAATGATAAGCTTGATGCTTCTGAACACATCGCCAAAAGAATCGATAACAATTATTTATTAAAATGATATTTTATTTCTGATGAGATCTTCCTGTAACAAAAGAATTTCCCTACGGGGATTAATAAAGTTTTTCTGATTCTGATTTCTGACACAGATCTTTAAATTCCTGGATCTTACTGTTCCTTTACTAAACGTTATTCTCGTGTGATTTGGTAGAACTGAGATTTATGTCGCAATATTTGCTGAAGCCAACTAGCCACAGAGTGAGATCTCACTGCAGCTTCTGCCTCTCTGTAGCAACACTCTCATGTTAGACAAAATAAACCAATGAACTTCCGCCAAATCCTTCAAAATAAAAGCTAGATGCCCCGAACTAAAACTCTTAATCTCTAGTAGCAGGTGCAGCAAGTCTCCCTGCAATAATAATGCAACGTGGTTGTTTATGGTATGGTGTGTTTTTGTTTTGACCCATTGTATAACTTAAGCTAAATGCACGCCACTCCATTGAAGGATGTTAAAAAGAAACACAGCTGCTGCAGGCAGAGGTATCAGGAGCAACACATAATAGGTCAGTACACCTGGTTTACCTGTATACTACCTGGTAATATCTTAAATTAGACTGGCCTCTGGTGGTCACTGAAATTTAAAATCATTGATATTTGATTGACATATTGTTTAACTAATGGGATTAACGGTTGGGGGCGGAACGACTGTTAAAAGAAACCAATGAAAACACAATAGTCGGGCGACGTGATAATCAGGAAGTTAAAGACGACAGCGACATGCTGATTTGTTTTGACGCCGGACAGTGGGATGAAGCTTGAGTGTGAGCAGGGATAATTGAGGGATATTGTGTTTTCTTTTATCGTTTACTCGACATGAAAATGTACGTATGTGTCCGTATGCGGCTTCTCCTGCTGGTGCTCCACACACTGACACTCGCTGCTGTCGCGAGAAGAGGTAAAGTTGGGACTTAGTAAACATTTTGAAAATAGAAAATGTAGAGGCTTATTTAGGCTTTCTAATACATTTCACGCCGGTTGTCTCATTGTCTTTTTGACTTGTAGAGTTTTTTGGCGGGTTTGGGTCAGGCTGTCCGGTTTGTGAATAGTAAACCACAGTAACTAGCCGCCATTAGCTTTAATGAGTGCTCATTATGTTTATGTAGCTAGAGTTTGTCAACGTTAATTAATTTAACTTATTCACTGAATGGCTCATTGTTTGTAAGTTTTGCTTGTGGCCGTATGGTGCTGACTTTTAGATTAGTTGAAGTGAAACCAGCTAGTTTCTGTTCAACTTTCTTTCTGTGGTGTGTTTTCCTGTCTCCCTCTACAATGCACTTGTTTATGTACTTGAATGTTTTACAGCAAGTAGTTTTTAAATCCAGTTATTCCACCCTGAAAACCGTCTGTCAGAACTGCCTGCTGAAGAGGTTTGTTTAAAAGCAGTAAATCAGCTAAAAATAGGAATTAACTATGGTTATTTCCGTTTTCAGATATTAGAAATGTCCTTTTCATCATGGCAGATGATTTGCGGACATCACTGGGCTGCTACGGAGACACTGTAGTAAAATCACCAAACATCGACCAGCTGGCATCTAACAGCCAAGTTTTTCTTCATGCATATGCACAGGTCAGTAGGTGCTGGATATGATTACTGTCTGAAATTCCCTCAGTTTAGATGTGAGACTAATTGAATTATATAATCCATGTAATGTGTATTTTTCTCACTTAGCAAGCTGTGTGTGCTCCCAGTCGTACGTCCATGTTAACTAGTCGCAGACCAGATACGACCAGACTCTATGACTTCAAGTCCTACTGGAGAGTCCATGCTGGAAACTACACGACTCTGCCACAGTACTTTAAATCTAAGGGGTATCGCACCATGTCTGTGGGCAAGATATTTCATCCAGGTAAGATTCAGTTTTTTGTAAAAATCTGAATTGAGGGATTAATCACAATTTTCACAAACAGGGTATGCTGACACAGCAAAAGATTTAGGACCTGATTCCTACAAAATGGTCACAACTGAAACTACAGTAAGATTTTTACAGCTGGTTAATGATGAGCCTGTTCTGTGTTTCTGAGAAGAATCCAATCTGCATGTTTTTGCTCTTTACTTAGAAAATGGCTGCACATTTTGTGTCTGTCTACTTGTGTTGTATTATCAATGGTTGTCTTGTATTTTCTTTCTTTAGGAATCGCCTCTAACCACTCAGATGATTATCCATACAGCTGGTCCATCCCTGCCTATCACCCAGCTTCATTTCAATATGAGAAAAAAAAGGTACACACTTTGTTATTAAATAATTTAGTTTCAGTTTGGAGTGATGCAGGCGGACCAGGCTACCTGGCAACTCATGACATGTTTTTTTTTTTTTTTCCAGCTTAAGAAAGCATTCAAAAATGGTTTCCATAGACATAAGCAACACAAGTTATAAGTAGACATTTACTATTAAATCATTCCTCTTTCTGTAATTTGTTGTTGTTCCCAAATCATCCTGCAGTTTTTAGGTTTGAATAGAAACGGCTGCATAAACTCCATGTGAACGCTTACCAGACCAGCCAACAAGCCCTGAAATGTAAATCCCAGTAGAAACTGCAGAAAAAAGTAACTTTATTCATTTGTATGAAATCCTTGTTTCCAGATGTGTAAAGGAGAGGATGGTAAACTCCACGCCAACTTACTGTGTGCAGTGAATGTGACGGAGCAGCCCGGGGGAACCCTCCCCGATCTGGAGAGCACAGACGAGGCATTGAGGCTACTGAAGAGTTCGGCCAACGATGATGCTCCTTTCTTCTTAGCTGTGGGACTTCACAAACCACACATACCCTTCAGAATACCACAGGTATGCGGCCGAATATTAACACCTGTAGATCCTCTGTACACTGCATGGGATTTAACATACATAATAGTTTAATCATAGTTAAATCACTATAGTTTTATTGTGAGTATGAGAAGTGAAATAAGTTGCAAGTGGTCTTTATGTGCAGTTATGATGTGTGGCTGCATGTGGCTAAACCTTGGACTAACTGAAAGGAACCCCTGAAAGCAAGGATTGGGATGTACGTACTGTCTGTGATGTGAATAAAATGAGAACTGATCTAGATCTATGGGTGACACGATTCAGCATGAAGGAGGAAGAGAACATGATGAAGTGCAAGTTGAATGAGAGCAGAGACGAATATCAGCATGCCAGAGAGGTTTCCCACACAGTGCAAGCTGAGAGATGAAAAGAGGGAAAAGGTCAGGGCAGCTTCTCTCTGCTGGCATGTGATGTATGCAACACGTGATCATCTGGACACAAATAGAGAGCAGAACAAAGCAGAAAAAAATACGCAGTTTGTGGAATGATGGAAGCAAATCAAACTAAAAACATCTCATAACATCCACATCACTGAGGACCAGAGGACTCTTGTCTTCTTAAACTTGAATTGAAATGTTCAATAATCATCAGATTTGTTTTTTGCTGAATTTTGCCTTTTGTCAGACACAAATTTATTACATGTTGATAATAACAAGAAACATTCAGGTGAAACTTTAGTAAGTAATTTATCTTGGCAGTAACAGCAGTACTTGAGTAATAAGGTGTTGTCATATTGCAGCAGAATTTCAGTAATCACTTGTCATGCTAAAAAAAAAAAAATCCTCATTTGCTTTCAGGTTGTAGCTTAAAAATAGTTCTTCAGATACCACGATTTGTTGTGTGGCAGAACAAATGGAGATTTTAAAGGGCCAATGTGAAAGAACTGTCAAATTCATACTCTAAACAAAGGGACAGTGTATTACCAGAGAGTTAGGATGTCCAGCACTATCATAAGGAACAAGGAAGTGCAACCCAATTTCAGCCCTCACATTCAGATAACATTAGCTTGAATAAATCTAACCTCAGTACAGGGCAGTTGTTGACGTGTTGCCAGACCTGCACAGATTGGAGAATAATTTTTCCACACAGGTTTACCTGGCAGTCTGATTATGTAATTGGTAGGCTGGTTTCTTTGGTTATTGTTAGGATAACAACAGAGGTTTTCACA
>JBBMJY010000002.1:4884174-4928643 GCA_037833715.1 Toxotes lorentzi | reverse complement strand
GGCTGCAACACAGGTTTATGGCCTACTCCAGTTACTACTACTTCATTATCTCACATTGGACCGAGGGCAGAGTGGACGCTACTGTGACTTAGTATGGCCTCGTGAGGAACGAAGGGATATTACGAGACAGGACAGGCTGGGGCTAGCTGGTTAACGTGCTGACTTCAGTAGGTATCTCTGCAACATAATACATAGACGTCTTTGACATAATGTAAAAACTGTCATTTCTTCACTTTCTGTTGATAAACTTAGTTTTTTGTTGGTTTGTTTTTTTTGTTTTCAACTAATATTTTTTTATTTTTATTTTAATAATGTTTTAACATATTGACCATTAAACTTGACAACCATGAATGACAGTTGGAAGAACTCGGGGACAAGAAAACTTTCTTTATATGGCACATTTCAAAACAGAAGTTTTTTTTTGTTTTTCTTAGAACAAGGGTTTTGTACTTAGAGAAAAGGAAAAAGGAGATGAAAGAGAGAGAGAGAGAAGAAAAACAGGATATAAAGGAGGAAAATGTGTACAACCCATAAAATAAAAGTTCTAAAAGGGTCGGGTCAGCTAAAGAAAGCATGGGTTTTAGATGTCTTTTAAAGATGTGAGTGGCTTGGCCTCAGGAGGCAGCTCCAGTGTTAAAAAGCAACAACAGCAAAAGCTCCATCACATTTTTTCAGCTCCATCACGTAGTTTTCAGCCTTGACCTTGGAACGGCCAGAAGTCTGTGCCATGAAGACAAGTGCCTTCTCACAGTGATCAGAGAGCACAAGTCTTTTAAGTGAACAGAGGAGCCTGACTGTGATGCTAAAATCAGCCCTGTACTGTTATTAACAGGAAGCCTATGGGGAAATATAAAAACTGGATTACTGTGTGATCTACACTTTGTTTTTGTTAAAGGTACTATATGTAAAAGTGTGAAGAAATTTGGATGTATTAATGGCTTTTTTTTATTGCCAGTGTGTAAACAGATTGTAACATAAAAAATGAGACCTTTCCTGACTTTCTCATCTTATAACAGCCTGTAGACTGATTTATATGTAAAGGACTCAGGTGACTCTGATGTGACGATTAAGCTCAGTCCCGAGTCCACTAATGTCAACAACAGTCGGATTAGTTTAGGATCATCATTGTCTCAACCCACTGAAATGTGCAACAAGAACTGATGAACTTAATGTTGCTATTCTCGGGACTGTTGAATAGTAACATTAAGTTTAGTCAAACTGTAGCCAGACTTATCTCTGCACTTTGTTTTAGTGCTGTGCCAGTGCTGGAGTGTCAGATAGTCCAGTCTAACAGATAGTTTGTAGTCAGACTATAACAACAGTTTACAGAACTTCTGTTTCATCATAATGCAAATCTACCTGTTGTTTAGATTGTGTGACACGTGTACCTGCCTTTATTTGACATCCCTTTAAAACCTGTTGCTTTTATATTTGCAGGAGTACCTGAGTCTGTATCCCATAGAACAAATGACCCTGGCCCCTGACCCTGATGTCCCCAAATCCCTTCCTTCTGTGGCCTACAACCCATGGACAGATGTGAGAAAGAGAGAGGATGTCCAAAAATTAAACATCAGCTTTCCTTATGGACCAATTCCTAAAGATTTCCAGGTGTGAACTGGCTGCTTTCAACACGTTAAAGCCATTTATAACATGTCTCCTCATGTTCCTGTTCCTTGAAACAAACAGTAGTGCTCTGTACCATTGTCTTCCAGCTGCGTATCCGTCAGCACTACTATGCTGCCGTGTCTTATATGGATGCTCAGGTCGGGCGGCTGCTCAGTACTCTTGACGAGCTCGGTCTCACTGACAACACTCTGGTGGTGTTCACCTCAGATCATGGTCAGTACACACATTCTTTGGATAAACTATAAATGGCTAAGGATGGTATAGTGCTGGTGTTTGATTTCTAATTACGACACTGACATGACTGTTTATCTTTACAGTTTTTGATAACATGAACGCCTCAAATGTTTTTTTAGGAAGTGAAGTGTTTATGAAGGTTTTCCATGTAACTACTTTTTGCAGTCCTTTTCTTCCACCACCAGATGGCAGTGTTGTAACAGCATATTGAACCATTACCTCCATCCACAGTTGTGCTGAAAAAACCTATTTCTTTTCTGCACCAGCTCCTTTTTTCAAAAACTTTGTGACTTGGAAACTGAATTTCTTTTAATGTCTTCTTTAGTGGAGGATGCTGCTGAAGTGAATCCTCTTCATGACTGTCTGGTGTATACCACGTGAAGCTCAATCAAATGCCATAATTTTCAACTATAAGATGACTGAGGAAAAACATCAGTAAAACCTCAAACCCCTCTGTATCTAAAATGATATTTGTGTGATATAGACTCATAGACTCAGTTCTCTTTATTTCTCCCATCTGCCATAGTCTCTCTGGACTAACATCTTTCATCTCTCTCTCTGTCTCTGTCTCGTTACAGGTTGGTCATTAGGAGAACATGGTGAATGGGCTAAATACTCTAATTTTGAAGTGACAACACGTGTCCCTCTTATCTTTTACGTTCCTGGGGTCACCACACACTGTGATTGGCTGGGAGAGTCAGCTTTCCCCTTTATTGATGTTTTAACCCAATCAGAGTACAGCTTTAAGAGTAAGATCCTCCACTGACAACAAGTGACTATTGATAACATGAAACATGTACATTTCTTCTTTTAAAACCAACATGAATGTCAAGTTAAAGGAAACTCTTGATTTAATTTTTTTTGCTTTTAATTGCTCACAAAACCTTCTTAAAATATTTATTACAGGACCAGTGTGTAAGATTTAAAGGTGTCTATTGGTGGAAATGGAATATAAAGCTAATTATGTTTTCATTAGTCTATAAACATTTTAAACTGAAATGTGTTGTGTTTTTGTTAGCATAGAAGGAGCCCTTCATATCTACACAGGGAGGGGGTCCTTTTCCAAGAAGCCTGCTATGTTGCACCACCAGGTTTCTACAGTAGCCCAGAACAGACAAAAAACCCAAACAGTTGCTTTAGAGAGGGCTTTTTGTATTTTTACGATACCTGAAGATGACCATGGTTCTCTTACACACTTGTGCGGCGAGGGGTGTTTAATCTGCAACCTCACCGCTAGATGCCGCTAAGTCCTACATGCTGGCCCTTTAATATGCCAACTTGACTTTAATGAAGTCTTTGATATACATGGGGAAATTCAAAAGTATTGAGACAAGGATACACTTTGATATTTTGCCTCTAGACATTTTTGCTTCAAATGCAAATGGTGCAAGGATGATGAAATTTCAGTGCATGGTGTCTATTAAAATTTAGTGGATATCTTGACTGTTTTGCTCAGTGGTTAAAGACTTTTCTCTAACTGGTTGATCCTTCTCTCTTCCAGATGACTTAGTCATAAGAAACGTGGTGGGGTTGGTGGATGTTTTTCCAACAGTCTCCTACATGGCCGGCCTTAAAGCACCTGCACCTTGTGCTGATGTTTCTTTTCAGGTATCAAGGCATGAAAAAAAATATTACTCGATGAATTTTAGTAGTTTTTAGAGAGAAGGGACTTAACGGTTTACTTCTTGATGTTTGACTCAACCATGGTGGCAACACTTGTTCTGTTGCGTGTACGACCAGCATGGCATACTATTGCCATGCTATCGGTTGCCTAATTACTTTGTGATGTCTTTGTGATATGTCTTAACAGCTCTTGGATGGATTGTCATGAAATTTGGTTCAGACGTTCAAGATGTACTGTAGTAACTGCAGTGATCACCTACGGTATCATCTAGTGCCGTCATTTGTCCAATACACTGTTGATAGGGAAAAAATACCTGCAACACAAATGATGTTCCCATCAACCTCAGATGTACTTTGTGTTCTGGCAGATGTTAGCGTGCTATCATTCTAAACTAAGATGAAAAACATGGTAAACGTTATACCTGCTAAATATTAACGTTAGCATAGTGATGTTAGAATTTAGCTTAATGCCCTGCTCATGTCAGATCATTCAGGCTGTAGTTACATGTATGAGCACCTGAGTGGGGAAACAACCTCCACTGGCAACATAAACAACATAATGTTATGCAAAATTTTATTTGCCTTGCCCCCCGCCCCCAATACACCACTGGACTACCTCCTACCTTCTACACACTGCTGTGGATTCAGATGTCAGTCAGATTAGCTGAATGCCGAGTGACATGAGTGGACAGCTTGATTTGTGGTTTGTACTGAGATGATGACTTTGTGTTTGTTGCCTCGGGCATTGATAGGCTGTGTTTTCTATACATGAACCGTTAGCGTCTAGTGGTACACTGCTTCCCCTACCCCATAACTGCTCAGACTCGGAGGCCAGCAGCATTTAACACACCAGCGTCTTGTAAATTACCACTTAAGGCCTCAGAGGCTGTTGTTGCCGCTGATCAGCAGAACTTACATAGTGTTGCTTTAAATAAAATGAAATATTAAAACCAATAGAATCAGTTCAGCTAATTTAAAAGGAATTTCACACCATTCATTTGGATTCCCTCGTTAATAAAATATATGTGACAACAAAAATGCAAATTTAAGTAAGTAGATATTTATTATGTCGTGGCGAGCATGTTAGCATGGTGATATTAGCATGTGGGCGGGCTGCAACCCTCACAGGATAAGCAGTATGTGATGGATAAGTATTAGCGTTTAGCTCAAAGCACTCACTGGAGGTAATAAGTAATTAGTGAACCAGACCTTGTCAATAAAAGTACACAAAAAACCCTGGAATCAAAACCATGGTCATTTCCTGTACTTAATTAAGATTGCATTCATATTGTACAATAACAGAACCGAGACCTTTCAGACATCTTTGTACAACATGGCTAACAAAATAAACGCCGACTAAACATGCCCGACATGAAGCTGATCTAATTGACTCTGGCATTTATTTGCTTGACTCTTCGGTCTGTTTTCTTGCTTTCAGGAGGAGCTGTGTACAGAAGGATACAACCTGGCTTACACTTTCCGACACAGAGAAAGGAGAAAGAACGAGGAAGCGATATCTTTTAGCCAGTACCCTCGACCTGCTGATACACCACAGGTACCAAGAGATGGAGTGTTTAGAAAAAGCCAATTAAAAAGCTTTCATGAGCTAGCTAAAGGTCAAATCATTATAATGTTGTATCAGTCGGGAAGCATCACACGAAGCAGGCGTGTTTTTAATACAAACGAACCGAACTACTTCTTATAAATGGATTATGACTTTGCGTTTAAAATGTCAAAATGAGTGTGAAGGTCATGAAAACTGAAGTCATGTTGGATCAGTGTTTACATGACCATTGTTACGCTGCCGCTCTTTGAACCTCTCCTGTTTATGTCGGAGCTGCCAGCTTCACGTGCACAATCTTTGAATTAAAACATCCAGATGAGTGCTGCACCTGCTGTAGGTTAATCTTTGTATGGAAGAGTTTGGCAGCTTGACATTAGCTCATCGGCGGGCTCGCAGGACGACTTGGCAGCTGCAGATCTGCAGCAGAAAGCAGAAAGAAATTTCCACATTGTTTTGCTCATTTTTTTTCAAAAGTTGAATGTTCTTCCAATAGGAGAACTCTGACCTCCCTGACCTTAAAGACATAAAGGTCATGGGTTACTCTCTACGCTCCTGGGACTACAGATACACTCTCTGGCTGGGATTTAACCCTGAAACATTTCAGGTAGGTGTATCACACACCTGCACAGCATGACAGTCATCTCTCTTATCTGTCTCTTTACACTGTTCTCTGTGTGAATGTAGCAGGTTCAGACTGGGGAGCTGTGTTTGAGTGATCCACCCGTCCTGTCTGGCACAGTATATAGAGACATGTTCCATGACAGTAACAGGCTGACAGTAACTCTTCGTATAGGTGAACGTATCTGACGTGCATGCTGGAGAGTTGTACATGTTAGCAGACGACCCCGGGGAGGACAAGAACGTCTACAGTGACTATGACCACAGTGAGATGATGAAGAAGATGGCCAATCTGCCTCATGTAAGTTTGAATTCATTTTAGAAACAGACCCATTTTCCTTCTTTCATTCGTTACTTTGTTTGTTTGCTTACTTGTTTACTACTTTTCTGACTCGTCCAGACTGTTAGTCTGCAGATGAGAATGAAGCTGCAGCTCCTCTACCTCACAGCAGGGATGAAAACGAATAGGGGGAAGGCGTGATGACGAGAATAAAGTACAGCAGATGGACCGATGGGTGCAAGTACAAAGGGAAGATGGATAGATGAAAAACTTCATCTAGAAAGGGAAAATGCTTTGAATATTTCTTTTAACATAATGCATACTTGATTCAGTAATCTGTGGTATCAACCATTAATCTTTCAAGCTCAGCTCTTCAGGCTAATGTTCCATGTTAAGCACTCGCTGGCAGGCACACCTGGATTCTGTACTGTTAAACAAAACATTTCTATTTGCATTTGATGTCACTCGCAGCTATTTGCCTCTCTCCTTGTAAACAGTCAGTTCAGATCAATTTGTGGACCTGAAATAAAGTGTGTAAATCCACCCGTAATAATTCAGTGCAAATGAAACGGAGTGTTTTACTGCTGTTCCAACGCATGAACATTTTGTGCCGTGGTGATTTAGAGGAAGGCAATTTCAGCTTGAAATTCAGGTTCAGCAATGAATCAAAGGGATTTGGTTTGATAACTTTTATCGTGGGCTGCTCCAGCCTCATGCTAATGGGATACAGTTGAGTCATTTAATCAGTGGGGCTCTATCATATGTCAGGATGCTGGGAAAAAAAAAAAATCTTAGGATGGAACTGAATTGGCTGATTTTTGCCGTGTTTCATTCAGAGAACTGTATTTCTTCCCAGGTTGACCTCGATGCATTTATAACAGTTTTTCCTGTGATTTGCAGGCATCCCTGTGTCCTGTAGCATATTAACATCTGGAACAATAGATATAATCAGTAACATATACAGTCCATAAAGATACTGACAATGGGGAAAAATGAGCGTAGCCTTGAGTTTGGTTGCGTCAGAGCATCCTTAAGCATGAGCTCCATCTTTCTGAAGGGAAAATGAAAAATAAATGTTGTAGAAATAATTTAAATCTTGAGCTTGGCAAAGACGCGTTAATATATTTATGTCAGTTTGATTGATTTGTAAAAAAAAATATTTTTGTAGACTTCAAGCAGCAAAAGTTGACTTTGTGCTTTTTTTTTTTTTTTTTTTGTGTGTAACTTATGATCACAGCCTCCTCCAGTGTGTTTGTGTTTGTGTCCTGCAGAAACTCTGTACACTTTACTGCCTGTCCACACACCCCACTGCTTTGTTGTAATCCCTTTTGTGCTGACCCACAACAGAAGTGAGAAGCTGCAGAGTAGTGAGGGAGCTCCTCGGGGACCTCGCCAGTCCATTTGGTGTTTTCTCTCCTTCCTCCCTGTGTCGTTCCTCTCCTCTGGAGCAGAGGATGCATATGCCTGCTCTCTGGCACTGGAAGAATTTGGACCAAACTGAACATTCACTAATTTGTGCGTGATTCCACAGAGCCAGGCTGTCTGGGCAATGCGAACGGTAAAAAGCCCTGTAATTACATTTAGAAATATAGAATGAATTCAGTCTTGTGGCTTTTGAGCTTTTTTATTTATTTCTTTAACTTTTTTTTTTTTTTTTTTTTTTGTACAGTTTTCAGTTTCCATGCAGTGATGCAGAACCATGTGTAGAACTCAGCATGAAGTGAGCTTTGTATGCTACAAATGAAAAGTCAAAAACATTTCCAAAGACCAGGGAAGCACTTGACATCTCTTCTGATCATTTCTTCTCCCCATGTCTCTTTACCTCTGTCAGTGATCTCCTTGTCACTGTATCTGTATAATGGATGATTGAATGATCACATTAAATATAGATTTGTAGACCATGGACAGAAGCAGGATCTAGTATTAATATTTAAATAAAATAAATAAAAAAAATAAACTTTATTTCACCACTCCTGGAACATTTTGGGGGTTGGTGCCTTTTCCCATGGGCTCAGCTCAGCAGTACCCCCCACCCCCAGAAGGCCTGAGCTTCATGTTCATATTTTGATAGTGAGGATAAAGTGCAAGTCACTGCAGCTGTAACCACTCTCCACTGCTCTGCCTGTGTTTGTTCACGTCAGCTCATATTTCTGCCTCAGTGGTTTTATCAGATCAATATTTATCATCACAAGCAGTGATCTCTGGCCACGATCAAATTGATCTAATGGCAATTACATTACTGTTTACCTGCTGTATGCCCCCCCCCCCCCCTCCTCTGCTGCTGCCCTGTCTTTCTGTCACTCTGTCTTACCTGCTCTTTCTCTCCAATCCGCTCTGACTTTGTCTCACTCTCATCGTCGATCATTATGTTTCATACGCTGGTAATCGCATTACTGCTCCAGGCTCATATTCTGGCAGGTCACACTACCTTTCTGTTAACGTTGGCGACATACACAATTGCATTAGAGAGAGGCAGAGTCTGCGTATGTGTGTGTGAAAACCGCTTAGCTCAGCTGCATCGTGATCTCAAGTGTTTGTGTGTGTGAATGAATCCAGGAATAGTAAACAAACTACTGTACTCTGCCTCCTCAGTAATTGAAGAAGTGGTTTTGTAATATTTTCTGCTCTTCAACACCCAAATAAATTTAGCAGACTAGGCCTTGTTCTTTTGAGACTACAAAGTTGCTTACACTGTTTTATCTGGCCAAGTTTATGTTGTAGAGACCTGGGGGGAAAGCTGTAGTACACCATAGCTGGTAGATTTATGTTGTCACAATAATGCACTGAGACACACTGCATTTGAATGACACTTGATTTGACACCTAACAGTTAACAGAAAAAACAATACAACTTGTTGTCACATTTATCAGGATGCTGTGTCTTTAAAGCCAGAAGGTTTGATCCTCTTTTATTTTTAGTTTCTAATTTTTTTAATTGTTTGCTTGCATGGTTTCATGTCTCTTGTGACCCAAAAGGTCAACATCTGTATCTCCAGAGAACATGGAGCATCGAGGAAACAGACAATTAGAGGTCGGACGAGATGTGATCTGCTGGCTGTCAGTGTGAAACCAGTTTAATCAGGAGTCATTCAATTAAAGCTGACGAGCTCTTCCCTCGTTAGTGCCTCCGGAGCTGTGAAGCCCAGAGCTGAACAGAAAGCTTAAAATCACTTTTAAACGTGGCAGAGAATGAGGGGAGGGGCAATCTGTTAAAACTGCCACTGCACATTGAGATGGAGGGAATGAATTTACTGAGTGGGTTTGTTTTAATGAAGTTGAATGGCTGTAATCAACTCTGGTGGTAGCTGGTGAGGGAAACCTGTGGTTTCAAAAATGGGTTAAAGTGCATTTTCAGTCAAATGTCAAATACAGCAATAACAGGCTGCTGTTTGGAAAATGAGACTGAAAAAACATCAGCAAAATCAGTGGTCATTGATTCATTTATTAGAGGAAATAAATAGTTGAAATAGAACAATTTCATTTTACACTTTGTGTAATCCAGAGAAAACGTGGCCCCGTTCTGTGTTCTGTGTGGATCAGTGTACTGTCACACTGTACAGCAGCACGTTGCTGTTCCAACTATTCTGTTTTAACAAGAAACTTTTGTTCTTTTAACAACATAACACCACCACATAACTGCAACAGCCCCCGATAAAGTCCAGCCAGGAGACCTGTGCTGCAAAGAAAAAAAAAAGGAAAAACTAAAGCAAACTTCAGTGTCATCTTGTTCTTTCGTGAACTTTATAGTTGCTGCACATATACCTAAACCAGCAGTCTGCATCAGCAAGAAAAATGGACATTTACTTGTTTGCCCAGTGTGATTTATTTTTAATTTTAATGCCTGCTTAACATTTTCTTTTTATAATGAGAAAATGATCAGAGTTCTTTGGTGGCAAATTAATATATAAACCACTTGCTTGTATTTGATAGATTATGAGTAGCTGATGGAAACAAAGAGAGATACTGTCATAGAGGGAGCTGTTAGCAGAACCAGACTGTTCACATTCAGAATCAGCCTCTTACTGCTGCTATAAACAGAAGTAATGTTTGGGTCAGAGTATTCTGCTCCTCTCATTAGTATCTGTTACACTTCTGAAACACTGAAGTTACATCAATGAATCCAGACTCTTTAAAAAAAAAGTTTGCATTTGATTTAAATACATATTCATTTAAAATCAACTTTCTTCTGCTCAATCAAAACCCATGGATGCTTTTCTTGAAAAGCTCAAAGAGCTGTTTTTATTCAGAAAGTCAGAGCGTACCGTGGGAACGGATAATGAGCTTTTTACAACTTTAAATCTGTGTCTGTGTTGGGACTGCTCAGCCAGTCTGATCACAGTGCCAGTCCACATGTAAAAGTCAATAACGGCAGTGTGCATGAGGCTCCGGTGCTCGTGTGACATTAGCTGTGTTTCCATCCAGCTGTCTAAACACACTTCTTTCAAAACGTCACAAAGAATAAACCCAGTCTTGTCGTGGCCGAGCGATGGATGTGGACGCACAATTACGGAACATTTACAGCAGTTTTGATAAAAGACAACAGTGAAAAAGTCGTCATGATTTTCATCTTTGATTGTGTGTTTTCATGGAGCTACAGTGTGTGTGTGTGTGTGTACATTTTGGTCTCTTTGCACATGTGTGTACATGCGTGTTTTGTGTGTGTGTGTGTGTGTGTGTGATGCTAAACCATATCTCTGAGAGCTTATTTGAGTGCATGGTTACCTATGGCAATTAAACCTATAAATCTAAGCTGTCAGTGTGTTGGCTCTGCACCAAGGACACACACACACACACACACACACACACACACACACACACACACAGCCAAATATGTCTCATGGTCTGCAAATAGGCTTTCCACCTCCTTACTCATTTAAGGAAATACCCAATTAGATGGGATTAATGTCTCCCAGAAAATGCACAATTTACTTTGGACTTCAACACAAGACTCCTCGTCTCTCTTCTGTCTTCATCTTCTCGTTTCTCTCACACACTCTGAAGTCCATCTCGCTTACTTTCTCAGCACACGCCGCCTTCTTCTTCCCTCTTGAATTCTAATGCGCGGCTACATTCACTGAATTAATCATGTGTGGTGAAGTAGGCTAAAAGTGCATATTATGGTGTTTATGTTATGGTTTTAATAAGCTGGATGTTTCTTTAGGCTTTCTCTTGTTACCTTTATGTAACAACAGACTCAGTAATGTAATATGAAAGGAAAGTCCGATGTTTGCTCATAGTTAACTTCAAAAATGACTGTGTTGCAAAGCCTCATAATGAGTGCACAGCTCGATGAAATCTTTCATTTTTAAGAAGACAGAACTAAGACTGAGAACAGCAGGATCACTGGTTCAAACAGATTTTAATCCATATTTTAGAGACATTAAATATTTAAAAACAATGGAACTGCATCACAACTTCTGATCATCACATAGAACAACTTCATTATAAAAAGAACCATATAAAAGGCCAAAAGAGAGCACTGATAGAAACAGAAGAAACAGCTGAAGTTGTGCAACACATTTAAAAATACAATGCGATCCACGTTGTCATTTTGTAGAAATCTTTACAATGACGCCTTTAGCCAGTGATGTGCATCAGATCCGCAGACAGAGACGTGTCAAGCTGGATCAGAGGGGCCGTGTTACTGCCCTGTCTCAAGTCGACAACGTCTGGGTTTTCATATGCAAGTTTCACCACGGTGGGATACCCAACACTTTAAAGGTGCTGTCTGGTTTAACCTCAGTGAATACCACATGAATCTGTTGTGTAAATACATTAACCGAAGCAGGTCATCATCAGAAGACTATTTACTGCTAAATCTGGTGTGATGCACAAATAAAGCTAAAGGAAGGGCAGACAGGCTGTACTGTAATGTGACTTGTGGCACGAGTCATCAAAGTTTAATGATTGAGTGTGTCAGCTCTGACAGCCACTGACGGTGGGGAAGTGCTTCGTTTAAAAGCCGCTACACGTTGCACCTTTAAAGGTTAGCGTGAACAAATTCTACAGCTCAGCTGTGACAGCTTTTCACTGCAGCAAACAGAAGAGCTGAAAACACCAAAGTGCTCAGAATCAACAGCAGATTGGTTTGAAACTTCGACGATATATGGTTTGGTTTCACTTGGGTCATTTTGAATCCCCTCAGCATTTAACACTGTTGTGTCCCAGGAGGGGCACAAAACAGCATTTACAAAATAAGAGCACATGAGACCATGAAATTATCTGAGTAACCTCGGTGGAGATTAACATGTTTTCAAGCAGAACATCACTGGATAAAATTCTGCTGCTGCTTTTTAAAGTTTTCCTGTTTACAGTAAAATTGAGAGGAAACAGGCAGTCTAAACAAATACGCTCTTTGATTAACTTACTGATTAACTATTGATTAGATAATTAGTAGCAATTTCACTACTGTACTGCCAGCATGTTATGTTGAATACTACACTTCTCTAATACATGAACTTCATGTCAGCTACAATACAGCGTAGATGATGTATAAGAACAGAGAGGTTTGGTTTGGGAGAGTTAGATGAAAGGATTGACACCACTACACAAAATATAAAGCCAGAGCCAGGAGGTGATTAGCCTAGCTTAGCATACATTAAGGGATAAACAGTTAGATTTAAATAATTTCAAAAGGTTTTGAATATTTTGAAATTATTTAATTTTCTACACAAACGACAATGTAAACATGATAATTTGTGGTTTTAGGGAATCCAGTCTTTATGCTAAGCTAGGCTAACTGCCTCCCTGTTCTAGCTCTGAACTTGTCTGTACGCACAGATATGACACTGGTATCGACCTTCTCACCTCACTCTCAGAATAAAAAAATCATGTTTCCCTAAATGTTGAATTATTTATGTTAGTGTATTGTACTGCACAGTAAATACACACAGTCATACTGTAAGTTGGCCGTGGAACTTATTTGCCCGAGTATTGTTTCCTATAACAGTTGAAGATGTGAATTCTGTCACATTAGATGATTTTACTCGGGAACATAAACACTCAGACTTATGATGGTTACAGCTGAGTAAGTAGGCATCACTTAGGAAACGTGATCTAACATGTTGAACTGACCAGTGCAAGAGAATATTCATGTCTGCTTCTTCTTATCTCGACAAATAATAATTTAACAGCTAAATAATCTCTCTCACATGCCTGTTCCTAACACTGTTGTATGGATCCGATAGTACGACGGAGGACAATCAAATGGAACAAACCCAAGATAAAAGCAGCTCTCTGGTAGATTACAGGAATTTGAGAAGAAAAAAAATCTATTATGTTTGTAAATCCTGCTAGTTCATTTATTATATGAGGCAGTTTTGGCAATTTCCTAAGGTATCTGTGATTTTGTGAAATGCAAACAAGTATTAGAGACACTCATCACTACTGGAAAGATTATCAATGTATTATCGGCTTGTAACCATCTGTTGTCAAAAACTAAATCAGTCTGTTTAGCTCTCTATTGTAATCACAGCAGCAGCGACGCTGGTTCTCTGTCGCTGCTGTCTTTGATAAACAAGTTGACAACTGTGATAATGTAACAAGATCTAATGGGAGATTTAATAAGATGTCAGCAGAATAAAAGGCCATGCTGCGGCAGTCTGTCTCTAAAATGTTTCAGAATATACCCACATATTGACATTGCATATAAATGAAGTGTTGCATGAATTCAACATTTACCATAGCCATCATGTGACATGTAACATAGTGGGATGAAACTGATGTTTCCCATGATGTCACCAATGCAATGTTTTAGACTTTTTACAGCATATTATTGTATAATTATGTATATTGTACCGCTGCATATAATCAAAATAAGGACCATTGTGTGAAATTAACAATAACCATATAGTAACATCACTGTTTCACCATAAAACAAAACAACATCAAACATCATTGAATTGGACTGAGCAACACTGTGGATCAACTACTGACTTGTAACAACTGAGGTCTAACAGAAACAGATTGTGGGTTTTATTTGTTGGCTGTGGGTTTTATTTGTTGGCTGTTGTAGAACTTCATTGGCTCATTGGGACACTCCTAATTTGGCTTCATGACCTCAAATAATAGAAGAAAAAAAAAGGCATTTTGTCAAACATTTTCAGGCTTTCAGAGGAAGAACCATTTTGGAGTCCATTTTAAAGGAATACTTTGACATTTCTGGAAATATTCTTATTCACTTTCATGCTATTCACTCTCACGTCTGTGCAGTAAATATGAAGCTATAGCCAGCAACCAGTTTGCTTAACTCTCAAATACTGGAAACATGGGAAGTAGCTAGTGTGGCACTGTGAGTTTAGGGTGGTCACGAAAAACTGCTAACTAACTAAACTGTTACTATAACCAGTAACATTTCTAAAGCTACAAAGACTGGTGACTGGAGCACATCTCCTGACAGCACACTCAGTTCAGCAGCCTCTCCCATCAGGCAATAACACATGAATTATGAACCAGATTAATTATGGAACTAGAAACAGACCTAAATGTAAAACTGGAGAGCTGATATGATCATGACCCATCTGAAAGCTGCAGTGTAAAAATGAACCTGGTACTTTGCACGTGCCAAGAAAAAGTCTGGCACATGCTGTAACCTCCTGTAAAACAACATGGTGCTTTTACAGGGCAGAGTGATATGGCTAAGTAAAACTTTATTTTTTTTATTATTTTTTCTTTACAAGCTTTGTCCCTTTACCCTTTTTTGTTCACATTGTACTTAATTTTACAGATCATACAAAAACACCCAGCCCTTAAAGAAACTACATATAATGTGTTGTATAGTTAGCGCTGGAGGTGCTAGCTGTTTCCACCTGTTTCCAGTCTTTGGGCTAAGCTAAGCTAAGCTCCTGCTGCTCCTAGCCTCCTGTTTAGCACACAGACCTGAGAGTGGCATCAATCTTCTCATCTAAAAGTAAAATGAACAAATAAAAGTCAAACTGTTCCTTTAATGTTTTAAGTAACATGGTTTTCTCTGTGTTATTACCTCCTTCCGACTGTTATCTTTAGTGTTGTGCATTTAAAGCGGCTCTGCTCTTCAGGTGATGTAGAACATTCACACTGTAAATGACTATATGACAAGAAGTACATTGACTTTTTTTTTCCTTTTTCTTTTTCAGAATGGACACAAGTAGTTCTTGGTCTGAAGCTATCATTTATTGCATGCGATGGTTTGAATTTTTCAGGCATTTCAGACAAACCCATTCTTGCTCAAATCATCAAGAGAAAAAAAAAAAAAAAAAACAGCAACTGATGCAAATTTGACACGTTAAATCACACATTTTTCTTAAAGCCAAACCCTGGTGTCGTCATAAACGCCAGTAAAAAGCTTATGGAAACATTTGATTTTACGAAAAACAATCTCATATTTATACCAATATGGTATGGAAAATCATTTAGATTCATTCTTTGTTCTTAAATAAATAGAGCAATTCCCACTGGACACAAATAGAGGCACTTGAGTTTCTTTTTTTTTTTTTGTCAAAGTGAAAATTACTTTTCACATCCGCATTGTCTTCCATACACATTCAGCGATGGTCAAATGATCCAAAACTTAAAAACTCATGCTTGATGAGCTGGATTTACAGAGACCATGAAGAAAAAAAAAAAAAAAAAAAAAAACAAGAAAACAAATCCAGATTTTCAGGCTTTGCAGCACGTGTGAAAACAGAAGAGAAACCACATGGAAACAGTGTTGTCTCCTTTTGATTTCATGTGCCACAAAGAGTTAAAATCAGATTGTTTGGTGCTGTGTAAATGCAGCCACAGCCTGCACATGGATGCACACACACAGTCATTTACACTCACACACACACGTATATATAGATACCCTATTTTCTTCACTTCCTCACTCATTCACATCGACTCATTCACAAGACGCTAAAAAAACAAAAACTAACACTGTTTTCAGGAGTCACAGTCTGTACATTATGGTACACAAACATCATTATTGTCCAGTCAGGTAATGATTTAAATAGACTTGACAATCAGCTGTACACGTATACACACTAACAACACAACACAACAAATGTTGGGAAACAACTACAGGATCTCCAGCAGATGATTTGATCTCATTAAGTGCTGTACAAGGTAGCTGATTTTATTTTATTTTTTACATCAGGGCAGAAAAGCCGCTGTGAGATTTTCACCCTCTTTCTTTGATTTGTACATGGGTGGGGGCTTAGTTAGAGCCAAATCATACTGAATCTTGTAGTTTTTCCCCCCCTGTAAGTGTTTGACACCTTAGTGGGTGGGTTACTATGGGAACTAGAGCTGAGTGGAATTTCACAAAAGCCCATAACCAGTAAGAGAAGAACCAGACAAATGCTCTATTTGATGGAAGAAAGCCCTCATTTGTATTGCCAGTGAACTGAGTGCTTGTTCTGCTGAGCTATTAACTCCCTGCACTGCAACTTGACCAGGTCTTATAACCCTCACTGTGGCTAGACACATCGTCATCTCAAGGTTATCTTGATTCAATTGTAGTGAGTCTCTGAGATCTGAGAGCCTCGACTTAAACAAACCACTGATCCAGGTGACATCCAGTAAGAGCTGGATAGCAAATGGATAAACTGAAGATGTCCTGATGACTGTACTCATAGATGTATTCATCCAGAATTAGGAAGCAAATCCCAGTTTAAAATCAGATCCCTTATAATTTAATTTCTGGTTGATTTGCTGACACCTATGGTTGCTGGTGGCAGCACTAAGAACATCTTAATCATGTTAGTCCCCAGACTTCCCATTTTTATCAGATACAGGGGGCAGGAAATGTGTTTTATCAGCTACTCTATAAACACAACAGAAGAAGACGCACAGCTCGTGTATCTGTTTATCACATCTCTTCTTTATCACTGTAGCTATACTTGATGTAAACATGTTTACCCATCAACATGCCGAAGACCAGCTGTTCTGGATTATCGCTTACATCATTACATATACACATGTGGTGGCTGTGATCTCCCACAGTTCGTCCAGTATGTGCACTGTTTCCTGTAAATGCCTGTGCATGAGTACGCCATGTGAATCCAGAGCAGGACTCCACCACACACAACGCAAACTACTAAATAAAAAGATTAACTAATGGTTAACTTATCAAATGTTGAGTCAGATAAAAGAAAAATCTTTAAAACTGTAAAATCTGATCAGCTTCTAGATTCTAGTTTCCGTTTGCCATGGTTTTTCTTTCGGAGGATCTAAATACTGAAGCAGAGGACTGAAGCAGCCTCCATTAATTCAGCTCTTGTGGTTGTACCTGAGCCTCCTTCCTTTGCTACCATGGTCCTTATCTAATGGACCGGACTGGTCCTTTTCCACTTGGATCGATATCAGCCAGTAGCTTTAATTGAAGTCCCGATCACAGACACGCTTCTGAGCCACTGCTGGAGGAAATGAGCCTACCTGTCTTAGTAAAAACACTTTCTACCTTTTCTCTCTGGTTCTTATTTCTATTCAGGGATGCAGGGAGTTTGTATTATCTATTGTCACTTTAGGAGTGTAAGCTACCTGCACTGATGGACTGTTCTCTGCAAAAAACAGAATCAGCCAAATGTTTAATATGCTAATTTGTATGCAGTGATTCACAGTTGAAACTCCTGAACTTAGTTACTGTTCAGTCCAAACTGCAGGTGAATTTCAGCCCAATTAATCCACCCAGTCTTTGCCATTACATTACTGTGGGTGGTGTCGGGTCATTTGAAGGATCCCAGTGGGAAATGAAGCATCGTCCTGAGTCTCATCTCACTCGTTATCCCAGTTCTAGCTCCCGGGCCCATTTCTCTCTCTTTATTTATTTATTTTTTTTATTTTGTCTTCTGTCCCGTCTCTACAACAGGTGAGCCTCTATGCGGAGCCAGTGCAGTCCCTGCCTGATGTACCGGACCAGCTCAGTCATGCTGCTCTGCTGACTCAGCGGCTCCATCACTGAGTCCAGCTCCTGGAAGAAATCTACAAGAGGGTGAGGGAGAGACACAGTTACTGGGGGTTGAAACAGTGATACACACTAGAAGCAAATGAAAAAGAAAACTAGTGATCGTGATAAAAAGATTTATCAATAATGATTATTCCTAAATGTTTAAAATAAAAATGGACTTCTTCTACTTTGAAGAGTACATTGACTCATATCGACCCATGTCACGTATCTGTAGTCCTACCATGGCATTCGGTGGCCAGTCTGTCGGCCGTCTCCCAGTGTTCATAGCTCCGCAGGATGTTGTTGGTGATGTTAACGTGACTGGCAGCCATGTGGTGAATCCGTTGGGGAATAGCCACACTGCCCAACGAGCTCGGGGCACCTCCAGAGCCTCCTCCTGCTCCTCCCCCTCCACTGCCAGCTGGGGAGGGGCTGAGTGAGAGGGGAGATGGAGTCCCATTGACCCTGGAACACAGAGGGAGGCAGTGAGGTCTAGTAACATTACAAAAACTGAACAGGGACGCTCTGTGTGCTGCGGGGGCTTTTGAGTTACTTGATAATACACAAAGAAGAACGCGTGCACTACAGTCTGTGAGTCAGACGCTGATGTCAAAAATGTGTCTGATAAAAGCTCACGAGCTCCTGGATTCTACTGCATTTTATTGATACAGCATTTCACAGTGTGTGTTACAAGGTTAGGTTGGGTGGAAAAAACCGTCAAGCTGCTTTACAGCACCAAACAGGAAAAGCAGTGTTTTCACACAGAGAACTGTGAGCGGGTCAGGGTTAGAGATGAGAGGCTGATGGGAACGAAACGTAACCTCTTCATCAAAGTACTGAACTACAGGGAAAGTAAAGATCCCACAGACGGGGACAGGAAATACAGAGCAACATGTTTGGAACAAAATATTTATAACATATTTGTTATAAAAGCAACAAGTTGTACAGAAAATGTACTTTTTGTCCACTAGGGGGCAGTGGAACAAGTTGTAAACACAATGCTGACAAATTATCACTTTATAAAGTTCTTATCAAAGTTGTGTCAGTAACTAGTTTCCAATTCACACAAGCTGCGTTTACTACGGGTGAACTGTTTACACGGGATGTGATTTAATACGGTCAGCACCAACACACTTAATTAGAACGGCTGTGCGACGCGAAATGAATGAATACGTCATGTATTTTTCTTCCTCAGTCTATTCTCTCTGGCACGGGTTTGGTCATTGCAGTAGTTTTCTTTATTGTGTTTTTTTAATCAAGCATGTAAACATTACATTTTCCCACTACTAGGTGTAAGAATAATGTTCAGTTCTCTAAGAGTTTGTGCTAAAAACAAACTCTCCACACACAAAAAAAAAAAAAACAGCTCAGCTGCCGTTTTTGGGAAATGGAGAAACATCAAGATGGAGGACTTAAGCAGAAAGAACAGCCAGCAGTTTATGAAGCGGAAGTTACCCCTCTGCAAGTGATTAAATTTTCAATTGGACTGATTGACGTTTGCCTGTTTATATCTGGAGCATTTTTATTCTGTTTGGCCTTTTAAACCAGTTATAATCAGAGTATTAGGCTCCATGTGTTGGTGGCGATCTGATGAATGTACTGTACGTTCCGTATCCCCTCACCTTTTAGTTCTTTTTTTGCATTGAACAGCTGGTCGCTAACTTTGTCTGTGGTGTGGTGCTGAAACGCTCCTTAGAGCTGAGGTGAAGTGCAGAGTTGGGTAATAATTCTCTGTGATAGTGAAATGTATTGAATAGTGCAGCTTTATCTGATAGAAACACCACAGGTACATGAGACAGAGGCTACCAACTGTTTTTATTCTTCAGAGGTAAAACCTTTGTATCATACCTAAATGAACAGTAAAACCTTATACTAATGTTAATGCTGCACACTGATAACAGTGAACATTAGTCAGACAAAATAACAGTCTTCTGTTTTGACTGCAGCAAATACAGCAGAGAGAGTCACCATTTATGGGTTTAAGGCAGTAAAAAGAGTTGAATGTGAGAGGGAGAGACCTCTGATATTCACTGTATAGTGTCATTAGTCAAGCCAGTACAAACTGCTCCCCCTGCCTTGCACAGCTGGGTGTGTTGCTTTGGCAGTGATGTAACGTCTGAGATGTGGCCTTGACCCTCGCCGACCCGACAACGTGTGCCGGATTCAGTGCTGCATGCACACACACACACACACACACACACACACAGCCGCACAGACACACTCCCAGTTTCAGTCCTGCTGTTGTGCAGCGTCAGAGCTGTCCAAACTCATTAGCTTCACAGCCACAGCTCCTCCACGCCTCTCCTCCCCCATCTATCATCACTCCCTCCATCACTCCTTCTCACCCAGCACTCTGCAGCCCCTCCAGTCTTCTCCTCCTCACATCTACAACAAATCAATCCTTCTATTTGCATCCTGAGGGGTTTGTTTGAGCAAGTGGCTGTCAGGGCCGGCATGGTATTTTGCAGCAGAGCTCCGGTGAATTATAAATTCTCAATTATCTATGTGAATGAAGGAGGTTGAGTGTGTGTGTGTGTGTGTGTGTGTATACTCACTTCCCATTGGTCCTCCAGGGAGAAGGTGCTTGGTGGGAACTCTTGGCTGAATTCTGGGTCACAAAAAGACAAATTCAGAATTATTTATAAATAATTCATGTTTTTCGTGTCTTACTTTAGTAGATATACGAAAGAGAGACTACAACATGACAGAAATCATAATTCACAATTATTCTTCTTATTATTATCATTATGTGTTAGGTGAGAAGATTTCACATCTCTTCCTTATTTATCAAGCTACAGTGAGAGATGGTAAACTTGCTGCCATAAAGAGTGGAAACGGGGAAGCATCTCACCTGGTTCTGTCCAAATTTAACAATATCTACCAACCAGCAGCTCTAAAGCTCACTTACTGTCATGCTGTATCTAATAAATATCATTTGTACAATCTGCACAAAAATGTTTTTACAGGTTATGTACAGTTTTTTTTAAACCTTTGGACAGAGCCAGGTTTCTCACTGCTTCCAGTTGTTATGCTAGCCTGTGCTAACGGTGTGCTAGCTGTAGCTTCATATTTAGTGGATGGTATCAATCTCCTCCTCTAACTCTCTGCAATAAAATGAGTAAGTATATTCTACCAAATGCTGAACTCTGTCTCTATTTATCCAGTGGTTTAACAGGGGCAGTGCACATTAATAAACTCACCTGCTCACCTGTTCTCCATTCCCTCATTAACTGTCTTGTGTATGTAAACTGGTCCGTTTCCTCTTGCTCTATTGTCGGCTTTGTGCCATGTGCCTCAGCTTCCCAGCTCTCTGTTCTTTTCCTGCCTGTTTTGATCCTGATCGTATTTTTGACCTTGCCTGCTCCTGTTTTTTTTTTTTCCTTTTTGATTTAGCCTCAGCCCAACCCTTTGTACTTTGTTTGCCTTTTTCTATCCTTGTTTTTTAAAGACTCTTTACTTGTACATCTGCCTCCTGAGTTGTGACCTTGGGTCCCTTTTTGGACAACCGTGATAGTCTGCATTTCCATTTCTGAATAAGCTGTTTAAATAGTAATAAAACATGGCTCAACAAAATAATTTGGAAGTAATTAATACATTCAAATCCGTCATACAATAAGATATAATTTTAAGAGACGATGTGATAAATATCAGTGTATATAGAAAATCTGTATTTTTGTTGTACTTTTCCACAAATACATTTATTTTATTTAGTGACGAGTGTTTAAAATCCTCTGTAATGTAGGGATGTATATTACAGAACTGGTTAGACTGTTTTTGTGCCCTTTCTCTTCTTCTCTTTTCTTAAAACGAACAACTCAGACTCATTTCAGTTGTTTCTTTTCTTTCTGTCAACACATACTGTATGTACACAGACTGCGCACACATACACAGCTAAACCCCCAGTCAGTCGCTTCCCAGAAATCCAATCCCATCAATGCAAATGCAGCACTGTGATAATGACATCCTCAGTAATTAATTAAACTAAACATAATTAATCAAAACAAGCACATTAAACCCTAACAATCCACTGTGCTGATTGATGGAGCTAATTAATACATTAATATCAAAGAGAAAGAATGGATTTTAATAACGTCATGCAAAATGAATGCACAGGCACCATGAAAATGAATATGAAATGTATTTGAGGGTTGTAATTGGCTTTGTGTTTTTCAACCACAGAGGGAGAAAATGAGAGAGAGGAAAGAAATAAAGTCCATGTCCGTGTGTGCGTGTGTGTGTGTGTGTGTGTGTGTGTGTGTGTGTGTGTGTGTGTGCATGCAAGTGTTACCTTGAAGTACTCCATGAGCGACCGTGAGTACTTGACAGCGTGGTCTTTCTTCAGATGGAACATCCTCAGATACAGCAGAGACAGACAGCGGTTACTATGGAAACAAAACCATTAGAAGGCAGATGAATCCTCTGTACAAATTCCCTTTAAAGCTCCATCCTCGATATTATTTTCATGTCATACACGCCAAATGCACCCAGACTTCAAACACGCCCCGCAAGTCCTCGCGGATTAGGAGGAACTTCAGCGAAGTAAAGAATGTGAGAAATGTATAATAGCATTAAATGAAAACATAAAAAAGCCAAATCTTTGCTTGTGAATTGTAAATTCATTAATTCACACGGTGCACAGAGATATAAAGAACAGCCTAAAATGTTTTCGGGTTACTGCATTTAAAAAAGAAAAGACTCTTCTCTCAGGTATGAGTGAAACTGGCAAGTGGTCCAAACCTTCATGGACAGATTGTCTCCAACAGGAGGAAAACACTTGTTTGACTTAGGAATCATCACAGCTCTATCCCAATGAATCTGACATTTCTCACTCCGTTAGCTGCCTCACTGTCTTTGTGTTGGTCGCTGTCACTGTTATTTCTGTCAGGCCATGCACTCAACAGTGTACTATCACCTGCTGTCAGCCTATAACATCCATGACTGTCACATCCCTTTGACCTCCGATCTAAGTCAGGGGCCTCTGTGCTTTAAGACGATTTGTTTCAGGTCCTGTAGTACAGCTCCTGACACAGCTAAATGAGCTGTTCTGTTCTGCTGATTTCTAACAGGACCTGAAGCTCCACGGTGTTAAATTCTTCTTTTTACTCTTTGGCAACATTTTTGTGGATGAAGCTTGTCCACAAATAGAGCAGAGCAGATGCGTACGTGTTTACACGCCTCCTCATGAACAGGTGAGTAATTGAAAATAAAAACCTCAACATGACCAGAGTATTTTTAAAATCCTGGTTATGGTCCTGCACCTTTCGTAGTTTGTACACACACACACACACACACACGTATATAAAAAGAGTCATACCACAACACAGCTAGTTTCTTCTCAGCGACAGTAGCTGAATGGCTGGTGAAGTTCTTCAACCTCATGGCGTACCTAGGAGAGATGCTAATTACTCATCTGCTGACATTTCCAGTGAATTATGGGAGTCAAACGTAAACACACACTATTTTTCTCATCATCTTGAATACAAGTGTTCTCAAGGTTCATATTAACAGAAAGAATCAAGGTTGAAATGATCCAAGGAGCTGCTCTTTCTGAACATATAGAATATAAAGCAGCGACAGGGCAGTTAGAAATGAATTCTGTCAGCTTGTTGACAGCCAGCATCAACCCTGCTTAAGTGCCCTCAGGCAGACATGCAACAAAGTTAGCTTTATGTGACTCTGTGGAATGATAAACTTCTCCTTTGCTTATTTATTAGGTATTTTTAAAAAAGAAATTGCTGAGCAGACATCTTTGGCTTTTCTGAATCAATGATGAAATCTAACATCTAACATCTCGTCTCATGAACTCTGTCTTCTACATTCCCTCATCACAGCAAAAAAATAATATCAAAATAAGTTAAAAAAAAAAAAAACACCTTACACATTGGAAGAAAATTACTATCCCAACCTCTAAAATAAACTTAACTAAGTCATATTTTGAGAATTTGCTGCCTCAGTCTGACAGAATTTGACAGCCCCTGGTTAAATATCTTGCAACTTTAAATCACAAGACAATTAGCACTGTACGCCTTTGTAATATTTCACAGTGTCATGTAAAGTCAAAAAGCTTCTGAGTGAGTGAACATGTACAGAGGATCTGGGTGTGTTAGACTGACTGCAAGTTGGGATTATCTGTACTCCTTGTTGCCTTTTTTCTCTCTCTCTACCTTGCTTTGTTCCTTTTCTCTTTTTCCCACATTTCGGCAGGTACCTGTATAATACATCTGATGTTATGATTGTGAAACTGAGCAACAGCTGATTCATTGCCACTTGTTTCTGAACCAAACTGCTCAATAAAAATCAAAAAATAAAAAAGCAGTGGGGGGGGGGGGGGTCAGCTGTGGCCTCAGTGACCTATCACACCTGCTCTGACTGCTCAGCGCGGTGGTTAATCAGTCAAAATGAAACTCCGTGGTGACAGGACTTACCCCTCATCTCCGTGGGAGAGGAGTTACACCTTTATCCTTTATTGATGTCTGTAGGAAAATTCTTGTCTTTTCCCCAAAGGGAGGTCAGAGGTCAGAGTCACAGATCAGCACCCTGCAGGTGGTAACGATTCAGTGTCTTGCTCAAGGACACTTCAGCAGGATGGATGAGTGTAGACAAGCAGAGCTTGAACCATAGTCCTTCAGTTAAAAGACTCTCTCCCACTACACCGCCCTGCTGTCAACCTGTCTGCGTTCAGAGGTGGCAGTCATTTGTTATTCTCAGCTTGCTCTCTTTAAGTTGCACTTTGCGACCTCACACACTGCCAGCTCCGAGCAGCAGAGATCCTGTTAGCACACTAGTTAAACTATGCTCATTAGCAAACCTGCAGGTCTGTGAGGCTTTAGACAATAAAGAGCTAGAGAGTCCAGTCAGTTCTGGATATGTCTCTGGCTTCATGCTAATTAGGGTTTAGTTTTCATTCTGAAACTCCAGTTCTGATTTGTCATTTACTGTGTGTAGAGGAGGCCGTGTGCAGAACAGCAACAGCAGGATATTATTTAAGCTATTAGGCTAAAACTACAACAGGTCAGTGAGGCTGGGCTGATAACAGAGGTGTACTTATTTCACGTATGAATATGAATCCTTTCCTGAAACAATCTGATTTGGTAGCATTTACAGACTCATCTATTTGGGTATCTAGGAAAGAATATGCTGTAATAGTAAAGTGTATACACCATGAATGCAGTATGTACTCATAGTATATAACAGTTGTACATTTGGATAGAGTGTTTAAGCAGTTGTTGATTTCCAGAGAATTTTCCTTGAGCACCTGCTCAAACTTTTATGGCAGAGATCAGTTTAAACTACCTTAAATATTCATTTAACCCTAGTCTCCTTGTTTGTTGAACTGCTGCTTGAGGGTTAGTTTACAGCTATATAGAGACGCATTTTTTATAATGTTTACAAATTAAAGTGTTTGGCCTCTTTAACTATGCACTGACAAAGAAGAGGATACTTTGAAAAAGAGGATCACGTTTGCAAAGGGCCTGGTCCTGAGGGGGAGTGCCTGGTCCCGTAACAGGCACTAAAAAAATCAGTGGTACACGACAGAAAACCTTTGAGAAGTTTTTGGTTTTTTTTGCTGGGGTGTATTTGTATGGAGTACGTGCCTAGTGTAAGCAAAGGGATAGGACTTTTATTTTGGTTTTATTTATCATTTATTATCAAAATAAGTGGTCTATTAGGTTATATACAACTTCCTTTAAAGGAAATTAATAGGAAACTGGAGTTAACCACTCCTCCCATTTCATTTCACTTGATAATGTCACTGTGTCACTTTCTGTCTGTCCATCCATACCTGATTAGCTCCACAGTCTCTGAGTACATGGTATAAGGTGACTTGGCCTCGAGTGGATCTCGCTCCATTGCATTTCCACACTCTATGAAGGAGAGAGCACCATCTGCGTAGTTCACCGCTTTACCAAATTTGTCCATCTACATATAGTGAAGACAGAAGAAAAATGAGCGACAGACACGGAGTGACAGAGACAAAGATGAAATTAAAAGAAATGTAACAGGACAGACAGAGAGAGAGAGAAGACAGAGATGGAATAAGGAATATCCTAACAGCATTGTGGCTTCTCTTTGAATAATCTCCCACTAAGATGCAAATCCCCAGATAAATCTGAGGAAACAATGCGTAAACATAAGATAAATAACAAGTTAAATAAATCTCATTTCATTGTTCGGCAGGGATCAGATAATTCTTTTGATATTGTATAATCTTGCAGACATCATCAGTCCTTGAATGCAATGTTCCCTCAGAGACAAATGGTGCAATAAATAACACAAATTATACAGTACAGTCCTTGATATGAAATAGATTTTCATTCTACGGAGACTCACTGTGTACACACATGAGCAGTGACACACACGTCTGAACAAGTACACACATAATCACAGTCTAGATTGTAGAAGTTAACATTGTGTGTTTTCAAATCACTTTCTTGCTCTCTGTGTGTATCTACCCATCGCTCTTATCTTCGCCTGTATGTGTTCGAGCATGGAGGTGTGTGTGCATGTGTGTGTGCGTGACCTGTGTCTTACAGTGATTACAGAAAAACGTACCAATGCATCAGCTTTGTGCTTCAGTCTCTTGGCTTCCTGCATGTAGTAGTCTGCACTGTGGACTCTGGAAACAGCACAGTGAAAAAAAAGAAGAACATAATGTCGCATGTTTGCACCAACAAGTTGCTTAACAAAACCCCTGCATGTTAGTGATTTACATAATCACTGACTACAAGTAGCGTGCAGTGTGTTATATAGTGTAGCCTGTTTAGCTATACATACCTCAGGCTTAGTGTAACCTTACTATAGCAACAAAACATGTTGTTTCATGAATAATGCAGAAACCCTTTGGGACAAATAAGTAACAAGATGCATCATCTTCGCAGGTTTCAGCACAACCGGACCAGTGGTGAGGCAGTTACAGCTGTTAAAGCTACTATCTTACCTACAATAGGCCACAGTTAGCTTATTACTGTATTGTTTTAAAATAAAGATACACAGTGTGAAGAGATATCATCCCTAAAATAGATGAATGAAGTTGTGTTAAGGCAGATAAAGAGACACAATAAGAATGGATTAGTGGTCTTCAAGGATTTCCTGGATCCTAGTATCCAACACATACAGGTTGTGCTGGGTCCCAGTTATTTTTAGTGTAATCAGGTGGGATAAGTTCCCTTTTCTCAGGTCTGTGTGTCAGTACATCTAAAAAAAACATCTGATCAGGTGATGTGCCATTATCAAAACAGGAAAAAATATATGGTTTTGAAATGGAGAGTGTTGCATTGCATTATATTCTGGAACAACAGCTAGAGTCCCTCTTAAGGAAATGCAACTAAGAGCATGTTCAGAGTCTTGGAGGCTGGAAGGATCAGTTCCTTTCCTCCAGGCCTTGAACACCATAGCCTTGAACTGGATTGAGTAGCAACAGGGAGCCAGTGTAGTGAATGGAGAGCAGGACTGTAGTGAAAGACATGGAGGTTGAACACCAGACGTGCAGCAGCATCTTGGATTAGCTGCAGAGGTCAAGTGTGACTTGTACAGTTCAGGGCAAAATGACATGTATTGTTATTCTTCTTGACTGCGGCCGCTCCGTAATTGGTGGATCATCATTCAGCTGCCAGTGTTGGTGTTCTCTCTGTATTAGGGTTTGTGGGGGTCGACTGGATTTTGGATCAGGTCATGGTGGAAATAATTAGCAGCCACTCTCTCGTTCCAGCGGTACTGCCAGTACTAGAGCTGTCGAGCCTTTCACTCACTCCCTCATCTGCCAGAAACTCATGTGTTCACATTGGAAGAGCAACGTTTTGTGCTGTAAAACAAACTCCCTTTGTGCCATAAAGAAATAAATCAGTCAAATTCAGCCTGGTTTGCCTCAATGTGAAAGTTGAAACCGATTTTCCAGTAATTACACTAATGTTGAGTAAAGAAAACCCAGGAAATCCCTGCTCTGTCTCAAAGGGATGTACTTACCGGTCTCAGATGAGAGAGAAGACATAAACAATATGTATCTTTTGATGAGAAAACAAGATACATCCCATTTATACAGCAGAGTAAACAAGACACACTTGTATGTACAGAGAAAACACCTGCTGTCTCCTAACAAAGGAAATGGGGGAATTACACAAGAAACGAGGGAATTACATACAGACTGCAAGGTCTTCTGAACAACAGTGATGATTAGGAAAAAAACATGTCTCTAAATCATGTTACTGAACAGACGTCATAGAGAGATCAAGCATAAACAGACATCAAGAGCCCACCACAGCTAGAGTGGTATTAAGAGTACTGATGTGGCAGTGACTCATCAGTGTCAAAATACTGTTATCTCTGTTGTAAGAAGTGCACGTGTCAGTGTGTATGGTGTATACAGTGTGTCTACATACGCGTCACTAAACGACAGTCTTGGTCTGCGAGGTTCTGCTGGATCCATCAGTGGTTCCGACCACACCTCGGAGTCTGACTGTCCGTTGGCATGGTAACCATCTCCACAGGGCTTCTCGCTGTGGGGATCCATTTCCTGTGGCAGGGACAGCGTTAAAATCCATGGTTATAATAGTATTAATTAGTATTAGAGTGCGTGGCTTTCATCAACAGGCTGCTGTAACTTTATCGTTGGCCTCTGATTCACAGTGATGGATTCACTCTGCCAGATGAATTACAGCACTCAGTGTTTTGAGTAGGAGCTCAAAGAATGAGATGTGCTGAAACTAACTTTAAAATTCTTCACATATGAATCGCTCAATCACGTGTATATTGTCCTTGAGGCGTAAAAGTCATTTGTGGCATTTGTGTCGATATCATCATTTTCTTATTTATTTATTTAAAGGTAAATCATTACAATTAATTAACACCTATTAATGTTGATTTTATCAATAGTTGTACATTTAGTAATTTACTGGGTGCTGCTCTTTATTGAAGGTGCTGCTTCATGTATCTGTCCTGTTGCTTATGATGCACACAAAACGTTTTAGTGATTTGGCTCAGAAACTCAGAGGCATTGCAGGTAAGGAAGTGTGATTCACGTTAGTGGAGATCTGCGTCATGCAGCAGACTTATACATTTTAAGAACAGTGTGTCATTAACTGAAGAGTTATTTCTGGTGTCAGGCGAGCAGCTCATCAAGAGAACCCTGCTATGGCCAATGAAGCATCACAGCTAATAATCTACCTGGGAGACATGTAAGTCACCCAACCGGCCTACCCTGGGAAAACTTAGAGCAAGTAAACACAAAATGGTGCAAAAGACACTTACACTGCCATTTCTCACATGTGAGGACACTTTGCCTTCACCTCTCCTGTGTCTGTGAGAGGAGGAGGAGGAGGAGGTGGTGGACGTAGTGGAGCAGCCCAGAATCGCCGTGGCGCTACCCTCCTGGCTGAGAGAGGAACTGCTGTCACACGCTCGTTTACGTGGGGGATCGTCAGAGAGGGGGGACAGGAGGGGAGGAAGCAGCTTCTCGTTGCGCCGTCTAGACTGCTTCCTGTTCAGAGAGCTACTGAAAACACACACAAAGGCACGAGAATGACAAAGTAGTCATTATTTCTTTATTTAGTATTATGGTACTGAATATAATCTTTTGCACATTATCTGTTTTTTTTTTTTTAATTTTGACTATAGAGAGCTGCATGACGTATTTTTGTAGGCCAACCCAGAAATTAGCATCCCCCTGGGTCCCTCAACAAAAAGCTGATGGGATTTTTGCATTGGCTTTTGGATTATTGCTGAAAATAATCCGTGAGAAAGGTTTATGATACTTACATGTTTTGTTCAGCAAGATAACAAATGAAAACCACTTCTATAATTTCTGAAGCTATCTTTTTTAACAAGTAAAATCCTAAAAATGAACGCGTGGGGTCCTTACTGACGTATTTCATGGTCATAGAATAAAATGTGAAAATGTCTTGAGCTTGTGTTAACCACAGACCTTATTTCAGAAAAAACCCATTGACTTCAGACCGAGGGAACCTGAGGTGAAAAAATAACTTATTTCCAGGTTTTAGGGTTTGTTCTTGCAGCATTCAGTATTTTCATTATTATTACTACTTTCTGTTCATTTTTCCCATCTATGGCTCCTCTTGCACCTCCAAACTCCTGATGAGGGAGAATCTCTCTTTGTATTTCCTCTCCCAAAGTTTCTTCCAATTTTTCCTTTTCATTTTTAACTTATTTTTTTCAGTCTTTTAGAGTTACTGTCTCTTGGATTGGGTTGAGACAGAAAAAAGGCAGCATCACAATGTTTTATTAACCCTGTCGAAAAAGAAGTTCATTCTAACAACACAAACATTCAGTATGTAAATCCCTACCTCTATAAGCTGGTCTAACATTGTCTAACTATGTTGCTGCAATTTAATTTGCAGTTGCTGAATGATATTTTCCTTCCCTGCTTGAGCATCGACGATTATTCCCTCAGCTGCCTTATTGTGGCTCTTGTGACTCATATTGTTTGCAACACAACAGATAATATTTTTATGTTTTTCCTCTGCCTGGAAACTCTGGGGGTTTGATGCAGTGAGAAAAGTTGCTGAGCTCGCAGAACAACGCCCCAGGCCCCGACATTAGTGATAATATACAAAACCAGCGAGACAAAGACTAATTAGTTGTGTGCGAGTGTGTGTGTGAATGTGTCAGTGTGTATCTGCGTGTGCTTTTGTGTCTGTGTACAGCATAATTGAAGTCGGTTGGTGTGTTTGTGTGTATGACTATGCTAATTTACGTGCATTTTTGTGCGACTCTGTGGATGTCAAAATGCGTGTCTGTCTGTGTGTGTGTGTGTGTGTGTGTGTGTGTGTGTGTGTGTGTGTGCAGGAAAGCATGTGAGAGCTCTCACAATTCTTTTAAAGGGATAATAAGTTAAGAAATTTACAGCCCCATATAGCACAAAATGACCACAGTATATCTGCCAAATATTCCTCTGTAATACATTTACAATGACTCATCTGTTACTTGGCCAGGTGGGAAGATTAAGTCCAAATTAAATTAAACTGCATTCTTTTTTGTCTGCTACAACATCAATATCTCCTCTGTGAATCACATATCCTGTGTTCTCCTTTGAGAACAAATCAGGGACCAAAGGGGAGAAATTTATATTTCAGATTTTATTCGTATTTTATATTTGTTTTATGTTTTGGTCTCCTGATGGTGTCTCCCTATCTTTGTATTAATCTGTCAGAAAAAAATGTTCTCCATTTACTTAGATGGAAAACATCTTCATAGTCAGTGACTCAAATCTTTGCATAAAGCTGTAAAGTCAGTGTCCTATCATAGGCAGAGCAGACAGTCACACCGACACAACACACAGTCAGTCCTTATTATCTAACAAACGTGACCACACGTTTTGTCCTGCACCTTAGCTCATTGAAGAGCCACCAAACAGCCAGCAGGGAAAAAGTCCACACAAAGACGATGCTGTCAGTGACACGGCAGTTAAAGGGAAAGTTCAGGGAGACTGAAATGACAATACTGAGCAACTGATTCTGTTTTCTGCTCCACATATTGTTGTGAAAGTGTCTTAGTCCTAGGTAAAGCCTCAACACTGTTTAAAGCCCACTGTCAGAAACCTTTATCATATTTATGAAAACATAAAAAAGAGCCACACTCTAGTCTTGACGACATCAGACTAGGTCTAGATCAGAAACCACTACACCGAGACTTGTCAAGTTTAGACTAGATTAACAGGGACAGTGTTTAAAACACAGTTTCTGATTTGTGAAATCATTTTTCTAGTTATGAAAATACAAAAAAGGGCTGTTTCACTACTTTTCTCAGATCCAGCCCACATTAGAAAAATCTAAGAGTGGGTTTTGAACAGTGTTAAGGCTTTAATTAGGATGTCTAACACCCTTTTACAACAATGAGTTGTGTGAAAAACTTAGAATCAGTCACTCAATACTCAATAAAGTTTCCCTTGCGAATCGGTAATTAAATTCACTGTTGTGTCCCAATGTCAGTTTTGAGGCTAGTTAGCTAATTAGATAACAAACTGCTCAGCTGCAGCACATTGAGCAGTATGTAGGCTTAACTTAACTGCAGGCAAATAAGGGTGACTACATGTTGGACTTTTAGACTGTTTATGGTCCTAACTGAAATCTGAAGCCACAACTTTTTCACATTTTCAAATGCTCAACAAAAGAGGACATCACAAACTTTCCTCGGGTAAAGTCTCAGTCATTAATATGTGTCTTTTCTAATTATCAAACTATGGCCAAACTGATTGAAAGGGTTTGATGATAACTGTCAAAAGACTAGGGTTAGAAAGAGTCAGAGCAGGGTGATCTCATCATCCCGTTTACAGCCTCCATAAAAACCCTCCTGGATGATAAATAGGCACTGTGGTGGCACTCTGGCAGACTGAGACATCTGCCACACACTGTCACGTGTCATGGGTTCAACTCCAGGTCACCCCCCCCACCTTCCCCTGCTGTATTCCCTCTCATCACACAGAGATGCTATGAAAATATTTTCTCTGCAGTTGTCACACTGAGGCTTATTTATAGGAACCGCCAGCTTAGTCTGTTCTTAATAATTCACATGGAAAGCTGAAATTCACAGTTTTGTCATCCCTGTGTCACAGTGTGAATTGAACTCACCCCTTTAATTACTTCATCACCACATTAAAAATTTTAAACCTTTCTAAAAATAGTTCTGCCTCCAGTAAACTTGTCTGATAACCTCCACTAGAGTGTGTGCCAGTCACATGAGGCTGTGGTGTTCAGAAAGTGAATGAGGTGAATAATGGGGAAGGTGACTGACCATACAGTGCTATGATACTCTGATAAACCTGCTGTGTGATGTATTCACTGATTTGGGTCCAGATGAGCATTTTGTGTGACCAGAATCAGGAGTGTAACATTTCGTGTTAAGAGGTTTGCACAATGATGCACTGAATGATGGTGATATATTGATATTCATGCATTTATTCAGCTCTAGAAAAAACATCCTAGTGATCCTAAACGTATTCCAAACATACCGAGGCTGCATTGCATTCTGGACCAATGAGGATATTGATACAGTAACTGCCTCCTGTCCTAGACTTCCCCCCGTAAGTCTCAAGAGTCTGGCTTGTTGAGTCTGAGGCACTGTTGCAATAACCTCCTGATTTCCCTGATCCTCCTCCTGGTTAGTAATTTGGGGAGCTACACTGTTAATACTTACTCTGTAGAGCTGTTTTTGTGGTTGTGTATTGGAGAGATGCAGGGTGGAAGGAGCTGACAGTCTTTGTCCAATCGTAGCTTCTTATTGCCGTTGACTGATGACTCAGTGTGGTCCGACTGGGAATAGGGAAAGGCAGAGAACACATGAGTTTCAGACGGACAGAATACGTGTTTGCAGGTGAAAGGGAGAAAACTATAGAAAAAAAAAACAAACTGATTGGTTAGGGACTTAAAAGTGTACAAGTTCTACACACACCTTGTGTTTCCTCTTGTTCTTGCTGGTGTGTTTCTCTGTTGGGACCATTATGTTCCCAGCTGCTTGTCTCCTGTGTTTACCTCCGTTATCTCCTCTCTCCGTGCTCCCAGCCAGCCTGGGATTACTCTGCTCTTGCACAGGGGGGTTGTCCAGGACCCCCAGACCTAGGCATACCTTCTCTCTGTCCCTCAACGTCGTCCTTTCCCTCTCCCCAAGACCAAATCTCTCCCTGTCCTCCCTATCCGTCTGCCTCTCTCTCTCTGTTAATCTATCTCTGTCACCTTGCCTCTCTCTGTCCTGCACTAATCGCTCATTTTCTTCCTCCTGTCTCTCCCCTTTAGTTAACTTCTGTCTCTCTCGCAGCCCTGGCCACTCTCTGTCTTCCTGCTTCAGTCTTTCTCTCTCTGCCACACCTGTCCTCTCCCCCTGTCTCTCTCTGTCTCTCCCTTCACTCCCATCCCTTTCTGTGAGTCCCGCCCTTGACCTTTCTCCCAAACCCTGGCCAGGCACCCTGCTGAGCAAACTCAGGTCGATTTTCACCCATAAGCTCTGGATCTCTTGGTACTCCCTAAGGGGGGAGAGGGGCACCTCGTGTCCCATGTTGGAGGGTGGTGACATGGACTCCAGGTCCTTACACTGCCCTCCTAACCCTCCAGGGTCAGGAACAGAAGTACCAAATGAACCACTTATGTTGCTAATGCTTAGGGAGTTACAGCTATTACTGCTGCCATTATTACCGCTGCTGATGCTACTATTACTACTGCTGCTACCATTAGTGGTTACATTGCTACCATCTTTGACTCGTAGTCCTTTCCCTCCAAATGTTCCCACACTCCCCATACTGCCAGCTGAGCCAAGGCATGGGAGGAGAGGCGCGTGCATGTGCGTGTTGGACAGAGTCTGTGTGTTAATCGCAGAGCGTGTCGTCTGTGGCAGAGCGGGGATTTTGATGGCTTCCTCTGAATCCGACTGGCATTCAGAGGAGGAGGAGGAGGAATCTGTTTCGATAAATTCTCGGGACTTGGGTGTGATTCTGGTGCTTGGGCCTCGGTGCTTCCTCTTGTCCTGTCACAGAGACAAAAATGATAAAAGAGAAAGGGGAAGATTTTGAGTCCTTTAAATAAAACTAATGATTCACATGCACCAACCCATAAGGATCAACTAGGGAGTGTGGAAAAGCCACTTATAAGACACATACACACACAGTGTGCTCTCCACACCCTTCACTTTGTAAAATACTATTACCAGACTTTTTATCTTTTGCTATCACATGCTATTTATGATGTTTTTTTAAGCGACAAAAAACCCTGAAGTAAACAGAAAGTATAATTAGTAGGCTAAGTATATACTGTATGTTACTGTATGTGATATTATGCAAATTAGGTAATGCAAGCTGCCAGCTTTTTCTGCTCTGCGAGGTGAAATGAAAAATGTTTGTCTAATTTTGAGTCTCAGTGTCGGTCACACAGTTGTGCACAGACAATCTCATGTTTGTCACATGCAAGAGAATATATATTTTTTGTTATTGTAAATTCTTTCTTTAGACGTATTAGCACAGTTTAAAATATAGTGTGCGTTTCCCATACTGTAGAGCATTTAGTGTCCGCCGAAAGTGCGTCCTCACTGATGGCAGTGATGATATTAAAGCCTGATTTTTGCATTGTCAACACTGGTGGGTTTTAAACTGTCTGAGTCCACATAAAGCCCACTCACCAGTGCAGTCTAGATTTAGAAAATCTGGGAATGTGATGGCTTTGCTGAGGGCTGTATACATTTCTGAACAGTGCTTACAGTAACTTTTCAGACCTGCACACTCTCTTGCAAAATAAAGTTTCATGCTGAACTGTCACAGTTGCATCTTTGAAGCTTGAAGCTAAAGAATAAGGCTGATATTTTATGTCCTTATAAAAAATCCCATGAAAAGACCAAAACCAACAATGTGTTAGTCCAGCGTCCTCACTCAGTGTGTGGCACCAGGCCCACTTGTCTTTAGAAAGACATAGATCTTTCTAAAGTCACAAATATATAGTTCTATTTACTTTTTTTTAAAGGTGATTTCCCACAGCAGATGGGCACTGTCATTTTTAGTGCTCATGTTCATTGTTTTGACCCAGTGTGTGACACAGTGTAGCTCAGCTCCGAGGAACCAGCTTCTGTACATCAGACTTTGGACACAGAGACAGTACGTGTTAATGGGAACAATTGATTGCTGGTTTTGGTCTTTCCCTGAGATTTGTTGACAATAAGGAAAATATAGAACAGCACCAGCCTTATTCTTCACATGAGGAACCTTTTGTTAAAGCTGTTTGTGCACTGTCACTTATTCTGCTGGTGTGAAGAATGTGTGCCAGTAAAAGCAGCCACAATCTACTTGGTTTATTTTCTTGGTAGATACAGCTGGATCTCTTGCCCTGTCTTGTTTCCAATCAAAATTGTTCCTCAGAAGTTGGATTCTTGGCTTTGCATGTGAAATGATCAATGATTCTTATGTGAAACAAAAGTAAGTGAGTGCTGTGTCTGAGTGTAAATCAGCACCAGAAATTAACTACAGAGGCAGATGCAGCAAAGAAAACACTGCTAATGTGTCTAAGGTCTACAGCAATACCCACTCGCTTGGCAGAAACAAGGCGACTTCTCAAGCGTTTGGAATTGTTCCACTGAGTGTTGCCATCTGCAAAAATCCATTCTCAAGAAATGCCACATCGTGTTTTGTTTAAGGAGAAAAAAGAAGGGATGTATAATGCTTATTTACACTGCTTGGCAGAAGCATTTCCTTTCTTGAGCAAAAGTCTACAGCCCATTTTTCTGGAAAGTTCTGTTGACACTAACATTAGCTGTTCTGCACAGCTACAGAAGGACTGGCAGAGGATCAAATGTTGTGACAGCATCCACAGCACAGGCTGCAGATGTTCGCACTCCTCTCGATCTCCAGCTAATTTAAGGAAGGTTATATATTTATTTTAACAAAGCAGGGGACTTTTCAGCTGGTGCAAGTGTAGACTCAGGTTGTTGTTGACAGCAGGTTATGTAATCCGCCTCTGTGTGCATACCATGACACACTACAGTAGATGTAAGATGACAGCTTTCGATAATGATTCATGGACCCATTACATCAGTATTCAGTGTGATTTTGTTTCATGGTTGAGTCAACGTGTTTTTTGCCTTCTAACCTTAAATAATGTCTCTTTAAAGTCAAACACAGTAGCTGAGGAATAGAATAAGTGGACTGAATGTTTTGTCTTTTATTTATAGCCAGATATTGCTATTGAACTGAATGAATTTAAGTTTGGAAGTCTTGGGTGCTAGGGTGATAAAGCCTCAGGCTGCTGTTGAAGAGGCAGCAGATGTCAGGGTCAGACATGTCATGCTCAGGTCAGATTTATGAGTCTTGTCTTGGGCTGTGTCGGATGAGCTGCTGTTTGCTAGTTTTTTCCACAGAGTTATTGTTTTAATATTACTGACATCTGCTGTTGTCCCTAACACCCTATACAAACCTTGTTTTTGCAGAGCTCCAGTGTTCTGAGCTCTCCTCACTGCAGTGATGTACAGGTGTACTCTGGCACACTGGCATCAGCTGGGTGAGCTGACAGGTGCAACTTTAAACCACAGAGGGCAGTGACAAACAGCCAGGCGATAAGTTACTCTTTAATGACACTGGGAATGAGCTAAATGTGGAATGTATTGCCAAATGCGAAACATGAAAGAAACATGTAGCTGTTTTTATTTGTTGCATCTTTACATAATCTTTTTTTTGTCCTTTCCTGTATATGTCTTACTTACATAAAGCCATTTAAGCATTCAAGTAACTTTCTTTCTTTCTCCTTCAGACTATCTAATCTTCATAAAACCATTGACTGTTAACTTATTTCAGGTTAAAACAATGAACAATGATTCAGTCCTCTCCCTTTATCTGTTCTCTCTCTTTCTCTCTCACACTTTCCATATTTCAATAAAACCAGTCAGTGTTGAGCCATAATCATCACGTAATCACAGAGTTTTTAGGCTGAAGAGTTTTATGACTCTGACAAATCCTCCAGAAACTGTACGATGAAGTGATCATTACTGGATACATTGACAATGTGTTACATATGTGTGGGATTGGTCTTGCACTATATTTCCAGATGTGGTTAAGTGAAGGGAAACTGTCCTGCAGTGCTTGACTCATGCACTCCAACTATCTGTATGTAATTTCTGCCTTTAGAAAATCATTTGGATGAATGAGGGATTGTTGCAAAACTGCACTTGTGGATTATTTTGTTAATGTTGTTATTGATGATTTCCCCAAACCAACAAACACAAAAACACATCCCAAAAACCCACTACATGTATCCCTCCAAAACTAACCTGGTTTACACTGACAGCAGGTATTGGTACAGGGGCTTGCTGTAGTGCTGCTGGTGGAGTAACTGTGTTATTGTTTGAGTTGGTAGCACTGCGAGGTTCTTTCCTGGGGGCTGTTTTCCCACTGGGAGGTTTGCTTCGCGGCCTTGGGGGGTTCTGATGCTCTAGGGAGGGGGGAGGCAACAGGTCCTTCTCCCTCGCTGCAGGGCTGCAGAGGGAGGAAACACAGCAAGAGGAGACATCACAATTCAAATTAGATTCACCCTTGAGCAAGGCACTGCTACTGTTGTACAGTTTTATACACACAAACAGCAGAGGTTTTCTCTGGTCAGCTCCAGGGGGTGTGTTAAAATGAAAAAATATAAGACAGCATGAAATAAATGAAAACAGCATGTATTCGGCTGAACTTGTTTGGATGTGGAAATCTTAAAAATGAAAAGAGCGAATGAAAGAAGTGACAAAGACAAAAAAGGTAGGAAGTCTGTTTTTTTTCCCAATTAGCCTAACGTCATGCTGAGAAGACAGTTTGGCATGGCTTCTAGTCTGTCTGAACATTTTTCACAACAGATGTGTTCAGTGGCTAGCTGCCAGGAAGCTTGATGATGCACTGGAGCCTCTGTTAACTCTCAACACTAAGTGACAAGTCTGAGTAGTAAGGTGTTAAGAGTGATTGTTTTAGCTTTACCTCTAACAAATAACACGTCAGTGATAATAGACCAAACAAGCACTAAGCAGCTGGATTTGTTTTGTTCTATTCAAAACATCAGGCTGACTTTGAAACAATTAATGTTTGCCTTCATCTTCTTACTTGTGTTTTCCACATACTTCAGACTGAAAACTGAAGTTTAAATTTACTGATTAACAGAAGCAAGGACATTATTGTTAGATGCACACATGTACAACAAAGATCCTTACTGTAGATGGCATTGATTTGAAGCAGCCACCATATTGATTTAATCCTACTTTATACACAGATATCAAAAGGTGAATGTTAATGTGTGCCTTTCTGGTCCTAAATCCATAACTAGTGGGGTTCCCCAGGGCAGTGTTCTGGTGACATTATAATTATTATCTTTAACAATATATTGAGGATTAAAAATGTGCCTGTTTATATGTTTCTTTATGCAGATGATGCTACACTGATAACATCACATAAAGGTTAAACTAAAGCAGAGGGAAGACAGATGCTATTTTTATTGGATCTTGTATCAAACTGAGAACAATACCCTGAACTTTTAATTAAGCAGGTCAGCCAGCACTTGCAGCATTATCTACTTAATTAATTAAGTATGTATTTTAGATAATCATCTTTCAGGAGAGGCCATGGCACTAAAAGTACTGTAGGGACTGTATGAAAATGATCAGGTTGGGGAAGGACGGTGAATCCTTTACTTTATAAAAAAGCAATGGCCTTCTCAGTCTAATCAATATTTTCTTGGGAAGATGGATGTGCTTCCTCCAAAATATAAAATAATTGAGCTGCTAGCATGGCTGTAGATTCTTATTCTTGTTAAGCAGTTTTGCCTGATTTATAGATTGTTCATCATACACTTTACCCTTTCAAACAATGTCAACAATGGAAGCAAGACTTAGACTTTATTATGTGTTTATGCCAGACATTTTAATTGTATGTCAGGAAAGGATCTTAGCAGTGTTGTATCAATCTTTATTCTTGTCCAATTATTCAGTCTGACGATAAATATTGGCAAATCAGCAATTTTGTGGGTGAATGAAAGAAGCAATTATCACTAATTGTACATTTGAAATGACTAATAATAAAAAAATAATAATAATACTTTTGGGATGCAGCTACCAATTTATAAAAATTGTAAAGAAAATGTCTCTTACTTCCTCCCGTACCTGTGCTGGTTTGCTCTGCTCCATGTCTGGTTCTGATTATCCTCCACACTATTTGACCTCTCTGTCCGTCTGGGTTGTTTCTTCCCTGTGGTGTTCCTCCTTGGGGTCGTGACCTCTGCCCCTGACAATAGGCCCGGCGACAGCCTCATCTTCGACCTCTGGCCATCCCCTGAGGCCTTCTGGCTGAGTTTGGCCTTTGCCTTCTCTCTGCCTTGGCTGCAGGAAACAAGAAATTATTTTTTTGTCATGTGTTTTATGGATAGAGACAAGTCTTTGTCAGTTGTTGCCTACAGTTTGTTCATCCATCTGTCAGTATGCCATTCATTCATTAAGTAATTTACAAGATGTTATTTGAAAAGTTACTTTGGAAAATTTCCAAACAAATACCAGAAGGCTCCCCTCGTGTCCTTGTGTTCCACTGCTGGTGGAGCTGGAACAGGGGTGCTGTTGGATGTGCAAGGCTTGGCCTTGGCAGTTGCACCCACTCCTGGTGCTTCACTCCCTGGAGAGAAAGTCTCTGGACCCTGGCTGATGGAGCCTGAGCAGTGGAGCATTTGGCCAGAATAAGTTTTTTCTGATCAAGTGTCAAAATGTTTCTTTGACAGAAACATTCCACCAACTTTCCATATCTACCAACCTGTGCCATGATGTTCCTGCTGTGGGGGAACCAGAGGTTTGGTTTGCGCTTGGACCTTGTTCAACCAGCTGTCCAGCTGCCACTTGTTGGTGGAGGGGGGCTCAGGCTAGAGAGGGGAAAAAAAACCTTTGTAGGTCATTGGATATTTCAGAAGTAAATACAATCTGCGACATCTCCTGCCCTATCTATAATGTCACTGTCATAACAAAACTGAATACAGTGATAAACAACTTGAGGGAAGATACAGATTCCAAATTTAACACAACTAAAGGGGAAAATAATCAATGTAAATGATAAAATGTTTATTTTTTGCACACATAAAAAAATAAAATCAGCTTTTCCTGTGTTGTGGATTGTTTTACTCTAATGAATTGCTACTTGTGTGTTGCATGCCAACCTGCAGCTCCACCAACATAGTTTTCACCCCTTTCACTGCATTCCTCTTTCTTTTTCTCACTCTGCGTAATTGCAAAGTCTATGAAACCAGGCAGCATGCAGCTATTAAAATAATGTGATAAACAATGTAACGAGTCAGTTTTCTGCTGCTGGATTTCTTTGACTTTCAGGACACCTGAAAGACAGAGGCAACACACTATTTAGTGTACAGGCACTCACATTCATAGTGAAATGAATGGTAGTGAATCAGGGAGGATAAAGAAGGCAATAAGATTGCGCCTGTTTCTTTAGGAAATTGGACACATTATCAGTTTTTTAAATTATTTATTTGCTGAATATTAATTGGGATTTCAGTTCTAAGAAGAATCCAGAATTACCTCTGTCTTTCATAAAAATAGGGAACCAGCAAAATAAGATTTAGACAGATGGCATAAACAAAACTTGCATGTATCCAGTAACAATTTGTTGTTAGGTTTATATATATGCATAATGGCATAATCCATAAATTAAGGTTAAGAATAACAAAATACTACTTTTGATCTAATATGGAGAGTGTAATGTACAGGGCATCAAGCTCTTGTTCCCACTGTATCAAGGTTGAATTAACTTATTATAACTTATATTTTGAATATTCTAATATTTTGGATATTTGATTAATTGTTTCTTCCTCAAAAATTTTAATTTGCTTGTTTCCTCACAAGAAAAAAAACTTTGCTTGTTTTCCATACATTTCATCCTTGTGTTTTCCACTGTGTGTACACGCAGTTACTAGGAATACACATAGGCACATGCAGTCACGCATAGACACACACTTTGTCACCTTACCTCTGGAGTGTTTGTGCGGGAGGCCTCGTTATACTCGCTGTCACTGGAACTGCTTTCTGATTCGTCTGTGTCAGACTCTGAGCTGCTCTCTGATTCACTGCTGCTACCCGATGCACCACTTTAGAAAAAAAAAAGGCAAGAATGAAAGGTGGGAAGGAAGGATGAAAGAAACAAGGGGAGAAGGAAAGAGAGAATCCACATGTTAAAATGTAACAAAACAAAAACAACCGATTGACAGTTATCACAAAGTTTAATCAAAGTTTCACACTTAACTGGGGAACAGACAGGGATTCCCACTCTCTCAATTACTGTCTGGTATTTTGCACAAACTACATTGTAGCACTGTCTCACAGAACCAAAAAGAAAATGAATTCACTGTGCAAATCCAGGACACACGATTAATCGTTATGCAGATGATGTCTTACTTTATCTTCAAAAGCCCTCAAATTCACAACAGGAAGCAGTCGACTGCATTACCTGTCTGAATACACAGTAGGTGTAAATCAGTCATAACAGCCACCATTGTTTTGTTTTACTTCCTGCGCTTCTGTGTTTCCTGCCTTTCTGATTACCTGCCCCAATTAGTTTCACCTGTTCCCAATTACCCTTGCCTGCCTTGTATATTTAGTTTCTGCATTCTCCTAACTCTTTGTCAGCATGTCTGTTTTGTTCCTTGTTGTATTACATAATTTTCATTGTATTTTTTCATTCAGTCGGTGTTCATGGATTCTTGTCTGCCATCTTGTCCACACAACAACTGTAAGCTTGTTCAACTGTATACTTCAAATATACTTCACTGCATCAGCCTGTGTGTCTGAGTTTGGGTCTATTCCCCTGTGTTCCTGGCTGCATTGTTACAGTATCCATATACAACAACACAATGGCTTCAAAACTCCTCTAACCCCTCTAGTATTTTACAGTCAGTATAGTCTCAGTACAGCTGCTGTTTTGCTGGTGTAAGCTTTACAATAACTTATTTTGCTGTATTTTGTGTAGCCTTAAGTTGTTTTCGAAAGTTTGTTTGGCTTCTGTTCCTAACTTCATTTGAACCAACTGTGTTGGTTTTGGCCTCACAGGAAAGCTATCATTGGCCATTTCCATCCATTGTATATAGTGATTAAACTTATCTACTTTTATCAAAAAGAACTGCTTAGCATAGAACCTCACCATAGTGTCTTTCAGCTACTAATACATTTGTTAATTACAGATACTGGAACTAACAAAATAGTGCCAGAACTGATTTTTACTGCAAAACTTATTTTTATTTTTAACAACATTGTATTTAAGTGGAGAACCTATTTGTCTTGTCTAGTCAGTAACACTTAGTTTACTCTTATCCATTGTTATTTTCTGTGGTAAAGTTTCCCAGGTAGCATAAATGGATGTTGATTTCATTCTTCCTAATTCTTACATACATCCCTAGTTGGCACAACCTACCTTGCAGCTCAGAAAATCTCCTCTACACTCCTGTCTCTTATAAGGAAGCAAACGTTGTCACCACAAATAATCTACCTCAGCTGCAAATCATGCCACCAAGCTCTTCAATACAACTCTTAAGTTGTAAAAATTAATCTTTGTTTTCATGGTCTGCTATATTTTTATCTTGTTTCACCACTTTAGAAAAAGGATAATAATCGGATAGGCCAGTCACCTTATTACTGATTCAATGAAAATTATAGTATATAGTAACTGATAAATGTGAATATAATAAACTGCGATTAATGAACGCACAAAGCATTTTGAACCAGTTCAATTGTCTCATCCTGTGGTTGCTTTGGTTGGCCTTCGGTTGGTGTTCATCCATCCTTCCACAGCACTTTGAAATGGCCTCCTAGAGGCAACACACCCGCTCGTCCAAACTTAAGAATACACACAAACGCGTTCACACACAAAGAAATTGCAATTATGTGTAGTTCTCTTTTTGTGTGCTTGTGTGTGTGAGTGTCGATGTAATTTCAGTTCAAGGCTGCCATCACAGCAGGCACCAATCTGTGTGAGCAGTCAAGCAGCAAATCCATCAACTGTTCCTCAGGCAACACACACACACACACACACACACACACACACACACACACATACAGTGACAGATACTGTATGAATGCAGTCTCTGCCCTGTTTTTCTTCCTCTACCATTACTCATCTCTTCTCTTTGTCTCTCCCTCTCTCTCTCTTCTTCAATTTCAATTAAATTTTCTCCTCACTTTGCTCTATTAGCATCACAGTTGAAACAATATTGGCAAAGTGACGAGTTAAACTCCCTGTATACATGGTTTGTGTATGTGTCTGTGTGTTTGTGTGTGTTTCACTCTTTTTTATGCAGGCCCTCCTCCATGCTATCACTGCCAGTTGTGTGTTTGGAAACATATTAAAGCAGCTTCAAACTATTTTGAACTAAAATAAGAAAGCTGGTTAGGCTCTGATTTTACGAAACAGTGCAGGTAACAACAGACAATATTGAGAAGCTGTCTGCCTGAGTTTGGTTTTCATTGCTAGTGCTGGCTGGTAAATCAGCCACACAATATGTTGTCACGAGACACGATTTCCATTAAGAGATTTATCACTCATAACATTCAGCTTTCTCTCTAAGCAGGGGGAATTTGAATTTCTTTCAATTTTGTATATACTGTGGGAAGTCAGGGCTGCTGAAACATCTATTAGATAAACTTTATTCTGCTCTGGGGAACGTCTTGATGAGCCTATGTGCATACAAACAAAAACCGGAAGTATGTCAGAGGAGACAGAACAAGAAAATTCATCTGGACTGCCATAAACAGGGCTGTTGAAGACCTGTGTTTATGTTTACTTTTTTCTAAAACTGTAATTACAATGACCTAAAACCTGCATTGTTTTTATGGCCATTTGGGGGCTGTGAAAGTAATGTAAATATAAAATTATCATCTTATAATGTTGATATGGCAACCTGTTGGTAAACAGTTGCCTATTTCAGATTCAGATTCAGGTACGTACAAGGAACAAGATTTCGTTGCACCAGCTCGGAAGATCACAGTAGTTTAGAGATAGGAAAAGAAAAACACAATAAGGTACACAAGGGTAAATAAATAAATAAATAAGGTTATTTACAACATAAGTAAGTCTTTTGCAGCAAAAACTGTGCATACCTGCTAGTGAAGGTTGGTAGTGAACATAGATGTAATGTTACAT
>JBBMJY010000002.1:4853935-4884074 GCA_037833715.1 Toxotes lorentzi | reverse complement strand
TATATATACTATTTCTATGTCATATGCATACATTCATCTATATCTATCTCTATATATACATATTTATATGCATAAATTATACAAAAATATATCATTTTATATGATTATATGTTTATATAACAATTATTATTTTAGCATAAAAGTATAAACATTATAAATAGTTACAGTTATGGTATACAGTATATACAGAATGTACAGAATATACAGGGTACAGAAAATGTAAAATATATATGTGTGTTATAATAATTGCACATAATTGCACATGCCAGGGGTGAGATAAATAAATAAAGTAAAAAATATAACTATAACTATAGGAATATGGTCCCTGAGAGGAATATTGCACATTTATGGAACAGCTGTACAGATACGTATTACAATAAAAAAGTAATAAACATGTAAAAACATGTAGTCAGTGTCCTGTTGAAAGGCTACAGAGCATTCAAGAGTCTGATAACCTGTGGAATGAAGGAGTTGCGGAACCTGGTTGTTCTGCTCCTGATGCTGCGTTACCTCTTTCCAGAGGCCAGAAGGGAGAACAGTCTGTGATGTGGGTGTGAGTTGTCTCTGGTGATGTTGTGAGCTCAAGACAAGCAGCGTTTGTGTCCAGTGACCTGGACCGAAGGAAAAGAGGTCCCGATGATTTTCTCTGCTGTCCTCACCACCCTCTGGAGGCTTTTCCAGTCTGCAGCTGTGCAGCTGCCGCACCACACAGAGATACAGTTTGTAAGTACGCTCTCTATGGTGTTTCTGTAGAAGGTGGTGAGGATGGGAGGGGGGAGGTGTGATCTTCTCATCCTGTGGAGGAAGTGTAAACGCTGCTGTGCTCGTTTCATCAGAGACATGGTATTGTCAGACCAGGTTTAGGTGCACCCCCAGGAACTTGGTGCTCCCCACCACCTCCACCGCTGTGTTGTCAATTTGCAGTGGGGAGTGACAGGGCTGGTTCTTCCGGAAGTCCACAATCATCTCCTTCATTTTGTCAACATTGAGGATTAGACTGTTACTTCTGCATCAATCCTCCAGCTGCTCCACCTCCTGTCTGTACGCTCTGTTGATGATGTGGTTGGTAGTGGATCTCGAGATGCACTCGTGGGTTATCAGAGTGAAGAGCAAGGAGCTCAGGACACAGCCTTGAGGGGAGCCAGTGCTCAGCCTGATGACTGAGGAGGTGTTCTTCCCAACCAGGTATCTTGTCTGGTCCTGCTGCCTTCCGAGTGATGATGTTTTTTAAGGACCTGCGGACTGTGACTGCTTCAAGCTTGAGTGCCTGCACGCACCTCTGTGGTCAACCAGGGTTTGTGGTTGGCCCGGGTTGTGATGTTCCATGATGATACTGACATCCTCCATGCACTTCTGTATGTATCCTGTTACAGTTATTGCATACTCCTCCACATCGATGTGCTGGTCGTGTGTTGCTGCTGCTCTGAACATGTCCCAGTCTTACACATCCCAGCAGATACAGGCCAAAATTAGCATTTATTTGGCATTATGTCCCTGGCCACCTGATAAAGGTAAGCCTGATATTCAGTCTTGTTTTAGCTCTGTGTTTGGTCTCCACCAACTCCTGAGGGAAAAAATATTTCTCTCTTTAGCAGCTATATGCTAATGCTAGTAGCTGACTCTGTTTGTGTGAAATTTGTTTCTGAGCAGATAGCATATAATGGGGGTCTCTTCTGCTGAGAACAGATGCCTGCTGCTGAAAATGTGGTTTATAATAATGGTGGGACAGAACCAAAACGGTAAAGCTGCAGGCTATGAAGTAAAACATTAAGATATCAAAAAGGAATGGAGTCTGACAAATGATGTGTTAAAAATCACTGAGATGTGATGTCTCTTGGATCAGGACTATCAAACATTGTTTCAGTTTTTCACAGTGAACAGCCTGTTCATACATGGATTACTAGAGGACTCTGGTAGAGATGCCAGACAGATGGTAATAGCAGATATCTTGGACTTCAGTCTACATCTGTTTTTTATGTCCCTTATTGCCTTTAAAGAATCTTTTGATGTGTAAGTAAAAGGAACCAAAAGTCCTGTGAGTCAGCAGCAGCTCTCTGTTGTAGAATAGGCTCACTACTATTCTTCTTACTATTCTCTATTCAAATCCAAGCGAATATGCTGACCAGACTTTGCCACAACTGCTATATGTAACAGGGCCAGCCTGACACTTAAAAAAACTAAGCGAATGCAGAGGGCCCGTGTGGCCACCAGAGGGCTCCCAAGAGAAACAGAGCCAGGCGGCCCTATACGCTCTCTACGCAAGTTGTGTAGAAACCCGAAAATTACGCAAAGCAAGTGCTGGTGTTTTTATGAGAGGATTAAGAGTAAGTATCCCTCTGATTAGAAAAGTGAAAAAATAACATGATGAGAGGGAATTGTGGCAACAGAAATCAGGTAAATGTGCTCTGATAAATAACATTTTTTTATTCTAAAACAAAACTGACAGCTTCTTGAATGGACATTTGGAGCCGAATGTTTATGAAGTTCTTGTTGTGCATATCCATCATCTATTTCTACGCACAACACCATTTGGTGGATGCTTTCATCAGAGCACCTTATTGTTTGATGAGCGCCTACATTTTAACTCTGGGAAACAATGATTGATGAGACCTTGGCAAGAAATCAAGGTGAGGACAAACATCAACCGACTGCATGCTCTGTAGAAGTGTGCTGTTATCGCTTGACACTACTACTTGAAACTCTGGATAGGAACTTTTGGTTTTGGGAGCACACTGGGCTTTGCCATAAATGAACCCTGAGCCATGAGCCTGAGGCAGTGCAAAGGAAAATTAATGATTTAAGTCTGCTGCATTAATATTTTTATTTGTTGTCTTATAATTGGATGTTTACAACATAAAATGTCTCTTTTACTCAATGAGAGAAAGTCTCCAATGGGTTGTACATAATAGACAAAATCGTTCAAAGGAACATTTAATATGTTGGTAGTCTTTTTTATGGCGTTTCGTATCATCCATTCATTTGCCAAAAGATGAAACTGACTAGACGCATAAGTGGAGTCTATATTTCCCACACTGATGTGGTTGTATTTTTTTTTAAATAGTGCCATGTGAAGTTAAAGGAAAGCACGAGTGTCTCTCCTTCTCAATGGGATTTTCAGTTTAGTGCTCTCTAGCCTATTTTCTTCTGGCAACATAAACAGTATGTGCTGGAGGAACAAGATGAAAGGAGATGAGTATGTGTGTGAAAGCATTACATCTGGCTCGCTTTCCTCTTTTTATTTATTTTTTTCCTCAGGAATCAGCCATCAGCCGTCGAAAATAATATAATGTCGTAGTCAGTGCCAAATTAAGATGCAACCCTAGCTGGTGCAGACTGACAGACTAGCTTATTACCGAACATTTTAGATGCATTTCTGTGCTATTTTGAATAAGTTAAAATAAACCTCATTCAAAAGTGAATTTGTTCACATTTTAGCATGGCTAAATATGTAGAAGGATGACTCATTTGATGAACAACCAGTTATGTTTTTAAATACAAAAAATGTATGTCAGTTATCTATTTGTTAGTAGTTAGTGTATTATCTGTCTTTATTCACAGAGCAAAGTGTGATCTATTTGTTAAACTGTATTTTTGTATCTTTTATTCAGGCATACCTCTGTAATTTTATAATCTCTTTTCAGCTCCATGTAACAATGCAGAGCATAAAAAACAAAGGAAAGAAACACAACATAAACAGTGTATATGTAATATTTATTAAAGACCATCTCGTCTTCAGTGCTTCATATAGGTGTTATTTTCTATGTCTTCATCAATACAACCCTTTTGCTTATTTAGTGCACAGAGCCTCCACTCTGTTATTTGAGTGTATGCCTGTGTGAGCGTTGCATAAGTAACACAGATAAGGCTTACAAAATAGCCTTTGTCAGATCTTCAGGCTTCAGCAGAGGCTTTGGTGTCTGTCTGTTTATTTGTGCGATACAATCACAAGCACAACAGGGGAAATGAAAACCTTACAACCCTGACTAAATGATCTGTTGGTTTGATGTGTCCACTGGGCTTCATGAGATCCACACGGCACCCACATACTTACAGGCTGTAGCTAAGCTATAGTAGCTACACTTTTGTCTGCAGTGGCTTTACAAAGCTGCCAGTATTCCAGTGGTTGGAACCATCGGCAAGGTCAAGTGGAAAACTGGCTTTAAGCAAATAATGTCTTTTGACACTACACCAGAGAGATACCTTTATCTGTTGTGTGGATACAGATAAGTACAGTCATCTTATCAGTGAAATGACTTGGCCTTGAAGTAGATTGTTTCCAACTCTGGCTGCTGAAACACATTTTAGTGCTCGCCACTTTGTCCCTTCTAATATATTATAAGCTGATGCCTGAATACAGGTGATCAAGAGAAATTTAACATACGATTTCAAATTTAAATAGAATTAAATTCATTCTTATCTCGAAAACAACAGTGTGACAAAAGAAATCACTCAAGGTCTACTTACTAGCCATTTTCAGAGCTTTGTTCTGCATTTGAGTCGATTTCAGTCTTTCTCAGCAGAGTGAACTGCCTCCGTTGTCACAGAGGAACGCCAAAGACAACTGGGTTTGAAAACTGATTCCATTAGGTTCCTAACAAGCCAGTAACATAATTTAGCAAAGCATTAACCCTGCTTCCTAAAAATTATGTTCATATAATACTGATTTGATATAGTTTGAAAAACTTATTGACTGTCAGATATTGTTTTTGATCAACACAATAAAGAAACACTGTGACTACAATGACTGGAGGCATAGCCTCAAGGCCACATAGTGTATGATATGGTGGGTGGGGTGAGGGGACAAGAGGGAGATTGACTGACCACCACTCAGTGAAGCACAGACAGCCAGAGCTCTGCTTTTTATACCTGGCTTGGCAGCTAGCAACGTAGTGGGGTGGGTTCAATGTACATGTAGGTAACTGACCTAGTAGTGTTGGCTGTTTTGTTATGGTGAGAGAGGAAGGAGAGAATTCAGCTGTGAACCAAACTTTCAAATCCCAGCAGACACAATAACAGACAAGCTTATTTGGAGTAGAAAAATTAGTTTTTACACATACAATATGTGTGATCTGCAAAATGCTCATTTAAAATATATATTATATATTTTAATTATATATATAAAAAACCCTCTGGGGTCTGAGGCTCGGTTTGGACTGTGTCACTATTAATTGACCTCCAACCTCCTGTGACTGGAGTGGAGTGGGAAAAACACACACACAGTGCCAATAAACCTAATTCATGCAGCAAATTACATGTTTCTGAAAACATATTTGACCGAACCAATTAGCAGGAGGTGAATGTAATTTCTAGGAGACAAGTGGAAAATTTAAGCTCTAGTAAAAGGAAGAATGAACTCACTAGTTTTAACTTCCACCAGTCTTACAGTCTGTGTTCAGTTGTATTTTCTGTGTCTTCCACTCTTCCTATCATATCATCGTTCAATTAATTTCTATCAATTCTCAATTGAACTGAATTAAACTGAATTCATTTACTGGCAGCTTCACCCCTCAGGTCGTGTTAGCGTGTTATGGCTGATTTTCACCCTGTGCTCTGCTCCTCCCTCCAGACTTCAGCCAGCTGTTTTCCTCAGGATCTGAGGGCATTTAGCTTCTTTAGATTGAGAAGCTGCTTTTTCAGTTTTTCAGACTTGAATGAATGTCTTGTCTGCCACCTGTGTGTACTGACTGCATCCTGAAGGCTCTTGCCTCTCTCATAACCTCCTCATTCTCAACTGTTTTCTTTAGAGTGTATTACTTGAAGCATGAAATGTATCTGATTTTATATTTCACAAATCTACTACTCATTAAACTCATTATTTATTAAATTACTTGACATGTTTTTATAATGAGAATAATACAACCAAACAGGGAAAAGGGTACAAAGATTTTTTTTCTGGCAGGTTTTGAATACTGTAATTATATTATAATTACAGGGCTGTAGCTGCCATTAAGGCCACTTGGGTCATGGCTTCAGTAATGTTTTTGGGAATCTGGGTGGTTTAAAAACATGAAGCGAAGTTTCTACAACAATACAATTACAGAAATATTACATGTGTTGGGTTTTTGGAGCTCATCCTGGTGGTTTTTACTGTAAATATCTTGAAAATCGGCATGTTATAGGCAAAAAGACTAAACCAAACGAAGGAGAAATAGGATTCTCCACCAGAATTACCTGGCAGTGTAGAGGTGACTTTGAAGCCACATATACATCATAATGCAGGAAAATAAAATGTGTAGAATGTATAATAAAGCAGTTCAGTGGTTAAATAAAATTAGAAATTTTGTAATTTTTGTAAAATACTGAAATTCTTTTTTGGAGTTTGGTTCGTTGCTAGTCAAGAATGGATTGGGTGTGCAAGGCTGCGATGGGAAACTTGACTCATGACTTCAGCGCTCTATCTGTCCTCCATGTGCTCTAATAACCCTCCAGGGTCCATCTGTGTTACAGCGCACGGCTCAGTTTGAACTGTGTCACCATTAATTCCCCAACAGAGATTAAACATAAGGAGCACAATCAACAGACAATAGACAGTTACAGCTTTTTTTTTTCTCCCCCCAGTCGCCACTGCTGGAAAACTGAATTGATCAGCCTCTAAAGACAATGGGGTGGATGGCTTTGAACCAGACAGGCTATAGCTCAGATAAACCACAGCCAGCAGAGACGAGTTGTACCAGAGTGTGATGCAGGAGGATCATGCTGAAAAACAGGTAAATACAGGTTCTTAAAATAACTAAAGAACTGAGAGAAAACATGTAGATTTCTAACGGTATTACGGCTCTGTGAAGTGCAGTGTGCAAGCCATCTGGGCTCAGTTCATCTGTCATCTTATCATCTGCCTTCAGCTCGCTGGTTCTGCCCTCCACTTGGCAGGGCTTCCCGCTGCACAGCTGGCTTTACAATCTCTCTCTCCATCACTCACACTCTCATGTGTGTACACTGCAGCTTGAGAGCGAGAGTGTGTATGTTTGTGTGTGTTTGCTGGCATATTTGCATGCATGGTTGTTTATCTGACTCAGGGTGTGTATAAGCCTATGATATGAAGACCATTTTGACTGGATTTATGAAACTGTTGCAGGTACTTTACTGCAATACACCAATGATTCAAAGATATCTGACAGGACACTGGATCAGCCGTGGACAAATACCAATCATACATCCATCAATAACTGTATTCCAGTGTAAGTGAACATGCGTGTTTGTGTGTAGTAGTGTGTGTGTGTGTTGTTACACTAAGCTATGAAGAGGGCGGTATATATCCCTGTGGATTTTGGATGTGGATTTTGTGAAAACCTTTGAAGGGTACAGCTGAACGCTTTGAGCTTTGTTTTTTTTTTTTTTTATCTTGTTTTTGTGGTTGGTAAAATATTATAATTGGAGCAAATATGTTATTATGTTAAAATATACGCTTTCCTAATTAGTCATGTTAAACATACAATAATAAGACTGCATCTCATGTATCACACGAAAACGTCTTGCAGTATATTTATTGTAGTCGGTTCCTTGTGTGTCAGAAATTCTGAACTTCATGCCTGAAAAACAAAACTTTTTCACCTTTTCAAAAGCACAGTTGTTGATGGGTTCTAGCATGAGTGTGTAGTTTTGTTTGTGTGTGTGTGTGTGTGTGTGTGTGTGTGTTTGCCTAGAGCAGTACTGTGGGGAGGGCTATAATAGGTTTCCATTCCTACATATGAAGTGTAATGCTCCCTGGCAGCAGCAGGAGTGACAGGGTTTGTAGGAGTGTTTCACATTTGAATTCATGTCACATTTGATGCACCTGACTGGCAGGCTGCACCTACACTGTTTAACCTGTTTTTAACCTGCCGACATGTTTGTGTTATTGATCATGAATGTGAACGCATTCATCTCTGACGAGTTACATTACAAGTCAAGTTAAGTGAGACTACTGATTCCTCTTTCAGCTGGTTTGTGTTTACGCAGTTTGATTAATGTAGATAAATAAAAGATTAACAAGTACATGTCTGTTCCTTTCTGTAAGTTTGGTTCTCTTAGTCCTAACAGGTAAAAACTTTATTAGTATTTTACCCATAAACCCTTGGTGTTTTAAGATTATCACCACCATCTGTTTGGAAAAAGGCTGAGACAGCGTTTTCAGGGATCTCTAGGATATCTAATTTTAGAAGGCATCAGTTTTACCTGGAAAAAAAACCTACTCAAAAAATATGGTGCCAGTTGATGTAAACTTAAAGGCAAAATTTCAGAATAAAATAAGATTAAATGTGCACATATCTTTTGTACCCGGTCTCTGACATGCTGACCGATGGCAAACTTTACAGTGAGTCAAAGAGTCCAAAACAGAGGAAACTCATTTTTTTAGTTGTGTTGCACGGTTCAGTTTTACTGAAGTATATAGTTCTTCAAAGGAGAGGACTGGTTTGTGCTTATGAGACAGGAGTCCATGGTATACATGTCTCTTGAATAGATTGTGTTATATGTCTGTTATTTAACCAACATTTTAAAAAACACCTAGCCAGTAATCTGGCACCTTTTTGGGCAGATCTTAACTCTTATCTTTCAGGAGAGCTGTCAGTATTTCTCAGTGCTGTGCTCACATGTGGCTGCAGGTTTCTGTTCTGACTGTGCTCAGTGAGTGGAGGAGGGCAGCAACATGTGTCCACAAATCAGCTGCCACACAGAAGCATGAATAAGCTGTGACTGTGCATACATTACAAACAATCACCGGCTTCCTTTGTTTTCATCCTAAATGATTTAACTTTACTGTATAAGTTTTATTTTATTTTCTAGTGTGACCAGGGGTAAAGGTGTGTTGTGTTATTTTTGAACATTAGTGGTTTTTTCTTTAGTAAACTCGTTCGGTGGTATAACATTCTTTGAAGAAGTGTAACTCACATTTGTCTTTCTGTTTTGTTTTGTGTTTATCGGTTAAGACAGCTGGAATCTCCGATAATGAGTGAGAAGCAGTAACACGAGAAGACTGACAGCTGCCATTTTGAGTTGTTTGATGATGTGAATGCTTGCAAGTCATAAACATGGGAATCTCTCCCATCATTACTTTCTCTCCAACATGATGTGAACACTGCATAAGACTCTGGCTCATCTCAAAACTTACTAAAAAGTAAAATCCTATCTGTTTTTATCCCCTCTGTTCCTTTTTCCTCTTGTCTCAGTATGTTGATGAATTGGAGTCACAGAGCCTCAGGACGAGCACAACAAAACATTTTCAGCTCACACAGTCATGTGTTCACCTCCATATGTGCTGCCCAGGGCAACTTTGTGTCTATTTCCATCCACTTGCTTCTTTCCCTTGACTTTGTATACAATCACAGCGCCTCTAAAATGTGCTTTGTGTTCACTCTCACACCTTCACACTTCCACAGAGTCGAGCAAACAGGAGCGAAACTATTAATGGAATTAAGAGTCAAGTTTCTCCTCATCGACTAATAATAACTTTACTCTAATGATAACTAAGCTACATTCTTCTTCTATGCCAAAAATATCCTGTTAACCTTCCTGGTGGTGTACACAGCACAGGAAGCACTGATGTGAAAACCTGCGTCAGCAGTCTGTTTTTGTCATTGATCATAAATTCAAGCATTCATCTCTGTTATGTTTTACTGTAATGATACTACTATAATGATACTACTACTACTATATCATCATGATTACCAACTCTGTTACTACTAGTACTTTTTACTTGAGCCGTTACGACTAAAATAATCAGAATAAAAAGACAAATCCATATAACTTCAGGCAGTTTTCCTCACCAGGGTATATATTATGAAAAGACACACGTAGGACATAATGAAGAAAATACAGGGAAGCAGATAGTTTGAAGATTTTAAAGATTACAGAGCAATAATATAAAAATGATACGGTGTAATATACACTGTGGTGGGTGGTTGTGCGTGTGTGTGTATGTGTGGCAGCAGAATAACGATTGGTATGTGGGTGAGGTTGTCAGTGCAAGGATTTAAAAAAATATCTGTGTTTGTATTGAGTATGGGTGATAGTGTGTGTATGTGTGTGTGTGTCTGTGTATGTGTTTGTGTGTGTGTCTGTGTGTCTGTGTGTGTCTCTGTGTGTGTGTGTGTCAGAGACTGTGTGTGTGTTGCTTTCCATGGGGGATATAGCCAGTGGATCGCTCGCAGCATCTCTAGTCCCAGCGTCCCCGTAGATATGTATGTGTGTGTGTGTGTGTGTGTGTGTGTGGGGTTCAGTAGATTGGGCTGCAGAGTGAATGGGCTCATTAGTGGTAGCAGAGTAACACATGGCCTGGGGCACACACAGACACATGGCACACTCTCTCTCTCTCACTGTCTGTCTCACACACACACACACACACACACACACACACACACACACACACACACACACACACACACACACACACACACACAATCACACTCCAGACTTGCATGCTAATGCCCTCAGTCTGTGAACACAACGAGCCTCATTTATTAAAGATTCTTATATTCTTATGCACCAGTCTGAGCTTTACAACACGTTCTGAGCAAAAGATGAACTTATGAAAAATTGATCTTGGTGCCAAAATCAGCTGTTTACATGAAATCTCTCTGTGTTCACAGTGTTCTGTGATGTTACAAATGCAACTAACATTTCTTCTAATGATTAATTAGGGGACATGTTCCCCCAAGATGTTAACACTAAACAAGAAGACAATAATGAGTAGCCTACATAGCACTGAATGATAAATGGGAAAATGTCGAACATTATGGAAATGGGCTGCATCACCTCTAGAAATGAGGGGGGCGAGAAAAGTTATTATTGCTCATCTGAAGCGTCTCCTGCCTATTAGATTGATCTTAGTCCAAATTAGGGCTGTGCTGGTTAAAACATCTCAGATTTTTTTAAACCATGCCCATAGCCTGTAAGTCTAATTGCCCTGACACCACATTACTGTATAGGAATTTTGGTTGACAAAGTCCTTCAAATGTTAAAAAAATAAATAAATTCAGAATGCCATTCTTCACTGCTTCTTGGGGATTGCTAAATTTTTCAGACCCTGACAGCATAACAATGAAAGAAACTGTTCCAACACACACAGCAGTAGCCCCAGCCCCTTGTTGTATAGGCGTGATTGACAGAAGCAGAGGAATGAGGCTTTCACTGACGAATTCTTAAATATTTTTTCTGCTCTGTCACTGACCACCAGATGTGGTAATTTATTACTCTATTTTAATTGCATCTCAATGACACTGACCAGCTGAACAACTGTGTGTGTCAGTTGTTAATGTGTAATTTGTTAATATGTGAGTAGTGACACATTAATTTTAAACATTTAAATTGTAAATCCCTCGCACAGCTGCAGATGGGCCTCTTTTGTCTCTGCTTTAGATGAGGACAGCCAAACACAGTAAATTTAGCTCTTAAAGAGAAACTTGACATCCAGCTGAAAAGGACCATCATCTCTGGTTTAAAATTTCAAGCCCATTTAACCTCTGACCACACCCAGCAGGGTGTGGTCAGAGAACTGGTTTAGATCCAGAGAACTGAACTGTATTCACCAAATAAGCTCTTGTGAGAGAAGTACTCTCATTCAACATTTAAGTAAAAAATACAACAGTGTAATCGACTAAATATATATATATATATAATTGGATTATTATTAATAATACATTAACATGCAAGCAGATAATAAAAATATTGTTTGCTTAATTGCTACATTTAGTAAAAAGAGGCATGGGGAAATCTTACTCACTGACATTCTACCAATGCATACATATGTATGCATGGTGATACACAGGATCCCATGTTTCATCCTATGAACCATAATCCCAGGTGAGCAGAGAGAAGTCCTGCTCAGATTTATACACTATCCTACAATCAGTGAGCACAGAGGACATCTGTTGTCTGATTTTAAATGGTACAGAGCTGAGTGTGAGTGCAGGCTGGTGACTGAGGTTATCAAGTGGGCACCTGCCACCACAGATGTTTCAGTGAATTAGAGCCACCACACCTCCAGAAGCCTTAATAGAAACTGGCTTTGAAATAACCTTCAAATATTACTATGACAAAGAAGAATTTTTGATCCTCACTGAAAGACTTAGGCAGCATCCAGCATCCTGAGCTGAGGTGAAGTCTAGTCAAATGACACATCTGTACACCTCCACTGATGTGAGGGTTATTTCACTGGCTCTACAGTCCCAGTGATGTCTCTCATCGTCAACAACAGCTACATAAAAAAAACATTAGAGCATCATTTAACAGCTGCATCAATTGTATGTTTACGTAGAACATTGTTTGGCTGATATATAACGAAATGTCCAAATGCAAACCACACCTAGATTTCACTTACGTTTATCTAAGCCAATATAGTATATACATAAAAAACACACATCTAACAAGCTGAAACATGAAAAATGTGCACATCTTTGCTCCATTTTAATGAGATAAATAAATCACAGTGTTACAATAAAGAGTTTGTCTATTTGTCTTACCTTAGGGCTGTGCCTCTGGCTTTGGGCTTATCAGACACCTGTCAATACACAGAAAAGACAGAAACCATAACTTATGTTAATATATTCAGTTTAAATGTTGAGCACAGTTTTATTATTGCTCAAATGCCATTAATGGAGGAATGTAGAACATGGGTGAATTTGTACTTTTGTTTTGACAACACACAGGATTTTACCAAGATGTGTTTCTGCTTTATAAAAAACAAGATTGTATAAAATCAAATTATCCGTGACACAAGTAGACTTAAGACCAACACCTAATGAACGGCAGTGTGTGAGGTTATTAAATTGTTTGGCAACACTGTAGTGAGACTGATAGACGGTGAAGACAAACCAGACCAGACCTGCTTATACTCATTCTTCTAATTCAATTCATAAAATCTCTAGAAAGTTTATAGAATGAATAAATTGATCATTTAATTTATTAGATTTGATTAGTTAAATGAAGATAAACTAAGATTAGATTAGATCAAGTTAGATTAGATTAGATTGGCGTTGTCTAAACAAAGGAGAAAGCAAACTGCTGCTGTCCTGTGAAAACCAAGTGTTTTTATGAACCAGCGGCTTTAAACTTTATGACAATACATTTTCAACTGATCCACTGGATTTTATGTAGAGACTGTTCTCAAACAGAGGAATATTATATCACTCTGATTATCTAAAGAATTCAACATCACCAAATCTGGAGATGTGTGGTTCTCCCTGGACAGCAACAAAATGTGGGTCATATTAAAACTAACTTTGTCAGCACCAAATAAATGATCTATAACCATACGATGTGTGAAAATATGTCAACGTGTATAGATTAATATACCCAGATAAACTGCAGAAACACACAACAGGATGTGTGTGTAGCAGCACATTAAACTTAGACTTGTGTAAAAGGTCTAGCACTAATAACATCATTTATGTTCCATACTAATTTTGTTTTTCTTCAGTTCCATTTTCCAGATATTTCATTGCACTGCAGATGAGGTAAATACTCCTACTGCTGTTAAACATGTAAACTGTAAAACAGTCCATTATGGAGCTCTTGTTTCCAGGTTTCCATATGCTTGTGCCATCAGTGGTGTGATAGTACAAAGAGTAGTGAAGACACTATTGCAAAAAAATTGGAGATTTGGAGAATCTATTCATAGAGTTGTGAAAAAACTGAAAAAGTTGTAATATTCTGAGAATAAAATTGTAACATTTCAGGGAAATGCTGTTATATTTTGAGAAAAAGTCACAGTATTTAGAAGAAAAAAAATCATCGAATGAAGTTATTTATTTGTTTTCTGTGGTGTCTTTTAAGTCCATGTGGGCTGGCTGCCTGTCTGTACAGGACTGCTCCTCTCCACTTTAAGAAGAGAAGGTTTTCTTGTCATTAAAATGACACGATACCCTCCCTATTTACTTTTTATCTTCTCTTCCTTTATCCCCTCCTGCCCTTATTTCCTCCCTGTCCTCTGTCTTCACCCCAGCCTGTTTACTCCCTTACTTCTATTCATACTTTTCCTCCTTTCACTGAAAGAATGGGATGATTAAGTTTGTCAGTGAAGCCTTTCCTCCCTCCTCCTTCTCATCCTTTTTTCCTCCATCTGTCAACTCTGAGTCAATTTTGTACATGACTACATCAATTAGAATAACAAAACAAAAACACTAAACTCAATTTCTGCAAATATCAGCCATTAATTCATCTTCAAGCACTGAATCCCAACAATTAAAATGAGTTACTCAAACAAAAGCAGGACCTTTTCTCGCCTCTGGTTTGTTGTTTGTCTCTCTCTCTCCCTCACTAGGAATAAGGTGATTAACTGGACCAGTGAAGTTTCTGATAGATCGATGCGTAGCTGCAGGCTAGAACAACAAACCTCCTCAGATCTTTAGCTTTGGGAGACTTACAGGGCTCATGGAGAGGATCTATGTCTGAATATATTTAGCTAGCTGCTGGCTTTACTTGGATTTAAATAAAGAACAACCCAACCAGTATTTATTCACACAATCTCCTCCGCTACAACACAGCTGTAAGTATTGCTCCTGACAAAGAGGAGGACCTGTTTTACAGAAAGCAGGACAATTCAAACCTTAAAGCTTTACAGACATACAGCGCTCTATATATGATTTATGTTTATTTGTAAAATCTCCATATCCTCTTCTCCCTCTGTCTCATGTGGGTGCAAGGCATCGCAGTACTTCACATCAGGCCTGGCGATACAGTTTTAACAAGGCTTTAAACACCCCCGCATCATCTTGAACAGTAACTGAACAATGAATTCTTTGCTTGTCTATACAGTGTCGCTTTACTTTGCGTGAGAGACTTTGTAAAGCATTTCTAACACCTGAACACTGGGTTCAAAATCCTGAATTTCTGATGCAACACTTGCACAGAGCTTGCACAGCTGAAAATGAGGCAGCTACTGGATTTTTTTCACTAGTGCAAAACAAAGACACTCCACATCCCAAATTTTAGCATCTTTGCATCGGGTGTCAGTTGGATTTAACGCAGTTTGTTCACTGCAGACTTTTATACTCCCACTGGCATCTGACTGTGTTCAGAAATGACATTAGTCTTTAGAATTGAAGGCATGTCTTTAATCTTTTAGAGAAAAATTATGTGTCATCAATCACCGATCATGCACAGTACGAGACAAAACGTTTTTCTTTGCCACATGTCGACTAAGATGTGGGATTTCTCTATTTACTCACCTGCCTCCAGGCCCCATGTAGTCACTGTCACCCCTTCTATTTACTCAGTAACCTTTTGAACCCATTGATCGATGCCTTTCTATACGTCAAACACCCCTGTTTGCTGTAGTTTGTGCTGACCTTCTAGTTTGCTCTCACCATCTGTTAAAAGTTATCTCTGTTTCGAGGTCAATCAGTAGCCTCTGCACTTTTTTTTCTGGACTCTTTCTGCTGCATGTCTGCTGCAGACTGTATACAACCTACTGTGCTCTGTCAGATATAATCTGACTGTGTGTGTAATACAGACGGCGTGCCACTGGACACAACCTGAGCTTAGTGCTGGAACACAATGGTAGACCTGTCATTGTCTCAACAATACCAATAACTAGCATAAGCTGGTAATTATACAGATAATCAGTGACAATAAAGCCGACTGGGTGGAAAATACCACAGAGAAAAATAAGCATAATTATTCCAAAAAAATCTGGTTTAATTAAAGTTGTGCTTCATGCAGTCTTTTGACCCTTGTCCTAGTCTTTACTACCAACATTCACACATGCTCCGCTTTTTCAGATTTTATAAAACATTTTTGCCACTGCACATTTAAATCAACCCAAACTGTGATTTGAGGTCACTTGATAACCATATACTTCAATACTTAGTGGTTAAGTTGCCATTGAACTGGTTAAAAAAAAAAAAAAAGGCGTTTTCACCTCAAGACCAAGCAACATTTTTAGCATCTGTATATTTTAAGTTATAATCCTTACGATTTTCATAGAATCAAGCCACATTTTGACACAAATTATGGTTGTTTTTTATTTTAGCATTAGCCATCCGATGTATTTACATTCTGTAACTGCCTCACTTTATAGCAGTTTTCATTGTTAGTGGCAAAGTCCATCATTCCTGCACAGGATTCAAGCTGCGTTCACATACGTGAGATTCACAGGAAACAATGCATTGTATGTAATCCAGCGTTTCTCATTTTATCTCACTCACATCAGCCTCACTGTTTACTGTTCACGCTCATTAAACCGTGTCATCAGTTTCTGCTGATGCAAATCAAACATTTCCTGTTGCTGCTGCTTCACATTACAAGCACTCAACTGGTGAAACACGGGGTGTTTGGAACCTGCGTTGTTTGCGTCTGTGTTTGCTAGCTTCCAGTCTTCTTCCTCAAGGATTTTTTTGGGTGCAATACTGCCACCAGCTGTAAATCAGTGGAATAAGTGTGAAACTCTTTTAGACATTGTCCTATAGTGGTCAGAAACTCCACAGGGTACCTTTAACTAAACTACTATACACTGTAGCTAAAGCTGATCTCCTGTGACATATTTTCTGGTTTAATGTTTCACGTTATATAAACAGTAAATGTACTGCACATGTATGGAAACACCTCAGAAAACCTTTATAAATATTTTTGCAGCTAGCTGAAGGTGCCAAAGAGTGCAGCAGACATGACCGTGATCCCCAGTGAGCTGGATGTTTTTACCAGCTGCAACTGTACTTTTATATAAAGACAGAGCTTTTAAGCTTGACTTTGCTCTGACCAAGGTGATCTGTCATCACAAGCTCGCAGAGAGAAATGCAGGGAGATAGAGAGACAAAGAACAGTCCTGCAGCAGTAATTGGGTTGCTGTTTTTCTGCCATTTTCTAAAGTCATTAGGAGCATCTCTCTCTCTCTTTCTTACTATCTCTCTCTTCCTCTCCTCTTTTTCCTCTCTCCTCCATCCCTCCTTCCTCTGCTCTTTCTTTCAATTCCCTCCTCTCCTCCATCTCTTTGCTCTGTGCCAAAAACATATTCATCATACTCTTCTGCTGCCCTCACAGCACTGTGCCACAGCATACTAATGACAGTGTGCGTCTCTCTCTGTGTGTGTGTGTGTGTGTGTGTGTTAGCGTACTACAGAGAAAACAAGACTGTTAGCATGTGTTTATATTTATGTGTTTGCTGGCATAAATGCTTGTGAGAATAAGTCTGCATGGGTACACTGTATGTTCTTATATGTGTATATGGGTGTATGTGTGTAATACACAACACGTCTGTGTATTTGATTATGAATGTGTGTGTGTGTGTGTTGTGTTGTACTGCAGGCTATAAAAGCTTGATAATATACCATGCACTCATTTGCTATAAGCCTGTTAACAGCATGCACAGAAAAATGCCACTGAATTCATCCTGCTCTCTCTCTCTCTCTCTCTCTCTCTCACTCTATCTCTTTGTCTCTCACTGGGTTTTCTTGTTTTCTTTTCATCTTTCTTTCTCTTTATCTTCGCCTCATGTCTGCGTTATCAGTCTGTCTCGTCTGTCTTTTGTCCTTCTCTTTCCCCCTTTATCCCACAAACGTATTCACTCCTTTCCTTTCTTTCTCACTTTCCTCTCTGTTTATTTTAATCACTCTCCATCTCTGTCTTGCACAGTCATCCAAAATGAAAGAGATGGACGACAGGATAAAAATACATAGGGAGAAAATGTGTGGCGGAGACTTAGAAGGATAGTTAAACATTTTGGGAAATGCACTTTTTCACACAGAAGACAGTGAAATAAAAAATACATTTTCCAAGTTCTTCTTGGGCGCTGGTGTTAATTGTACAGTTATCTCTTGGTATGTGCCAAATAGAAGTCAAAAAAAGATTTGTCAGTGTTTTTCTTACAAAATCTCTGTTTTCTCTTTCAGCGAAACATTAAAATATTTCTCATGCCTCATCTCAAACAGAAGGGCATATGCAAAATTTATCCTGTCACATGTGATTTGCGGCTTCTAGCCAACCCCATCTTATAGAGCCGTACTTGGCCGCAAGCTTGTGGTTTGTAAGACCTCGCAGATCTGTGTCACAGTAGGATGTCTGTGTTTGGATCTCAGATGTTTTAAGCCAGCCTGGCTCTGTCCAAAGATCAAATTGTGCCCAGTAGCTATAGTTGACTTATAAACATATCAAAAGGATTTTGTTTAACCTGTCCATACAAAAAACAAAAATCTGTGGTTTCAAGGGGAGCTATGTGCTATTTTTTTTGTGCAGTTTACTAAACTCTTGTTGTCACACTGTGGCTGCTAAGTTTGGTAACACTGTTCCTGTGCATAGATCAAAACTGTGCTCACCAACTGTATGAGGCCACCTGCGCTCTAGCTGGAGATGCTGCACAGAAGTGTGCAAAATGTTGAACATATTCTTCAAAGGATAACTATAGTAAATTATACAGGTTATATTTTTGTAACTTTGGAAAACAGTTCTGTCGGCGATGGTAACACTGTGCTTATCAAAGTAGCTGCTGAGATCTTGGACTGCAGCAACATCGCTAAAAATTGTTCCAGCACCATGCTAGGACAAGTTGTAAGCAAGCCGACAGGTTAGCCAAATCAACTAACATTTTATTTGAAGGTGCAACCAAAAATATGTAGACTTGAATTTTTAGTAAGAAACCCTCATTATAGGAAAACCATGAGAGTGTGCACCTATGGCAAGTACAGCAGGTCAAAGAGAAACCAGAGTTGATTTGTGATAGATGTTTATAACTCACAGTTTGAGTCATAATTTTAGACTTTGGCTTTATTTTCTCTTATTGTTTAAAGCCTGTCTGATCCTCTGACTGCTCATGTCACTTAAAGATGAAAAAAATTTTATATGTATTCCGAAAATACCAAGAGATAACTGAACAGTTAACACAGGCTTTCATTTCACCGTGACTTTAAGGAGGGATAAAGGCATTGTGATACACCAGGAAACAGAGCAGGAGAAACAAATGAAGCTGCATTTTGGACACAAAAGTGAGTTGTGAGTAATTGTGTCCTATTTCATCCTGTCTATTCATCCCAACACTAAGAGTAATCATATACTGTATAAGCTCTGTGATTAAGGAAACCACTTGCTACAATTCTGCACACTAACTATCTGTAATTAACAGATCTACTTTCAGCATAATTATAATAACTAAAACCACTATAAATGACCTGCCATCATTTATAATTATAATATCCGCCATCATGGTAATTATACAATCAGAAGGCCAGTTAAAAGAGAATGAGAGGAATTGCTATCTTTTCATTAACAGAAAATATCTCATGGACTCTTTGATGAGCGCTGATATCAGTCTGCGCAGTGGGGGTGGGGGCAGCAGCACGACCCCCACTGACTACTTTGAACTCATCTCTGGCATCATTAGAGCATGATGATGATTAGAGGAGAGAGGACCACCATACCAATTTTCATACTGAAAAACAAGACAGTCTTGTCTTGTTTTTCACTCATATGGTAAAGTGCTCTGAAGTGACAAACCCAACCTCCTCAGTCAACACCCCCTCTGGATAAACAGCAACAAGGATGCACCATCCCACTGATGTGTGTCAGCATCAGACCAATGATGCAGCAGGTATGGCCTTTCAAAGGTTAACGCTGTGACCTGTAATTACTATTACAGGTGTTTCATAGCCCCATATTGTGTCACTGGAATAATTATGGACTTTAACCACTTTAATTGTGATCAGTTAATAAGTTGATAAATTTAATAAAGCAATTATTGCTTGATTAATTAAATTAGCATTTAAATAACTGCACTGCAAAACCTTTTTGAAATTACTGTTGACATTTCTTGTTAGAAAACCAATCACAGAGCAACGAGAGACATAAAACAGCTAAAAAGAGACGCAAAGCAACTACACAGAGAAACAAAACAACTACAGACAAACATGCATAGTGACAACAAAAGACACAAAACTTAAATTCGGAAATAAAGCAATTATATAAAAGTTAAAGGCTTTTTCAAGTTATTTCTATGATTCTATTTTAAAATTCAATTTTAATTCATTACTGACTGAAGGAGTAAAGAAAAAGGAAGAGCACACTAGAAAATAATCTCACCACAGGCCATGAAACTAAAGTTTATAATTATCCTGGTTTCACAAACAATGCACCATCCCTCCATGATGGAAACTACACCAGTGGTGCAAATCAGATGATGTCTCATGTTTGACAGATGAATGGAAACAGTTTGCTCCTTACTCCTTCTGTGCTAAAAGTACTTGTATGTATAAGAACAATCAGAGGTCAGTGCTATAATTAACTAGCTCTTTGCAACAAATAAAAAAAGCTATTCATGTAAAACTCACGCCATCAAATCCTTTCCAAGAGGGTACAGTCTGTGAGAAAAGCTCATTTATGGGAAAGTCTCTGTTTGATTGCTACAGAGTGTACACTCCAGTCTGCTAGTGTAAACTCCCAGACGGTTCTTGGAACCAGTGGGTAGTTGAAAGGCACTTGTAAGAAAGAGGAACCCGTCTCCACAGTTTTTATACAGTGAAATTTGAGCTGTTATGCCTAAACCTTCAAAGACTTCAATGTAAACATTTCACTGGAAATTTTGATTTGGTATCTTGCTGTTTGATTTGACATGACAACATGTTGAGCAGAACTGGTCTTCCTTCAGGTGTTTGTACCTCCCTGTACATGGCCTGAGACATTGTGTGTAAAGAGGTTACTTGTGTAAAGAGTAAAGGAGGAATTAAGTACAAGATGTGCAGGTGATTGTTCTCATCTTTTTGTACAGATTATTGATACCTAGCTCCTGCGACGAACTGATGAATGTGTGTGGGCCTTGTGGTACTTGTCATAAATTGTTCCACTTATTCTGTGGCAGCAGAACGCCAGTGCTAAGGCAGCTATTTAGGTGAGATGAGCAGAAGAACCGATGAGCCGCTGTATCTCGCTATCAGTAAACATATAAATAGCCCCTGGTCTGTATCAGCAACATCAGCTATCATGCTTGGTTGTGACCCCTCTTTGCGTGTTGCCTCAGGGCAGTCAATGCAAATGTTTGGCTTTGAAGACTTCACTAAATAGTTGACTAAGATGTTGACTCTTCACCTCCGAATGTTACTGACATAGTTGTCAGTTGTTGCACATTATGCCTTGTCACCTGTTACAGTTGCTCCTAGAGCATCTGTTGCCACTTTCCCACAACCTCACTGAAAGAAATAGCATTTTGTGAGAGAAATGTTCCTGGCAATGCTTAATGCTACTTGTGTATAATCCGTCATAACTTTTGAATGAAATTATTCACTAATATTCCGTACATTTCAAATAGCCCTTGGTGTTCTGAAAAATAAAATGTGCAATACATTCATATTTGAATCTCTAAGAGACAAATTGAGATAAATGGGAGAGTGGAAGAGCACCTGGGACTGAAAGGGTTAAATATCTAATGTGGAGATGTTGCCCATATAAAAAGTGATTGAGAGTGACTGGATGCATGGATCAACTGATGAAACAGTAGGTTAAATTGATTTCTGGACATGAATGAATCTGTAAATGTCACAGATTAATGTAATGTATGTGAATGGATGAATGAGTGAGGGACAGATGGAAAGGAGGGAGCGAGAGATGATATGCAGATAGTGAATGTTATAAGAATGAATGAATGGATGGCTGGATGGATGGACTGCAGAGGGAGCTCACCTGTTGTTCGGCCTCTTCTTCATCGCTACTGATCTTTAGGTCATCCTCCAACATCCTGCACAGAGACAAAGGGACATGTGTTACTGCAGCCGTGACCTCTTGTCCACTCGTATTAGGTCAGATATGGAAAGTCGTGATCTGCAATTCCCTTTGAAGAACCTTTCTGGCAAACGGATTAATTACACAGCAAAAGCAGCGCCCGTGGTTCATGTTGGAGGAATGAGGCCGTGGACAGTGGATGGAGCACTTTGCTGCTTACCAGATGTTCGGCTTCCAGAGTTTGGAGAGTGAAGCCAGATTGTTTTTTCACCTGGAAATTTTCTGTCTGACAACTGCTGACCTGCAGCCAAGAATTCCTTGGAAACACAGAGGACATGCTCTGCCGAGATCAGTCTCACAGTCAGGGCTGTGCGTGGATGTTTTAGAGACCTCTGACTGGAAAAGAGTCTCTATTAGTTGTGTTTGTTTTATTCTCCCGAAGCTAGAGATCAATTCTAGCAATATAGATGTATTCAGGCTACGAAAAAGATATACAAGACACAGTCGATAACATGACCTCCCTCACAGCAGCACCTGCTCTTTACCACACAAATTATTTAGTATTTATGTTCTGTGCATTGGCAAGTTCCCATGTTTTATTGCTTTATATAAACCTTCCACACAAACTACTGTTATTTTAAGCTGGCACTGCCATTGTTATGAGAGGAGAATCCCCTAAAGGGATTTTTACTGCCTCATGAACCACTCTTGTCAGTGCTTGCACCACTAAAAAAACACTCCCCAGTGTTGCGGTGTTTTCAGATGGGACCGTATGAGTCGTGAATAACTGAAGCACAATAAGAAAAAGCTTTGTAGATAAGGGGCACACAGTGCAGCACGTGCCGATGATAGATATGTTTGAATGAATGAATAATGGATTCATATTTTATTTCATAAGAAGGGGACAGATGGAGAGAGGGAGATAGTGAGTGAGATGGAGATGATAATGATGGGCAAGAGAAGACAGAAGGGGATCATGGAGGGAGTCCCCTCCCTCCATGGAGGGGAAAGCAATAAAATGCAACGGAGAGAATAAACATCTATGAGGACAGATGCAGTCAGATGTAAATGAGTTATGGACTAAAGCATCCATGACACGCAAAGCTTAGAAAGCACAGCATCAAATTTCTACAAGGTGCAGATGATCTTAGTTGCCTTCATAAAATTACTTGCAGAAGTGTGTCTGACAGAATGTTAATATTTTCTGAAGCCAAATCAAAACCACACTGAGCTAATGACTAATTGCTCAACATTATGCTGTAAGAGAATTTACTCAGTCTGCAAAACAAAATGCACACATAAATCTTTCTCTGCTGGCTTACAGGACAAACTCGCGGGCCAAAACAAGGCTCCTGCCAGTGTCTCTGTATTATTGTCCACAATCAAGTCTAAAATATTTAGACCAGCTCACAGCCTTTTCTGTCCCTTCTGCTTCTTGTCTTTATGTATTGAACATGAAAATCTATGTTATCCTCTCATTTATCATTTCAGCACTGCATTTTGGTGCTAAGCGAACAATGCTGTGCTGACCTCTGAAAGAAGGGATTGGGACCCCAACAAGAGGCTGCAATACAAACCCAGGAGTCACAAGATGATTAAGGGAACAGTAAAGCAAAAAAAAAAAAAAAAGATTTCAGCTGCATCAAATTATGTTAATTTTTCTGACGTTTTTCTAGTCTTTGCTTTTTCCATGTGAATTACTGGAGAATTTTCCCTCAAAAAAATATTCAAATAAAACAAGGGGAATAAATTACTCTCTGATTGAACTGTGCTTGGCCAGGAGACGTTTGCAACTGGTGACATGAGGCTGAAAGTAGACACTGTTTTGTTTTAGTAAGTCACAAGCCAAAAATGTTAGGAAACACTGGTCTAAGGATGCAAATGCCAGAAATGCAAAGACTTAAGGGAATTGGATAGAGGGTGAATACCACTACTGTGGTTCATTATTCTGCTGCAGCCTGTAACAACTTAGAAAGTTGAATACACACTTTTGATGTCTTCTTGCAAGTCTGTCTTTTTCTATTTATGCCTGCAGCCTGAGTTTCCATGAAGAACTGCCGTACGTATGTGAGGAATGTGGGCATACTGACTGACTGTTGGATGTTTTTCTGATATGTCTGATTCTTCTGCTGCCCTCTGATTTTGATGAGTTTTTAGCTGAGGCCTTATTGGCTATTTTCTTTCAAAGTGTACCGTATTCCAGAAGGAAATGATTATACATATTTATATTGTAATAACACTTGCTGTGGTTTACACCGGAATGCATTAGAAAATGGACTTGTACTCGTCCATCAGATGTGTTTACATTATCACATTACATTCACTTAGCAGAGGCTTTTGTCCAAAGCAACTTATAATAAGTGCAATACCATCACAATAACACTGTGGCTGCTTATTGTCCTATTGTTTTCCTTTGACCGGCCACCTGTTACTTGATGGTGACAAGGCATCAGAGTTAACATGTTTTGACGGTATACTTTACACTTTTTTGAGCTAAATGGCAAACTGAACCCATAGCCCTGGCAGTGTTAGTGCCTTGCTCTGTCTATGATCTAGGATTTAGGAGTTGGACCAACATGTGAACCAAGTCCAGCAGTACTGTAAGAGTGGCCAGTGAAAACAGAAGCAGGAAACCAAGGGTTTCTGGGTTGTTGTTCATCAAAAGGTCAGTCAACCACACTGCACATGAGAAAAGCTGGCTTGACAAAAGGAGAGTCTTACTCACTTATTCCGTTCTGCTACATACATGCAGATGTCTGAACATCATGCGTTAAATCAGAGCGTAATAAAACTCCTGAAGCAGGAAGGTACAGCATGCTCTCTACTCTAATGAAGAAATTTCTCTCAGATTTATTCCTAATGTGGCATTAAGGTACAGATCCTATTTGAGAGGGATTACTGTTGGATGAGTTTTCTGTAATGGTTAGACATGGTAAACATTTACCAAAAAATACAGCAATTAGCCTCAACAGGACAATTACTCTTGAATACGAGGAGGTAGGGCTATTCATTATCCTCAACATTTTACGCTGCTGAGCATCACAGGAAAAACAGAGAACAGTCTAATGACTGCAGTAAACTAGGCATTGTTTGTAACCAATAACAATTATTTCACCCCAATAAACAAAGCAGCATTTATGCTTGAATACATGGTGGGAAAAAAAAAAAATTACACCTCAGGGTATACAATAGTGATCAAAAGAAATAGGCTTATCAGCTTTGGAAGCAAAATAGAGTAATAAGCCACAAAAAGCACTACTGCTCCAGCAGACATCATCCTAATGGAGATATAATTAACTATTTAACTACATACACAAAGAGGGGGAAATAAGAGTTTACATGCTGACCTGGAAGTTTAATCAAACCATCCAGCTGAACAACTAAAGACTGCCTTGACCTTTTCTTTACTGCCAGGATTATTGCATCATCTTTTGGACATCAAGTCTTTCTTCATTTTCAAAAGCCCAGTTTTGACACCTTGCAAGCCACATTTTCTCTCCTTTTTTAATCAGGTTTCATCAGGTGTATAAATAATGCATTGTACTTGGCACTTTAAAACCCATTACAGGTAGTAACGCAGTTGTCATATTGAACGCATTTTTCAGGGATAATGTGACTATGGATAGAGCAAAAATCCTCCTTCCCAGATGAAGAAGGACATTAAACAAGAAGCAAAACATTTGGACACGTCCTCTCAAACCTGGAGCACCAGTATCACCTTTGTAAAATCCTGTAATTCAAAATGGAAAAAGGATAAGCTCCACCAACCCTTAGCTACTGCTGCTAAACGTATCAACCTTTCCATTCTTCTATGGTACATGTCCAGTATATTGTTTCTGGCTCACGCTCACTTTTTAATGTCTCCTGCTGACTTGTTTTGTTTTTTTTTAATTTTGATTGTTCTTTTATGATGTGATGTGTGGAGCTAAAGGTATGATAAGTAATAATATTAAATCATCATCTTGTTTCATTTTAACATAGCTGTTTAGTTGCTTAGCTTACATCCAATAAAAATCAGAATGCGAACATTAGCCTACACTCTGATTTGGTAGCAACCAGGACCACCTAGCATGTCATCATGTGCGTATCTGGGTCAAGGCCCAGGTCACGGGGGCAACTACCACACAGTCCACAATGCACTGAAGGACCCACCATCTTCTATAGGTGGTGGGCCAATGGGAGGTAGTGCCGCCCAGAGTGGGGCTTAAACCCACGACCCCAAGAGATCGAGTCTTGTACTCTACCAACTGAGCTTACCACCTAGCAATTAGTGGGAAAAGAATACACAGTATGTGTACGATATGATAAACTGTGCTTTTTTGGCATAACCTTTAACCCTGCAAAATATTGTTTACAAACAATGCTCCTTTGTCTTAGAGGTAGTGCTGCATACTTGTGTAAATAGCAAACTAGTTAGCTGCACATGCTAACATGTGCAGCTAACCAGGGTCGTGAGTTGGATGTACAAGCCAAGGTTTCCAGTCTCACTCTGCTATGAATCCTGCTGTAAAGCTCTGTGAGTGAAGTGGAGTGGGCTGCAGTCAGAGATGTTGCAATATGCTCCTGGCTGACATTAAATTAATGTAGCTGCACTTTCCCGCTCTGATCCACGCAATCTTCTTTCCTCCTACCAGCAGTGAATTTCATCCAAGAATCAAGCTTAATTTTACCTGGAGGTAAACGCAGCAGTAGCGGGTCAGAAATTCTCTGTTTATGTGTGTGTGTGTGTGTGTGTGTGTGTGTGTGTGTGTGTGTGAGAGAGAGAGGGAAAGAGAGATACTTACGACTTCTGTGGTGCAGTTGGTGGTTTAGCAGCAGGCTTGTTAGCTGATACACTACATCGCTCTGCAACACAACAGAGGACATTCAAGTATCACTGTTATGCACTGGGTGGTGTGTGTTGATTAGCGTTTGACAAGGAGCCAGTTTCAAATCACTGTAGACATGTATTACTTTTGTAACACTGGAAAAGATGATACTCTCTACTGCTGCTTAAATATAGTGTGTGTTTTTGCTTTGCTTTGGTAACAGTAACAACACAACGCAAATGTTCCTTCATAATAAAATTCAACCTGAAATGTGCTGCCTGACAAAAGACGATTTATAGTCTTTTGGTCTAGATTCTGTTTTGCAAATCAGTGTGCCAGTTGCATACATGTGCAGATGCATGCTTTTACACCTTACATTACTGTAACATGGTTTTCCTCACAAATTTTCAAATAATGACAGTGTAATGATACATACCAATATTGCAGTCTAAAATGACATATACTGTATCAGGATTGTGCTTGAATTCCCCACTTCTGACATGATGCTGCCCGTTCAAACAGAAGGACCTGATAAACAGTCTGTGCTCCTCTCAGCACTTAAGTGTGAGCTTGGTAATAAATGGTCCAAATGTGTAATTGTCCATGAATGGCAGCAAAAATACAATTTAGTGTATTTGAGTATCTGCATTTAAATGCTGAGCAACAAAGTCTGTGCTCCTTGAGATTCCTTGTTGTTTTTAATAATAAAAACCTTGCCGTCTACAATCAATCAAACCAATTGAGCTGCATGTGTAAAATCCTGTTTGTCTGATTACTTGTTCAGATGAACACAAAGATAAAAGTTTTTCAGACTATCATCCTCCCGTGGCTATGAATGTATGTGAACATCAGCTGCTTCTCTCACATTTCCTCTGGGTGGTATTGCCTTTGTGCCCTCTGCAGTGTTAATTATCAAAGAGCTTGTATGTGAGTGTTGATGCTGGGAAACTTACTCTGGGTGTTGTAGCCTGAGGTCACATGCTGTGACTCCTAGAGAGAGGGAGAGAGAAAGCCAGAGGGAGATGAACTGAATGAATAAACCAACAGATGTCATTATTGATTTCACAGCAGTACAACAATGCCATTAAAAGAATTCAGATCTTCTCATCTCCCGGCGTCCACACTCGGCCTCATTCTTAAAACTCTCTGGCAGGATTGGTGTGACGCTGGGGGCTGAGAGCCTAATTCATTACCTGCTGGGTGAGATTTACTGCCTCTGTGTTTACATTATTTTTTTCTTTTGACATCACCACCAGTGATGTGTTTTGCGTAAGGTCAAATCATAAAAGCACACAGCAGTGGAAAAAATACCACCTGCTGTTTCAGGTTATTACTGCCATTTCTGAGATAAATGTTGAATATAACATTTATGTTGGTTTTAATGTGACTTAAATCCCCACTATTTACATTACAAGGCAGCATAACCCTTTGTTTGTAGGGGTAGGTGAAACCTTTCTATCATCTGTCTTCTGAAGTGGCAGTTCTTTAGTCCCTGCTTTTATTGTGTCTCAGTCTTTGTTGATTACTGTTGTCGTTTCTGCACTTCACTTCTCGAACATCTGCTGTCAAACACATCTGTGGGTAGTACTACAGTGTCATTTCCTAGAAATTACTGTTGAAGTTTGGCTTTCTGTAAGTGACGCTCTTTTCTTCCAGGCACAGTTGTTATTACTGTTCATGTTAAAAACCCACTTATTTTTAGGATTTTTCTCTGTGTGACCAGACACCAAGTGTCTAAGATAGAAAATGGAAAAGCTGCCATGGACTCAGTGTAGGCTGGTAATTTTTCTGAAGTGAATACTGAGAGGAGCCAAACAAATATTGGTTCAACTTTCAAAAAATATAATGCTTTGTACTGTAGGCTGTAAATTTCATGGCGAAAACAATTTATTCCAATGGAATTGCTGCCATCAGTGAAGTAAATCAGCCCAATTTTCTTGCTTTAACTTTGGTGAACCTTTGCACATGAATCTGAACCAACAGTCAGCCTGGCCTTTGAGAGGAAGCTATTGTAGCTTCTTAGCTTTGTTACACCATTTGCTTTTATTTAACCTCCTCTGTCTCGGTGTAAACTGCTCAACAAAAGAGGAATGATAGTTGTGCAGCAGGAGTCAATGGTACAAAAACTTTTTAATAAATAGTGTGTTTTTTGTGGCATTAGTAACCAAATGCAGTTTGTTAGCTTGGGGTGCTTTTTTTCCTCTTTAGTAAAAAATAATAAAAATGTAAAAATGGGGGTGTTAACAATCTGAAAACCTAATACCTCCGACCATGGCTGCTCCTGGGGCGGAAGCATAGCAAAAACAAAGTAGTTACCTGCACTAACAATGGGGAACAGTGATTGGCTGTTTAACCACATTTCCTGCTTATTCACGCTTCTTTCTACCTTCTGTTGCTACAAGTCACTAAAGGCGTCTTAAAAGTTGCCAAATGTGAGAAAATTGCAAGGTCAGCAACACTAGTTACACTACAGATTAACTAGAAGACACTTATCTGGCTGGTTGATGTGTTAGTGGTGAGCTCGCTAATTTGTTCACCAACCAGATGAGTAATCAGAGCATCACCAAGCTTCAAGAAGCAAATATTTTGTGAAGACTGTGAAGTTGGTCATGTTTTACTAATGTTTAATAAAGCTAACAATGCTATATCGATCGGTTATAAGAATTTATTAATTAGGACTACTTTCAGTTTAGCAAGCTATGGAATATCCCGCTGTCTGGGGAGTCATTAATCAAGTCAAGTCATTAATAAAGTCACTGACGGGTATACTCTGCTGTGATGTATATAATATAAATGTAATGAAATTTATGTTAGTAAGTCACAAGTAATAAGATACACAGGTTTTTAGCGTTCCAATAAGCTTATAGGAAAAGTCAGTAATCTGTAAATTGTAACACATTAATAATAATATATAGTTTTTACAACAGTACAGTAATAAATGTTAATAAATTATTAATAAATGAGCCTTGCAGCAGACTACTATACTCAAAGAACTACGACCTTCAAGGAGAAATCAAGTGTCCTGTTCAAGGAAAATATTCACAGCTACAGTCCAGACTTCTGCAGACAATAAGTGGCGTTTTTCAACAGTATGACCACTTCCACACCACTCTGAACACACACACTAAGGACGTGAACTAAACATGCACTCCATAATTAATGCTGTAATTTCACTGGCTGTCACTTGCGCCACTGCACAGAATGAGGCTACGGTAATCTGATTCTATCACAACAATCACTGCTGCAGTGAATTTATGAATCAGATCTCATTAGCAGACTGAGGAGGTTCAGTGACACACTGCAGTTAGTTTTATGATGAACCACCAATAGGTGTAGGAGTTTAAGTGAAGATCTTTCAACTGTTTCACATTTCTTTCCATCACTCACTGATGCACAAATAAATATGTAGTCCCAGGACAAGGACAGAACAGGATAATAACATTTAAGAAAGCATATGTTACCAGGATTATAACTGCAAGTCTTGTAAGAGGATGGTAAGCTTTAACTTGTGTGAATTAAAGCTGTTTAGAATGGGACAGAGAAAGTGTGTACTAACCTTGTTTGGTATTGGGAACTTGGTCTGATCAGCCTTCCCAGGAGTGTGTATGGCTGTGAGAGGAGGAGGCCAGGAATGGGTCATCTCCTGAACACACACACACACACACACACACACACACACACACACACACACACACACACACACACACACACACACACAC
>JBBMJY010000002.1:4833182-4852927 GCA_037833715.1 Toxotes lorentzi | reverse complement strand
AAGAAAAGTGCGTATATGAAAAAGCAACATATTGGGATACAAGCATATTTGTGTTTTCTCTCTTCCATACACACACACACACACACACACACACACACACACACACACACACACACACACACACACACACACACAATGACACTCTTATTCACTGACATCATTTTGAAATTAAATCCTTTGTGAATTGTAATTTAATTTGTGATAACTTATTTATCAACAACAAAATTCTATATGAGTCATTACAGTCTATCACTTAATAAATAAAAATGAATGAATAAATAAAATAAATGTACAGCGGGTCACTGGGTCAATGGGCTTGAAAGGTCACTGACTTCACAATTTCCCATCATGCGTCTCTTCACCCCCTCTGGAGTGTATGACTCATAGTCATCAGATGACTCATGTTATCGTGCTTTTGCCTGTGTGTGGAGTGTGTGTGTGTGAGTAAGGCAGTGTGTTTAAGTGAGATGTGTAGCTCAACATTATAGATGGTTCCTGAGTTTCCCTGTCTACAGTCTTAATGCACTTGGCCTGAAGACATACGGTGCGTTGCTGGGCAACTCTTCTCTGACATCATCACGTCCCTCCTAGAGGAGTTCCTGTGTTTGACAGGCGGCACTCCGGATGGTGTGTGTGTATCTGTGCATGTATGTGAATATGTGTGTGTGTCTGTGTGTCAAAAAATGTGTTACTACTGCCATTGTATGTTATTAACTCAGTCTGTCATATTAACACAGACCCACATGTCACTGTGATTTCCCAGTTATTATCTACTAGTCATATTATCCATTATCTACCATCTGTTGTATGACACCTTAACACAAACAAACACAACAACATGTACATTTACACCACAGGTGACATTCACTTGTGTATGTACCACATTTTTTCCCTCTAGAAATTAGGTTTGAAAAAGTGGGGTTGTGTTATATTAAAAGACTAGACAATAATGAGTTGACAAAATCAGATGAATGGAGAGAGTATCAGTGTAACATGGTCTTAAGCAGAGACTGTTGAATTATGGGCCGTTTGTATCATTAATGTCGCAAAGCTAGCAAGTCCATTTATAGTCTTTCAGAGTCAGTCAGCCTTAAAAGTGTTCTGTTAGCCATGAAGGCTTGTGTAAGGCATTTTGCTGCCACGGAGGAAATAAAGTTCATGACGACTGTAAATGAGTTCATCATGTTTCCTGCGTCTTTACAGCAGAAGTGATCCAGGAGGAAAATCTGTGAAACAGCCAAGAATTATGGCTGTAATTTATGATCAGCTCAAGAAGACAGTCTGAAAAGTGCTAACTGTCAGAGTGAAATGATTCTGACCACTACTGAGAGTCTGACAGGAGAGAGTGCGAGTCTGTGACTGATAGACAAGATACACAAATGTGGGTTTTACATATTACCATATTTCATGGTTCATTTTTTTCCACACACACTGCTGTAATGATAATGATGTCTCAGGCAAACTTTCCCAACAGGAAAAAGTTTCTCAAAAATAGTGGGGGCATCTTATGGGAAGGGTCATCCTAATGTGTATTCAAGCCAATACTGTACATAACATAAATCTACAGGACTCAAAGCTATGAATCCTCATTTCTGATTGGCTGGTAGGAGTCCATTAAAACAGTTCACTGGGACTACTCAAACATGAGGCCAATCAACATGCTTCTTCACCTTACAGAATCACTGCGCAAAGTTAATGGAACTGTAAATAATTGTAACAACAGTGTAATACAACAAACACCTTAACCTTAAGGTTCACAAATAAACTTTAAACACTGCGTGACAGATTAGTCACTTCACTCAACCCACAATAAACAATTGTATTACTGCCTTCCAGCTGTATAATGTATATGCTGTTAGTCTAGGTTTTATCTGTCCAGGTTTGGAGATCTTGGTTCCAGAGATTTCTGCTTCCACCTCAGTATACACTGGATTTGAATGGAATTTTGTTTGTGGTGTCACGGCATTGAAAGATTACATCTGAAAATTTCAACAGCAACCTCTTATACCATAAAATGTCCTGGTCCCTTACTGTAATCCACACAGAAGACACAGTAGCAGGTTTAAAAGACTATCTCTACGTGAAAAAGCACTTCCACCTCCTTCTAATACTGGCAGCAGCAGAAACCTAAAGGACATAAAAAGCCAAAACCATCTGCATGGCTAGATACCACCAATTTAGGTGGATTTATCCTTTAAACACAGCCTTGTTTATTTTTGTCTATTTAAGCGGCCATGGTATAAATGAGATAATACACTCTGGGGTGTCCTGATTTAGGAAATAATGGTTAAGGTAGAAGGGAAGAAAAGGAAGGTAATTTGCTTATACTCCATCCCTGGATTGCTGATGATCTAACTTCATGGTTTAGCTAATACTGCTTGTTTCTAGTTGCCATATCATACACTACAGCTGATGGGAAACAGAGAGGATTCCTTTTATCATATGATAAGGTGCAAATGGCCCAAACACTGCAAAGAGACAGTATGGTCCTTTGAAGGTTTGTAGCCAGTTTGAGCCGCTTTGCTTCTTTACACGTCTCTGATACACACTGTTAGTTTGAATTGTGAAAACATCCAAAACAACAATGTTTCTGTGACAACCGGCTTGTAGCTGTGCCGTCATCGAAAGGGAAAGATGAACTGCAGGCCTCCGCTCCGATTCACCTCACCTCACATTCTGAACTCTCTGATCTTTCCACTTGACACGGCTAAAAACCTCAGACTGAATTCAATAGTGCACCAATATTATTGACAAAGGCTTTTCATGCAGCTCACAGCACACTGTCACACAGCCTGTTGGCCAGAATATTGATTTGTGAAAGGGAGAGAGAGGTGAATGACAGAGGGCAGAGAGAAGGATGAAGAGAGGAGGACAGACAGAGAGGGAGATAGCACAGTGAGTGATATGAGAAGAGAAGTTAGAGAAGAGATAGAGACAAATATAGAGGGGAAGACACAGGGTGAGGAATGAAAAAGGTAACCTCACATAAAGCAGTCAGAGAAGGTCCTTGTCTTTATAGCTGCAAATCTTCTGACTGGCGAGGAGATTGGTGGGAAAACATTTCTGTTTTAACATCGCTCTGAAGGAACACAGTAACAAAACAAAAAGACAGGAGCGGACAGGAGAAGGAAAAGGGGAAAGTGTGGAAAAAATGTGTTGCTTGATGTGATTTTGATGACATGCAGATAGGAAAAGAGGAGGACAGAGCCAGAGAGATGCAAGGAGAGTGAAGGAGAGAAGAAAATTGTGGAAAAGATTTCTGCATGAAGTCATCCTGCAAAAACAAAAACTTGTATAATCATTGACCTGAGCCAACAGATCGCCTTCTTTCTCTCCCTCTGCTTTTTACTTCCTCTGTTTTTCTTTTTCTCTCTTTGCCCTCTTTTCCTACAATCAGACTCTCAGGAGAGAGATGAAGGTCTTTGTGAGCAAACAGAAAACAGCTGATAATCAGTGCAATTACTCTGTGTGTGTTTGAGTGTTTGTGTGTGTGTGTGTGTGTGTGTGTGTGTGTGTGTGTGTGTGTGTGTGTGTGTGTGTGTACCCAAGCAACATACCCGCAAAATCTCTTCAACACAGCTGGAGTCATTTGGTAGGCTGACCTGGAGAAAACAAAGGAGAAAGACAGAGAGTCTGACTTCAACATTATTTATAGCAGCATTACATTACTTGTGAAACAAAGTTATAAGCAAAGGAAAAGTAAAGCAGATTCATCCACACTACAGTCGTATCCTACTGTTCTCTGAGCCACACTCCCTCTAAAGCTTTTTGTTCTCACATGGAAGTGATGCAGTTTACAATGATACTGTAACAGTAAAAACTACTGTAAAAAAAAAATAATAATAATAGTAGTAGTAATATAATAGTGTTTGAAACAATGTGTGTGTCATTTCAGACAGAGATAGACAAAAGCAGCCTTCTCATGTGTACCTAGCAAGCAGTGATTTTTGTCAGTTAAAATAACAACTCTCAGATTTTACTAGCTGTAGCTAGCTAATTAAGCTTAAGCTTAACATTAGCTCCTTGAGTTAGTTTAAAACGTCATGTCCAGCAGCCCTTTTTATGTTTCCTGCTGACTTGAACATGAACCCTATAAAAATTATACACATTAATTAATAAAACTAAACTAAAACTAAGCTCGGATAGTTTCCAGGATCGGCTTTACCACAGTGGGGAAATACCAAAGCAGTGAATGTGGTATTGTGAACTTGACTTTGACTTTAAGTAGTAACCCCCCAAACTAACGCAACCTAGTTTGTTAATTATGTGCTCCCTGGCCTTGTAAGAAACAATCGATCGTTAGCACATCCGGCTAACTTACTTCTTTAATAACCTCGTAGGGTAGAGCTGATAAACACACAGTTCCTAACACTTTTGCTCACATGTCTTTGGTTTTGAAAAATGTGAAGTTTGCATTCCAAGAATTGCTTTTATTACAGATCCACGCACATTGCTTCAGCATGTAGAGAAATTCAAAACTCGACAGGCCTGCCATGCCTAGTTACAGTTGTTCCATCCAGTGGAGAGGTTTAGTCAAGGTCAAACTATTCATCAATGTCAAAACATTCATTTAAAACTGTCCTATTACTGCTTGTGTTGTAAATCTATTAACACGCTGAGAGTCAAAACATTTGTGCATTTTGGTCATCTAAGACGATACAGTACGGTTTGAATCATATTTACTCTCCTCATTACATCTTTGTGTGATTTATAGACACTGGCTTGCGCATGTGGGCAGAGAAAAGCAATGGAGGGACATTTAGAAAACTGTGATATTTCAGTTTTCGAATTCAAAAAAAGCCATAAATGCCTGTGGTTTGGCTGGTGTTGTGTTAACCACAAGGCCATTTCAGCTCAACAATTCATGGGACAGACTGGAGTTTTATTTAGGGAGAAAAAGAGGCTGTTTGAGCTTAGACATATGCAGCTACTCTGATTGAATTTACCAGCTCAATGGCTGCACACTGCTAATCTGTGTTAACATGTGCCCTTGTCAATTAAGTCTTTCTTAGTGAACAGGAGTGATCTGGACTGGTGACTGAAGTAACATTACGGCAGACACTTGAGTTGTAAATTCAGACAGGTTTGTGACAAGCATAATTTAACTGGTCATGGGAGGTGAAACCAAAATAAAATTTTCATGTCAAATAATGATAGTGAAATCGTAAAAAAACAAATTAAAATGCAAGTAAAAAGAAAATGAAGTTTCTGTAGCTGGAACTGTGTGTTTTGTCAGTTCAGCCAAAGTGCATATTGCTGCTCATGCAAACTACAGAGTTTCTCTTCTGTTTATTCCAAACAAACCATTATTGCCTCTGCTGGAAACACATAACTTTGCTAGCTAAAACCTTCAAGACAGAAGAATAAATGTCCATTGCCGAATTATCACTTCCAAAATGTAATCGAAAACAAAATAAAACAATTCACTGGGCCAGATCTCGGCTTGGATCAATCCAACAAACAGGCTCATTAAAGAAGAAAGAGATGAAGGAACAGCAAAAGGAAAAGAGAAACACTGAAATACTCTGAGAGGAATTCACTGTAGAACTCATGTCTACCATATTACAGCACCATAGCCTCTGTCATACAACATTACTAATAGCACCAACATGAACACAGGAACAATTTAGCAACTATGATGAGAAGGATGACTTCATATTCCTCCTTAAATCATTGACTGTTAAAACAACGAAACAATAAAAGTGATTTGGAGTGTGTGTGGTAGACAGAGTCAAAACTCCTTGAGCTCACCAATGAAACATCCCCCTGAATGTCTCTTAGACATGAGCTGTGCTTCCACACAAGCACATCACTCTGCATCAACGCATTAATTACACAGCGAGTCAACAGGAAACCAGAGTGGGCGGTTGAAGACGTCTGCTTTCCAATGAAGGAGCCGAGGCTACTTTCAACCAAAACTTACAACTCTCAAATTTGCCCTGAGCAATGACAACATAAAACACATGTACTACATATTGTGCTATTCAGAGGTTATTTGGCTAATGAAAGAAAAACTTTTTCATTACAGGTTAAACACATTAGGATTAGTTTAGTCTAGAAAGGAGACATAAAATAATTTAAATCTGAAGTTCAACACCCGTCGGCTAAGGTCACAGAACATCATTTGATGCCCACCAACACCTCTAGCACATCAAACGCACTCTGGACAGAGGAAGGTGACAGGGAGCAGCTGGAATGTGCCAATACAGGAAGAAAATGTGCTAAAGTTTCACTTTATAAAGCTGATACAGGAAACAGCTGCTTATTAACCTGTCCAGAAGACCAGAGCAACATTAGCATTTATCTGGAGCTTAACAATTAGCATTAGTTTTTCTTTCTGAGCATGTCAGACAGCATGGTGGATTTAAGTTGAAAATTAACTCCTGGTTTAGTTTTGTTTTAGTTACAACCAACTCCTGATGGAAATATCTGGCTCTTTAGCTGCTAATTGCTCCACTATGTTCAGAAGCTAGTTGCTAAATTTGTATCCCTGCTGTTTGGTGCATGCAAGCTCAGGTGGGTTTTGGAGAATATTTGCCTATAACATCTGCCTGCTGCGTTTGGAAATTATGCTAATGAGAACGGTGAGAGTGAACCAAAACCAAAAGTTGAAGACCGTAAAACTAAAACCATGAGCTGGAAAACACTAAAACACCCTGTTTAGTTCAGCGGAACTGCAGAGCTAGGGGTAATTCTCTGTGGGTTTGCCAGTATGAATGTCTTTTTTTCACATTGCACATAGTCATTCTTTCCATTCTTAATATAAAAATGGTTATTTTTGCAGCTTTACGAGTTTTCTTCACTGTGGCATTTAAACGGATTAATAATTAGTGTACTGCTAGTACAATACCATGTACTAACCGCATGGATTAAATGGATTAAAACAGGAAATATGTTTCTAGAAAGAGAATAGATATAGAAATAGAAATAAAAGAATTCCACAATATAATAGATGGTGGAAAGCGATGAAAAATATATCTGATGTTTATGATAGGTTGGAAAAGACAGAGAAAACTCACTTCACCACAGTTACTTTGCCTTTCTTCATAAATGTTATCGTACCTGTTCTCATGGCACGTCCTGCTAATGATTTCACTCAGTAAAAGAGATTGTTTATTTTCCTGAACTGTAAATTACAAATTGTGAATTATATATCATACATTCTAAACTGCAAATTGTGCAATAGTCAATTCTAAATAATACACTGTAAATTCACAAATATGCATTTTAAATCATTGAGTAACAGTAATTATCAGTGAGCAACAGTCAAGTCTAAATTATAAATAGTACACTGTAAATTGTAAACTGTAAATTATAAATGATCAATTAGCAATTGTAAATTATAAATATATATTGTAAATTGAAAATGTTGATAGCAAATTAAAATAAAGCAGTGTTGTTTAGGTTATTATACCAATATATTACCTATTAAGTTAAAACAGTGACATTTTAAAATATACAACATATGACACTTTAAGTATAAAAAGACACTTTTGGCCCAAACCAATGAGACTCTTTGTGTAAAATTAGATACGTCCTGTGTCATTTTCCTTATAGTTTCACACTGTAAAGTGCTATATTTGATGGATGCAAACATGAACATGCAAATGTGATTTTCCACATCACTATAAAACACAGCTGGCAGACAAAAATGGAAACACTCATATGATTTCGGGCTCGCTGAGTCTGTCTATTTCTGTCTCTATCCATCCGTCTATACATCCGTCTCTCTCCGCCTCACTTTCACCATCCCTGTCCATCACAGTTGTATTTAGTTCACTGGAGCATAACACTGACACTACCAGGGTTTGGTGTTTGTTTCCTATTTGCAGTATGGACCTCTAAAACAGATGGCATACTGAATGTATTATAATAAACAACACGCTACTTAGTCATTGCAAAGACAGATGTCTGTTCCAAGCTCAGTGAATAGAAGCTGGCTTTAATGGATTTGAATGGACATGCGTCTCTTACATGTAATATGTGTGCGTGAGTCTCCTAATTGTTCTTACTATGAGATCACGGTTAATGTCAAGGACTAAGAGCGAGAGGGAATATAAAAGAGAAATGAAGGATGAGTGACAGCCAGAGAGGAAGTCTGCAGGAGGAGAAAGGACAAAATTCAGAGAGAAAAGAGATAGCAAAGAAAAAGGAGAGACAGAGTGAGAGAGAGATTCAGAGGGAAAATATAGCTGAGGCAATTACTGATGCAGAAATCGTTTCTCTCTGAAATAGCTGCTCAGATAGATAGACGTCTACACACACGAATGCACCAACTGTCTCTGACACACACGTGCACCAGCCTAAAGGCAGATACACTCTACATGTGGACACACAAGAGCACACAAAAGCTTGTCTCCACACAGTCACATTTAGACACACACAGGGCAGCATTTAACAGTTATTGTTGTCATTATTAATTAGCCTGCTGATTATTTTCTTGATTAACTGATTAATTGTGTGGCCTATAAAAGTCAGAAAATAATAAAAATGCCTGTCACATTTTCCCAGAGCCCAAGGTGAAGTTATTATTTTGCTTGTTTTGTGTCTTTCTCACCAATCAAACCAAATACCTAAAAAAAAAATAAAAAAAATAATCTAGTTTACTAACACCTGCGACAAAGGACTCAATGGTTAAAAATTAACATAAACATTGCGAGAAAAGCCAGCAACAGTGGAATTGATCATTTGCATTGTAACCTGTATTGCTGAGTGTTGAAATCAACATATAATATTGTATAATTGAATAATATTCATAACTACAGAGGGTTAAATTCAGTGATAGTTGTCAGTGTCTAAAAATAAAGGGGGCTTTTGTCCTGACTCTCCATTCTGATTGGCTGAATGGGTCCTTATTATATTAATTTGTCACATTAGCGAGTTTACACACTGCAGGCATTCACCGATGAAATTACATAACAAACACATTTAATGTGATTTCACTCAAATGATTTCCTTTTATGTGCCTGTGCCTTTTTGTGTTTCAAATCCACCAGTGTCTTGTTTCTTTTGTACTGGAATTAAAAATCATTAAGAGGTAATTATAGTAATGTGTTTAAGACAGAAGAAACATGCTCTCCCCTCTCTGTATGTGTGTGTGTGTGTGTATGTGAGAGAGATGAATGACTCAGTGAAAGCACGTGGGATGACAAATTATGAATTAATAAAAACACCCCAAAAGACATACAGTCTATTCATGTCTACAGTAAGACAGAGATGGTAACATTTGACTTGGAGATTGGCAGAAACAGAAGATGAAAGAGAAAAGAAGAGATACAAAGACAGAATGAAAGAGGATAATGAGCAAAGAAAAAGAAAGACATGCAAAGACAAAGTCAAACAGAATCAAATCTGGAGCCTGATGAATGTAAACATTTTCTCCTGCACTGTCCTCTGAGAGCTATTAACTCATCCTCTCCTATTTCTGTTTTATTTTAGAACCACTTTCTCAGGATATTTTCTCAGTGAGATGAGGGAAAGGTTTACTTTGTAGGATAAATTACACAAAGTATCTGAACTTTGTCTTCTAACACGACCATCCTCGACACCAGACGGGCCACAATGTGCCACTGAGAAAAAACTGTTACTTTGCTGTCACGAAAAATGTCAAAGTCAAATGAAAACCATCAATCACCCAGTCGGTGCGATTGAAGTTTCGAGTTGTATATGGTTCAGACTGAGGTCCAACAGGGTTTGGAAAATCTTCAAGGATTTTTTGTCCACGGGCTTCTTGTTTATTCAGTTTCATCTGCTCCTTTTATCATCCATATTTCAGCTGTTTACAGAGCTGGAGTGACCGCCATCGCTGGGATTACCAGCATGCTAGACAGATCACAAGCATTGCCCTCAGAGGAAACTATGTATGTGTGTGTGTGTGTGTCAACAGTGTGTCAGAGAGCGTGTCTGTGTGTGATTCAGTCTGAGCACTGATATGTGAGCATGTTTGTGTATGAGCCTGATAATCTAAAGATTGTTCAGTACATATAAAAGTGGGTCTATCACCTCATGTGCCCTCTTTACACATTTTCACCTCTCTAATGAAAAATGAGCTGGTTCTCTGGCTTGCGTTGGGGTTTTGCGGTGCTCTCATAAAGAGCACTTCATGCCCTTCTTTTAACTTCACTAAAAAAAAAAAAAAAATTCTGTGTTTCTGTTAATGAAGTGGCTTTCATCACCTCAGTTCTATAGCCATCACTGTGTTTGATGTTGTGCGATCACTGTCCTTGAAGCTCAGATGGAAGCACTATATTGAGCCATATCTTGGTGACCCTTGGTGATAGTCCGTATGCTCAGTATTTTCCACACACTAATTGTATGGAATATACTGAGCAAACAGAAAAAAGAGATTTTGCTGCAAGAGTGGTATTAAAAAGTTTCTATGGATGATTTTTCTTCTTCATAATTTGTCAGTATTGCACTGCAGTTAAATTAACAGAAATTTAAGCTGACTGCAGCTGTCTGTTCCAACTTCTGAAGCCTGCAGGGGGATTGTTTGATACTAGGCCATTACTGGTATTGATATTTGAGAGGAAAAAAAAGGAAAAAGACTTGATCAATTGGCCAAAATTGTTTTATTAAATTAATAAAAAAGCAAGATCTTTTGCCAAGAATTTCAAATTTAGATATCACAGAGAGGGTAAACACATGGGATATTTTATAGATGAACACAAACGTCCTGTGGTGTGACTGCATTGATGTAGACGTGTAGTCAAAGGTGTGTCAGTATGATGACATCTATATTTGGTGACGTTAGATGTACAACACAGTGCACTGCAGAGTCAGAGCACCTGCCACTGACAGCAGTTTAACGCTGTTCCTCAGGTAGTACACTTTGATATGAAGCCAGAACGATCATGAACATCTGCCAACATAAATGCCCACACATAAAAACAATTCCAATTTCAGTGTAAATGTCTGAAAACTAAACGTGCTTTTTTAATGTTAGTTTTAATTACATGTGAAATGTCCACAAATAACATGTGTCTATATCACGTGACATGCTTAATATTGGCTTCCGATTTAGATCTGGTTCTCAATTGGCAAAATACCCAGATTCATTGAGCTCTGACATTAATGAAGCTTTTCTTACTCTTTATCAGCAAAGACTGATGTTGAAAACGTGCATTTTCGTTTATAGCTGGTAATTCAGATACACGGAAACTTTCGTCTGTTTGGTTAAAGTTCTCTGTCCAAGCTGTTAACTCTATTGTTTAGTCTGGGACGCCATTATTTAGATTAGGTAGTTTGTGAAAAACCAGGTATAAAAGTAATATTCAGCTGTTATTCATTTATATATATTAGTCAATAATCACATATCACAATTTTTGCTGCTAAATAACAGGTGACCACAGATAGAAACACAGTTGCAGTTATTTGTAACTTTAGCTATTTTCAAATGAAGAAAGTTAAACTTAATGAGATTCAGTGCTTAAGCACTTATTAAGTGCTTGCTCTGGGGTCAGGCTCTGGGTCTCTGTGAAGCGCTTTGAGACTATTTTGATTGTGGAAGGCGCTTTATAAATAAAATTGCACTGAATTCAATAAAAGAGTTGAAAGGATTTGATAAGTGGGTTTAATGCTGGATTCAGATCTGATAAAATGCTATTGAACCCCAAACACAGAAACAGTGTTTTAGATGTGATAGATACAAACTGATATACTGGCCCACATATTGACAGATATTTTGGTGAGAGGAGATACGCCTTTAATTTATAACATTAATAATTGTTGGGTTCCACAGAAGCCTGTTACAGGAACCTGGTGTTGTGCATGCCTGCCTGCTGTCATGGTTTACGAGGACACATAAATGGAACAGAGTTATTGTAACTGTAATTAGTTATACCTGTGTTTTCCTGCTGTAGTCAGTCAGGGTGCCTTGCTTCTCCTCTGTTGTTGTTGTCATCTACACTAACTGCTTCCTATCGGCTGAAGCCCCCGTTCCAGAGCTGCCGCTCCAGCATTTAGAGCCTGGTAAGGTTACTATACATACTATGAACAAAAACACACACCAGTGTTGCTTCTCTCTCTCTCATCTCATTTCATTTGTTTCTCTCTTGCTCACTCTCTATGCCCCCCCTCCGATTCCCCTTTTCTCTTCCATCTCTCCCTCTTTTCTCCCTCTCTTCTTCATCTCGTGTTCCCTCACCAAGCTGTGGAGAGGCAGATAAGGACTTGATTTACCATCCAATTAAATGTTGTCATTGAAACATTGCTTCAAATAAGCCCGGCGTTCTCACCCTGCGCTAATTGGCCTTCCTCTAGCATACGCATGTGTTAGGATGTGTGAGAGTGCTTGTGTGTGGTGTGTGCGCTTGTCTTTTTGTGTGTATCTAATGCTTTACCCAGGACCAGCAGATTCAGATAACGGTTGTTCCCGACATAAAAAAGAGGGGCATTTTAAGTTCAAACTAAGTTTTAAGTGTGGCTCTTTTCATCTACCCTAGTATTCTATTCCTTTCCAAACACTAAACTATCCAACTGAGCCAAGAATCAAAATGAATTTTGATTGAAAAAAGCCATGATAATGAATATTTTTCATATTAACAGAATCAAATGACTCTGTCTAATTTGAAAAGCCAGAAAACCACAGAGGATTATCACCCAGCCAAACAGCAGTAAACAAAGTTAGCAGTTGGCTGGTGAAGAGAGTCAAACAGCTAACTAACAGCTAAATTTCTCAGCAGTTATCAGACACAAAAATAAAGCTAAAAGACGTTTATGTTGAACTACCATTTGTCACGTGGCAGGAAAAAGACTTCCAGTGTTGGTGTGAATCTGCTGGATGTAAAAAAGTGAAATGTTCGCTAACACATTAGCAATAACACGGTGATATGTCAGGCCTGTGTGTTTGTTAATGTGTTTAGGGGTTCCTCTGCATGTGTGTCTGTTTAATATTCCCACACACACACACACACACACACACACACAGAGTATAATAGTCTACCTTTTTCCGTCCCTTTCTCTCTCTAACACACATGCACACACACACTCAGAAGCCGGTTTTTATAGAATTTTAATAAATCCATGGGAAAGCAGTCTCAAAACTCATTTATCAAACATTTAACACTGACTTAGCCATTAAAGGGGGCGAGAGAGGGAGCGAGGAGGATAGATTGAAGAAGAGGAGCTATGATCAATGCCAGTGGACCATGTAATTGCACCAGGAGTGGGTTAGCTGAAAACATTAGCCTTGTTTTCTGATGGATCACATCCTGGAGCCAGCTAGCCAAGCTAAACACTTCAATCTGTATTAGTACGACCCAGAGTCATTCATCTAAAGGAGCGGTACCACTAAAATTAGCAAAGGATTTTTACACAATTGATTAGCTGACATAATTGATGGTTGTTATTAACTTTTTTAAAGTACTTAAAACCTAGTCTTTGCTTTGTTCTTTATTTTATAAGCAGAGGTCACTTTTTTCAGTAAGTGAAAACCTCTCTTTCAAACCAAGTCTGAAATTGTAAAGTTCAATCCTTTGCATTTCCTAACACAACTTTTTCTTCTTTCACCTGGATTCCACACATCGATTTGTAGAGAGAATAAAGATTTCTTTCACTCGGCGTCTGTACAGAAGCACATACAGTCACATATGAAAAGAGGTACAGCACATTATCTCCTCGGCAGTAACAATCATTGGCACTGACGTTCCACTGAATCATTTTTTCACCCCGTGCACCATCAAGCATCGCCAAGACGAGAGTTTCCAGCTCACTCTCACCCCATTACAGGATCTTTTCAAGCCGCTCTTCTCAAAAATACTTCAGATCTGTGACAAGCGAATCCTTCCACTTCAAGAACCGTTTTTCCCTGTTGTTACCAGGATATTTCACAATAAGGTCACTTAACAACTGGCTGCTCAGTATTTGTCACCAATGTCCCAAACTTTCAATGTTAAATCCACTGTGTTTTACTGTTGCACATGCAGTCTGTGCTCTGTCTCTGTATTTATTAGATCTGCACTACATGCTTACCTTGAGTGTAGTTTCTCTTTTACAAAAAAAAAAAACTGATATGATTCATAACTGCTCAGTGTGTTAGAGGCTCTGCACTCCCACACAGGTGTTTTGAATTACTGTGGCTGATTAAACCTCTGATCAACCTGGGGAAAGAATAGCTGAGAATTGTATTATGTATTATATCACCAAACTCCATAATAATAATGATAAAATGGTGAAACATAACTAACAAGAGAGCAAGACGAATGTCAATCAAGCACACTTCCACATGCCCACAGAGTCTTGACGAGAGGTGTAATCAAGCAACAGACTGAAAACACCTGAGTGGGTAGAGCCAGAACCCATAGTTTTACAAATGTTGACAAACCAGGACGACAGAAAGAACTGTTGTCATTAAATGTGTAATAGAAATGGAAATGACTTCTTTATCATCCCTTCATGTCCATGTTAGCTAGGTAATGAGTAGGGATGCACCGAATATTCAGCCACCAAAAATTTTCAGCCGACAATGGCCCAAAAGTGCATTTTCGGTTACTGGCTGAAAGACTTTTATCACCGAAACAACATGGCCAAAACAGGATGTTGTGATGACTCAAGCGAAAACCGCGGACAGTACGAGCTTGTCTGGAAGGGCCAGCATGTCTGCAGTGTGGACGTATTTCAGTATATCTGAGAAAGACAGCGATTTGCAAAACATGTAATGCTGAAATTTCAAGAGGGGGGGCATCTGCGAAGAATTTCTCCACGTCCGGTTTAATTTATCAGCTGAAATCCAAACATCACGATCGCTGTGCTGAATTTGAGAGGAATGCAGCACAGAAAAGTAAAAATCCCTCCGAGCAGGCCCACTCCGTCTCTGGCGAAGTTAAACATTTTATTTTGAATTTTATTTTATATTGTGCATGGTTGGAATGTGCTAAATAAATATTTTCATAATTTTGTAATTGATTTATTCTTTGAAACATTCATAATAATTTATGCAATTGCAATGCCTTGCAGTTTTAGTGAGGTTAGTACACAGTCATAGCCATAAATGCAATTGGCATGATTTCTTTCGATGTTTCGGTTTTCAGTTTTCGGCCTTGGTTTCCTCATTTTCGGTTTCGGCCAATAATTTTCATTCCGGTGCATCCCTAGTAATGAGCTAACTTTGCTACGCATGTATGGCTACAACAGGTTACAACAAGAACCTAAAACTTTCCCACTTGTAAAAACAGGAGCATGAGGCAGGCCTGGAGTCATCCAGGTCGACTGTGATGTGAATGACTGAAACCATGATTTTAACAAGTTAAACAACAGTTAATCTGGTCGCATAAAAAGCGCTAAAATGAAAATTTAGCAGTGCACACTTTAGTCTTCAGGGTTTCTTCCATATCCACGGTATCCACTAACACTCTCTTCTTCTATTGTTACCTCAACATTTTAGCTGTAATCTCTGCTGCCTAGAAACATTAAAACCATTCTGTCCTACTCTTATCATAGGACAGACATGTCTGAACTAACCATGCCGGGCTAACTTGACTCGCTTCGTGGGAAAAAGGTGTTCATTAAAAGCTGTTTTTGAAAATTAACCATCCCTCTCTCGACATATGATATGATAGATATATGTTTCGAGACGGTCCATTTCCTGAACAGCTCGGCTGCTGAGAATCTACTGAAAGCTGCTCAGTTTCACACCCAAGAGGCCTGTTTGCTGTTCAGTCACCTATAGCAAAGGTGTTTTATTATCTCATGCTGTAAAACTGTCAATGCAGCCTATGGGTGTAAGCACAATACAGTATAATAATATTAACAACAACCTCGAGGACATTTAATTAAATGCTATTAAGATAAACAGCAATACTTGAACAACTAGTGCACCAGCAACCAAAGAGCAGCACAGTGGAGTTACTGCTGTGGATGACATCTCCATTATACGACAAGGGGAGGGAGATTCACCACTGTGATTAATTGCGAACAGAACACCTCCTACATACACCCACACACACTCTATCTTCCTCTGTCTCATACACACACATTCAGTTGGCAAATAAAACCCCTTTTATAAATATATGTGACACATGCACACGCACACGCAGCTATATTAATGGAAAGAAAAGGGCTTTATATAGTTGCGCACTCACCTCTGTTTTAATTAGTGGAAAGGGGAAACACACACTCACACACATACACACACACTTTGCTATTGCAGCCTAGTTCGCTGAGCAGGGAAAAGAGAATGATTGACAGATGTGTGTGTGCATGTGTAGAGGCAAAATTCAAACTGAGTATATTTGATTTGTTCTGTTGGCAGGATGTGTTTGAGTGTGTGTGTGTTTGTGCTCGCTGTGTGTGTGGTCTGTCTGTGTGTGGTTCTCAGCAGGATGTCTGTGTACCAACTAAATAAGTAGCTCTAGAGGGCGGGAAGGGGGCATGGGTGGGAGGTGGAGGGGTCCTCAGCAGTACAATGGGGCATCAACTGCATGTGGCTGTGTGTGTGTTCCTTTATGCATTTGTATGTTTATCCACACACACACACACACACACACACACACACACACACACACACACACACACACACACACACATATATATAGGTAATTCCCAGGGGACCAAATAAATCCCCTTTGTCCACAAAATAAACGGCATACTTTCGACCAAATTATTTCTTTCTCACTGGTGGTTCTTCAGATTTAGTGTATTCATCTCGGAGCATCTCATCTTCAAAAGACAACACAAAGTGTTTTATGAAACACAAGGCTCATCCTCTGTCTAAAAACAGACTCCTGGTTAACAAGTGGCTAACCTTAGTCTTCAGCCAGTAACTAATGAGCCACTTGCTCAGGTTGTCAACATGTCAACAGCATATTTTTTGTGCTGCCAGCACTAAACTGAAATGGAAATTAATCTGAAATAAAGCATGAAGTTTTTTTCTGTTTGTTTTTTTTTTTTATGATTCATATATTTTAATGTGAGACTTTTGCTGAACAGTGGCCACAGTGTTCTCAAGTGACAGTTACAGGAAAATGGTGCATTCAATTTTATTTTATTTTCCAAGACTCTGTCAGTGGCTTTAAAGGCATCATCATTAGGTGACCCAGTTGAGACAAGTCAAAATGTCTCCTGGCTTATTGTAAATCCATTTTCCATCTCTGACATGGTCAATCATAGTCTAACAGTAGGAAGCAGGGTCATATACTTAGTGACTAAAGGGCTTTTTCAACACAGACCCAGACCAGGCCCAGACTCCCGAACTTGGGAGTTTGTATTTGGCAAGTTCAACTCAGGAGTCCAGACTCCCTGAGGACGGGAGGACTATTTGCCACTGAAACAGCAGCGTTCTTGCTGATATCAGCAGCTCAGCTCAGCACTGGTGATTACACTGCAGAATAACTTTACCTGACTGTATGGTGACAAAATAATCTCAAAGGTCCACAAACAGGGGAAATGGAAATGGAAATTGACAGTGAGACTAATAAAAGATACACTTGATATCCAATCTGCAATGTATATTAAAAATCTGTTCATTTTCATTGAAACGTGGTTTTATATCTGTGCATTTAAGAACCCCAAAGTCCACAGAGGCAGCGCTGCTGTTAAAGCATCCCACAAAATATGTATTTGTTATGTTGTATTCAGCTTTATCATCTCAGATGTAGTAGCAGCAACACACTCTGAGACCAACTTTCATCTTCCAAAAGGAATTATGTTATATATCAAAACGCTAAAGACAACAGAGCCAGCGGTAAAGGGCTTGCTGAGATAAGATTACTTGCTAGTGGCCTGCTATCATTCAGCAGACGTTTTGCTAAAGTGTTGACATGGAGCATTTAAAGCAGAGGGACACATGGAAGTTTTCATATCACTTAAAAGACATGTTAGTCAGGGGATAATGTTACAACCAGTCAAATGTTAATCTGAAAGGAGGATGTTAGGGAGGAAGTGTAAAAAGCATTGTGAGTCTGTTCTGATTACTAACTTCTATGTGTACATTATTTTGACTTGGTTTCACACTGAAGTCTCCTCTCTGTCCTTTCTCTTCTGCCTTTCCCCAGAAATACCATAAAACGTGTTAAGGAATAAGTTACATCTGTACAGGTTACCCAGCAGAGACATCTCAGAAGCATCACAGGTGCCAGCGCTGGCCCTCGGCCCAGACGCTGACAACCACAGAGCTATAAAATGAGGTGAGACCTATGTGACTTCACAGGTAAGCTGTGTGTGTTTACACTCCAGCCAAAAGCACTGCTGCAGTATTTCACACCACGGCGGCAGAGACACACTCGCAGGATGACAAGTGAGCAAGCTTGTGGCACACAAACAAAGAGCACACACTTGTGTCAGTCTATGCTCTTTTCTTAATCAGTGAAAAATAGCACCTCAAAGTCTGATATATCTATCTGCCTATAAGTTTCTTTCTGTGCCTTCTTTCCTCTGTTTATTCCAAACAAACCCAGTTTTGTGTGCTAGAGAATGTGTGATTACTTCAACAGAATAAACTGTAAATGAACGCTCACTAATCTGCCTCCTTGCCTCTTCATCTGTTGTCTAGCCCTGTTATTCTTTTCCTCCACCTCCTTACCCCTTTTTCTTTTCCTATCTTTCTCTCACCCACTTACCCCTCGCTTCCTCATCCTCCTTTCTTCCACTCCTCTCTCTCTCTTCCCTCTCTATGCTGTTTAATTCCAAATCAGAGGATTTGAAGGGTGTTAAGAGCTGAGGTGTAAAACACCGGCTGGTTCTCTGTAAGCTCCTAAGAGGAGAAAATAATCCAACACAAAGTCTTTTTCTCAACAGCAGCTCTCCTCCCCCTTAATCACCCTATTAGCTGCGTCTTCCTCGCCTCAAAATAATTAAATAAATTCTAATGTTAAATAAGGGTCAGGCATCAAATGTGACCACTGTTTTTCCTAAGCTGATGATTTGATGCCTGGAGTCTAATAATCTATCACATCGACCAAATCCCGCTGTTTTGTTAGTCTTCATTCAAGGTTGTTTGACTGAGTTTGTGAGCGTCTGCTTCTTCCTGTGTTTATGTTCATTTAAATCATCAGTGATGCAGCCGTCTGCACACACGGCTAACAATGACGAGGCATTTGTTCTGATTGCAGTATGCCTTCTGTTCAATCAACCAATCACGCTTCATGTTTATTGATACCGAGCATTTCCATAAAAAGGTTCATCTCTCCCTGCCAGAGTCCTATAATATCAAGGAGCGATATACGAAACTGAAAAATGCAAAACAAATGGCAGGGAAAGACTGCCTAAGAGAGCCATTTAATCGTCTATCTTCCATGTAATCTCTCTGATGCATTCTCCCGTTCAGTCTCCCCGAGAACTAAATAATAAACTGTTGCACACAGAGAAGAACAGAAAATGTGGCTTCCTCTCACTTTCCTCCCCAGTCATATCTTTCCTCCCTCTCTCTGTGTCCCCTCTCTCTGTTTCTGATGTACTCTCGCCCATCTCTCTCATCTTCCTGCACTCACTTCCATCCTTCTCCCTCTCTCTCTTTTTTATATTCATAGGATTTTAAAATGTCTGTAATGGCCCTGGTAGATCAAAACACTCCTTCTCCCCCTGTGTGTGCATGTGCTTGCATGTGCTTGCTTGTGTGAGAGTGTGTGTGTGTGTGTGTGTGTGTGTGTATGTGATTTGCATATCGTGGCTATGCTCTGATTGGCAAACTGGCAACACAGAGCCCAGCGGGGCATTTTTTATTAAAAGGCCTTACCACACACACACACACACACACACACACACACACACACACACACACACACACACACACACACACACACAAACACACA
>JBBMJY010000002.1:4809875-4833082 GCA_037833715.1 Toxotes lorentzi | reverse complement strand
CACACACACACACACACACACACACACACACACACACACACACACACACACACACACACACACACACAAACACATACACAAAGTTAGGAACAGCCACTGGCCTGTATCAGAACCTAATGAATAATACTAAAGAGCTAGCAGTAGGGGTTCTCCATGTATTGTTCTGTAATGCCACGAGCAATAAAGATTTTTATTACCATATTTTTATGGGCACCAGACATAAGCTGTTATGGAATAGTCAGATATTTTATTAGCCATTTGGACCAGTTTTTTATTGTTCAAAATGAAGTTGCCTTGTAATTTATTATATTTTACTAGTCAAGATGTATAAGTACTGACTAGGATATTTTACTGCATTAACATCCCGGGGAATTAATATTATTGCATTAAAACTGTGCATCATGTCGATTTCAGTCACATATCAGTAATATGTTCAGGACAACATGAAAGAACCTTTAATTTGGAGATAATCTGAAACATTGAGGAATTCCCTCTTTTATTAAATTTCCTAAAAAGTTTAATCAATGTATTTCCAAACACTAAGTTCTGTAAATGTATTATATAAAGTAGCCTACAGTCTCATAAGACTTACCACTGGAACAATATAAAATAGCTATTTTTTAAATGAGAGTAGGCAGTCCACTTTATTTGGCACCTCGTGAGAACATGACATAATAAATGTACTTCCAGAACAGGCAGCTCTAGCTAGATCAGAGGAGATGATGTAGTGGGGGTATAATGAACAAATGGCAGGGGGAAATTAGAAATGTGGATTTCATCATGGCTGTGGGACATACAGCATCTTCTCTGGCTGCAATTAAACAAATCACCACTGCAGCAGATTCTGACGCTCACAAGGAGCATCAGCCCGAGCTGTCAACCATCAGTTTACCCAAAAATCTGTGGTGGAAAGTTACTAAGATTTTTTATTCAAGTTCTGTACTTACGTAGCATTTTGAAGTCCTTGTGCTTAATAAGAATATTTATGATGCTATTTTATACCTTTACTCCACTACATTTCAGAGGCAAGTGCTATACTTATATACCACTGCATTTATTTGACAGTTGTCGTTGCAGATTATGTTTTTAATACAAAATATATCTGCTGGATTACAAACCCCACGATCCCAATATTCACTGTATATCAAGAGGTTCGGATTCAGGTTCAATTAATGCAAATTTGTTTGGAATTTTGCAATTCTGTAAAATGAAAAAATTTTTTTTTTGAAGATCTATTGTTTAACTCTATGTTACTATGCATGTTAATTGGGGGGATTTACACAATTTAATTAATGTTAACTACATATTAATTAATACTTAAATGTTCAGGTCACTAATAATTCAATAATATACTTTATTTACTAGTATAAATCCTCTAAAATTTCATAGCATTTTGCTGCTGATACTAACATACTTCTACTTTACATGTTGAATGTATACTTTTATTTTATACTTTTACTGAGACTATTTTTTCCTCTGTGGTATTGCTACTTCTACTGAAAAGGATCTGAACACTTCTTCCAACCCGGCCCATAATTCTTTTATTAAATGTCACAGACTCAGGCTTTAAACTATGAATTAAAGTCTTGTCTGTGTGAACCCATGACATCAGATACAGGTACATGCTGCTCCCGGCACACTCTGCCACCAAATCACTTCAGCAGATGATGTGGGAGCTGCTGTGAAAGTGCAGGGATTGACTGCTGCAACCCCTGGCCAACGATCACCGGGAGCCGCTGTGTGTCGAGTACCCGGCCCTGCCCCGATTTGAACTGCAGACCTCGGATTCACCAGCGTTGTGTAGCTGGAAATTTTTTTAAATAAGAGACGTTTTATCTGACCAGGCTCGTGAAAAATGTCTTATTCAGATGGTTTGAAAGGGGGATTTACTTAGGAGTGAGATGACAGCACTCTGAGGGGCAATAATACACACTCAACCTCTCATAGTGACACCGGAGATCAATGCTGATCGTTGCGGCTAATCCAGTAAACCGAGCTATAATGTTAATCTTGAGGGTAAACAGTTAATCTAAAATCATCTTATGTCTGTTATAAACAGCAACACTAAATAACAAACTGGTCTGTGGCAACTGCAATCATAAAACCGCCAGTGTGTGTGTGTGCGTGTGTGTGTGTGTGTGTTCCCCTCTCTAAGGGAAAAGCAATCTGTGAAATGTAAAGAGAAATGTAGCGATGTACTTTTGACTTTGTCAGCAATGCTCTTGCTGATGCTGACATGCTTTTCGCTTTCTTGCTGCTTGTACATTGTCACATAACATGACATAACATCACCGTGTTGTTATCTAGCACCATTGGCAAGAACTCATTATCACAGAGCACAGCCATCTCCAGATTATCTTCTAACAAAACTGGAGATGATCTAAGTGTTAAAATATTGAGCTTTAAATCCCACAGAGACTAGCCCAGGCTGCTGCCCTCTTTCCTCTGTGATCTCTCTTATCACAGGGCAGCTATTGCTGTGATGACACCCCAGCAGCACCTTGCTGATGGGAGACCTCACCTCTGCCATTTGGCTTTGAGTATATTTCTCCCCAAGCACCCTCTTCTCTGTCTTACTGCAGCCACTCAAGGGTAGTTTGATTCATTGGACTGTATTCTTTGTTTCTAGAAGATGATTTTATGATCCTTTTATTATCAGCATAAAAGCTAAATCATTTCATCTCCCTCTCTCTGCAGAGATAATTAGTCGGCTTTATGAAAATCAAATAAATATAAGTGTTGAAAAGCTTTCCCTCAGTCACAGAGAGGCTCGGTACAGTATCACTACTTTCTAGAAGAAACAGACGTGGTGCCTATAAATACATAGGCACTGTTACTGTGAATGGTGGTGTCGTGTGTATGTATTCGTGTACGTCTCGGTCGTGAGCTGACAGGCAGCCTGAGGGAAAGAGAGGTCTGATGGGTATTATGCAAATGAAGCCAGCTGTTTGCTGCATTGGCAGACTCCTCATAACTCTCTTCTAGTTCTGCTGGAAGTGAGAAAATATTTTATCCCTGTTTCCCTCGTCGCCACATTCTCTCGCCTCTTCTTTATTTCCTCAGAGGAGGTTTTTCTATAGACTGCAATTTTATATACACCCTTCTCTGCACATTTTACCGTTATTCCCCTCTGTCTGTCTGACTATCCATCTGTACTGTTACAGTAATGAATGTACAAACAGGGAAAGCTTCCTTAAGCATTTGTTGACTTCTATGTGAACTACTTCACTATGTAAAGTAAATTATTCTGAGGCGGTGAATCCATAGCTCACTGAAAAACAAACAAAACAGTGGGCAGTTTTCCATGGATGTGTCTCATGTTAATTTAGATATTTTACTACTGCAGCCACTGACTTAATTTCAGCCAGTTAGTATAAACATTCCTATTTCATTGTAGCATCTGTGGTGGTATTCTCTCCAATATTTCCCTCCATTCCTCTGTTTTGACTCTCCACCCACTTCAAAACAAGGAGGCTTCACTGGCACAGTAAAATATATTTACATTCATCTGTCATCTTTTTCTTTCTCTCCTCTTCTGATGCTGTCTCATCCCTATCCTTCCTCGCTCTACGAACAGACCAAACATGACCATTTCACTGTGGTTGCAGAGGTTGTCGCTCATGGTTGTTTCTTTTGGCATGTTACAGGGGTATTTTCTTTTTACACTGTGCTCAAAATTAAGTCCATAATTGTGCGTGAAAAGCAGTATTACTTGGCTAACATGTTAGCAAAGAGTCATTCTTCTGTCCACCTGGCAAAAGTAATGCCAGTTCACAAGCATTTTAACTCTGCTTTGGTCTCCACCAAGTCATGGGGTAAACATCTAGCTCTTTAGCTGCTAGACGCTTCACTACATAAACCAGCTGGTTGCTAACTTTGTCTGCGTATGGAACAGGGTTTATAAGAGACATGAAAGTGAGAACATTAAAGAGTGTGGTGATAATTATCTGTGGATTCATCACTACAAGCAACTGCTCTCACATTACATGGTCATTTAATCCACTGTTGAATACATTTATTGATTAGTATACTTTTAAAAGGACCATTCACTTTAACAAGGCAACTAAGTGCTGTGTCCATTGATAAGAAAGTTAGTTACTTTGGCTGCAATGTCACTGTTGCTAGAAATTACTGTAACTAACCATGGCAGAAGGACCTTAATGTAATGACTCCACAGGCATTTGCCAGTACATCAGCTGCTGATTTGGACTGGCTTATCCAAGTCATAGGTGTTTGATGTCACAAATTAATATGCAAATTAGCATATGACATCATCTGGCACCTTCCAGCAACACTAATTGCTGCTTTCCATCAAGTTTCAGCAGCGCAGATGCTAGCATTACATATTTAACCCACCAGAACAAAAATTAGCAGCTAGAATATTAGCAGCTAGTTCAGGTGATCAGGTGACATTTGCACTATCATAAATGTATCAAGATGTTCATGATGTTTAAATGGCAGAGATGGGCCTAATTATAACTGTAGTTATCTGCACAATTTTAAACTTTATTTACATCACAACGTATCCTGTCACGCATGTGCATGTCATCGAATGTTGCAAGCTACATTTGAACCTGGCATCATCCTGTCCAGCTGTCCCTGCATAACCTGTTCAGCAGTCTGTTTCAGCAAAGTGCTTTCTGCTGTTTATAGGACAAGAAACCAGCTCCTGCTGAGACATAAAGAACTTTGACAGACCACAATTTAAAGGGCAAGAGGCGGGGATGTAGCAGAGAGGAAGTCCATCCAAACTCAGTTTAACCAGCTCCTTAGCCTGACATCAATATTTATAAATGTATATTCCCACGTTCCTTTTATCAAGTTCATGTATTATATAAAGGCAGGATCTTTTCATGCAAACAGGCATAAATGAATGCTTTCTCTGAGAGAGGAATTGATTTGGTTGGTGTTGGCCTCACGGTGATTACTGACTGGAGGTCTTAGTCTATCCTGCCTCTTATTTACCGCTACATTAGTAGTGAAGCGCTGTATGCACCTCTACACACGCCTGATGGAAACACCACAGCAGGCCTTCAAATCAGTGTGAAATTACATCAACTCTATACTTTGAACTACATGTAAATGAAACTTGTCACAGTACTGTGGAGATGTCACCTGTCACCTTCATGTTTACCTTCTTGCAGCTTCGCTGGCAGGGCCTCACAAATATACTTGTATATCCACTTGACTTGAGTGTTGTTTACCTGAATGGGGATGCAGTGGAAACTCAAAGCAATTGGATGTCACTAAAAGCACGGTGACAGCTTGACCTCATGTGAAGCAAGTGTTTCCATAAAGCACACATTTTTCACTGATGTATCCTCTTCTGCTAGATCTTTGAGGACAAAAATAAGACTTTTTTTTTTTTTTTACTACAACAGCATTTCTTGATAAACCTATTGAATTTGCCATGACTTTGTGATAACGTAAGATTTAGTATTTTTTAGTTTTTTTTTCAACATATGTGAATTTTGAAGGACATTTTTTGGACCTCTTTCATCTCAGTCTTTTGGTTTTACGGCCCGCAACTTAATGTTTTGATTTAGTATCAGAGCTCTTATCAACAGCAATATCTGAATCTCAATCTGAAGGCAGTTGGTGTGTTTCTTTCGTTGTTTGCTTTCAGGTTTGAGTTTTTGACTGTTACACTCTTGATGAATAATAAGTAAAGCCGCTTTTATTTAACTTGTATTGTGGCTAATTTAGTCAGGAATATTAATAAAAAATATTATATATTTTTGCCTTGATGCATTTAACACAGCAGGTATCAACATACTGTTGGTTGTGCGTGTAATAGAAATACAATAGTAATGGCTAAACGTGATAATATCCAAACTGGATCAATCCGAAGTAAAATCATGTGTTGCCTCATTTTGAACTGCTGACAACTAAATGTTTGTGCGTGCGTGTATGTGTGTGTGTGTGGTGGAGTAGATTTAAGCCTACTGTAACTGTTAGGAAAAGATCAATAGTGCTATCTCTCTCTCTCTCTCTCTCTCTCACACACACACACACGAGAATAAAGGCCTCTAATCAATAATTCTATAGTGCTAACAGAAAGCTTCCACAGCAGTTTAAAGGCTTATTGCACACAGTCTCACACACACACACACACACACACACACACACACACATACGCAAAATCACTGAACACTCAACAGCAGAACTGTGAGCCAAATATCAAGTATTTCATACACATTCATGGCACCTGAACTAATCTGAAAACTGTTACAGGGAAAGTCAGTCATGTTGATTCACTCCACAGGAATTTCTTTTATTGGTTTTGCATTCATGTGATGCATTCATGTGATGCATTAGGACTATCACCGTTACTATTTTATGTTGCCAAACTTTCAGTTCACAGGCTCACTAATCATAGGGTAAAATGTGGACACTTTGAGCCTCGTTTGCTGGTATAAAATGATCTCCAAGTCTTTCATTTGCTGTTTGGTTCAATCCTTGGATTTGCTGCTATTTGCTGTTTAAGCTGCAGAACACATCCAATAACTCATCTAACCAGAACAAATACAGCGATGATAAGGTGCTGTAATCAGACAGTCATTGTCTTCCTCTATCCATCCTTCCTCTCTCTGCTGCCCCCACCCCATTTCTCATTATCAGTCTCCCCTTTTCCTCTCATATCCCTCTCTTCCTCCCCCACAGTCCGTATTGAGTTTACATTTTCTTTCCAATAAACCCTCGCCAGAATAAATATGAGAGAGAATGAAAACTAAACGGTAAGCAGGCGATAACGGAGCATCCTCGGATGTGTGGGTGAAACAAAGTGAAAGGAACCACTCATGGCCATGAATGTACTGTGCTCTCTTTCTCACCCTCCATAAGAAAGTAAAGTATATTTTAATTCCCTCCCTCTCTCCCCTGTCTCCCTTGCTTTCTCCTTTTCGGCACCATATGCTCAAAGCTCTATCTCGGGCTCATTTGGAGTGCTACACACACACACAGACACACACTGAAACACACACACCAGCTCTATCAAAGCACAGGAACAGCTGGCTTGCTCGATATGGATGACTACTCGCCTGTCAACTACTTTCACACAGCACGTACACACATACGCGCACATCATCAAGCCTGGTGTTTCTTGCTGTTTTGAGAAGGAAAGTAAGTGAGGGAGGGTGAGAGAGAGAGAGAGCAGGTCAGAGAGTGAAATGAGAGAGTCAGAGAGTGTGAGTGAGAGACTTGTGGAGGAGTAAAGTTACTGTCAGATTCATTTGAGGACAATTACAGAAATGTGTGAAGATTCACCATGACTCTATTACAAAATAATACAGAGTTTGGCGTTTAAAGAGGAGGGCGCTGTTGTTTTTATCTAAAAAAAATGCAAACATGCCCTCAAACCCCCAATATCAGAAGTCAAACTACTCAACACCTCAACCTGTCTAAAATTCAACATTCTTAGAAAGTAAAATTTCTATGTATTTGTATATTGTATGTATAAATATGTATTTGCAGTAAACCGGTTCTCTTCTTTTCAGAATCATCTTTTTTGCAATCAATAATTGCTTTTAAATTTGGCATACAAATAGCTGAGCAAACAACAATAACAGTCTGTGAATCTTGTCTCTGTTTTCTCTGTTGTTTGTACCAAATTATATAGTTCTTTTATGGAAATGTTCAAAAACTTATTAGAAAATTATTGGGAAATAACAGAGCTGTAAAATAAAGTGGTAACAGGCTCGGGATTGTTCCAAAAGCTTTTCTTTCTGCCAGCGTACTATGAGATAGTTACACAGTCTAAAATTTTTTTGGTTAAAACTTTTAAGAGTTTGTGCTTCTGATCACACCCCAAAAAGTTATACAGCAGTTTAGCATAGCATCTGTCAAAAGCAAAACCTCTGTCATTACATCACTGATTGGGGTGTAGCCAAAACTGCTGCTGAAATACTGAAGAGATGGAGACTAGTTGGTTGTGACTTATTTAAAAAGCGTCATATCAAGCTTTAACTAGCTATATTACACCAAATAAATGTGAGAGCATATTAATATTGCCGTTTCTTTATGTGAACAGAAATGTTAAAATGACAGTATGTAGTTTCAGGGGGAGCTGAATGCTGGAACTATTTCTTTTAGTTTCAGTTTTTCTATCACCACAGCAATTGTACTGCATCTTGTGGCTATAACATTTGTTTTAATATAAGGCTCTGTACAGACTCTGTGGCTCCTGCATCCAGCTCTGAACTTAAATACTGATGTATATACACTACGTCACAATAGTTTTTCTCTTACCTCCCCTGTGTGGCTCAGACTCAGTTTTGGCAGTTTATTCTTCACATTTCCAGAGTTTCCTCCATAAGCCTGACTGCTGTTGAATCCCTCTGTGGCCACTAGAGGGGGTTTAAGCTGCGGAGAGTCACTAGGCGCCTGGTCCTGGCCGTCCATTGGTCGAACATACGCTGTTGGCTTCTGCTGAACTGCGACTGGCTTCCCTGATAGGCTACCAGGTGGGAAGGTGGGGGTAGTTAGTCCAGATGTGGGAGTGGTTAGACCAGGTGTAGGCGTCGTCAGAACTGATGTGGAAGCCAGCGGGGAGGAGGATGTCGAGAGGTGAGAACCTGTTTCATTTTCAAATGGGGATGATTTAAAATGTCCACCATTTTCTGTGTTAGTGGAAGACTTAAAATGGCCACTGTCCATGGTGGAAGATCGAAAATTACCACCATCTGTGAAAGAGAAGGGAAGGAGAAGAAAACCAAGAAGATAAGTCAAGAATCACCAAAGCAGCACCTGTTATAGCAGAATATTGCTTTGCTCTGTGCTGTCAAAATCTAAAGAAGGTTGAATGCCAAAAAAGTCCCTCTCACAGATGGATGGAGCCAATCACAATCAAAACAAATTATGGGTTGCTGGGTGGTTTAGAAATCAGCTGCAAGATTTGGTTATCATCACACGCACATTCATTGTGAAAAATCCCTCCTAAAAGGTGATACAGCACAGTTTTGTTTTGTGACAAGTTTGCTCTACCTTGTTCTGAGATATTCCTCACTACTTAGAAGGAATAGTTACACATTTAGGGAAACACATTTATTCCCATTCTCGTTCACTTAATAAGAGTTAAATGAAAAGATAGACACCACTCTCATGTCTGAACAGTGACCCATTAGCTTATTCCACACACACCTTTTAACGTAGACCATAATAATGAACAACTGAATGGGAAAAATATGTTCACGGCAGCCTAGGTGTAGTTCTGAGATGGATGTTGAGGATTTCTGACAGTGACCATCTCTCGATAAAAAAAATAACATGGCTGCAAAGTCATGATCTCTGGCAGCTGTGTCACCTGTTAACAAATGGCTCCTAACACATGACGCTGCAATACTAGCAAATTTAGGCTAAAAGACTAAAAGCGTGCATTTGCCATCTTGGAATGTGTGAACACTCCTAAGTTGGAAAAGCAAGAGATGTGAACACATTGTACAAATGCAGCATTACCTTAGCATGAAGACTGGAAGCAGCCGGAAACAGCTAGCTCATCTATGTTAAACCAACTGCCTGCTAGTAACCTTATATTTAGCATATGGACATGAGGGTGGTGTCACAGTAAACAAGTTTCCCAAAATGTCAACCTATTCCTCTCAGGTGTTTTTATGTAAGATTTACCTGGGAGAGGAAGGGTTTTGGAGGGGTGGGAAGAGTGCCTTCTTGTAGAAGAAGAAGAGGAAGAGGATGATGAAGAGGAGGAAGAAGGACTTGAATCTCCTTTCAGACCCAGTTCATCTTTCAGCGAGCTAAACAGCTCTTCATGCCTTTGCATTTGCTGTTCCTCTAATAAAGACATTTTCCCTCTCCCACTGGTAGCTCCTGCAGCCTGCCCCTGACCATTCTGCCCTAACCCCACAACGAGGCCTGCTCCTTGGGTACCCTGTACGTGGCCTCCCCTCGACCAGTCCATGGAGCTTCGTGACTTCTTTGAATTCTGATGTGGGACTGTTGATGTGCTTGATGATGATGTGGTCGAAGCGGGAGGCTGCATGGAGGACGAAGATGAAGAAGGTGCATTTCCCATCCTCTTGTCCCCACCTGCCTCTGCTCCTCCTCCTCCTCCTCCTCCTCCTCCTCCACCTCCTCCTGCTCCTCCTCTTAAGGTTTCGTTGAAAAGCTGGGACTCCATTGCAGGTCTTTCTGTCGTTGAAGTGGTCGGGGTTTGCAGGTTGTTGTTTGCGCTGCTGCCTTTGGGGATTCCCACCAAGTGGCTCTGGTTGGAATGGCTGGTTAACAAGTCTTTCATTTCCTCGTAGGAACCCAGCGTGTTCTGGACGCGACTGGCCAGCGCATCACCTTTATTAGTCTGAAAGGAGAAAGGAGAGAACAAAAAGACAGGAGGGATGGAGAGAGAGAAGAGTATTAATTAAGTCTTCCATTTTTCATTTTCTCCACACTTAATGAAAGGCCCTCTTTATTCATCTGGAGAGGAACAGTGAGAGACGGACAGGGTGACCACTGACCAGACATAAAGACGAGATGATTAATTAAACACATGCCACCCTTAAGAGGGTCCAGTCCAGGATGGAGCAGGAAAATTAATGGAGCAGGGATCATTATTAGCCTGACCCCAGATTCTCAAGAAATCATCGCTTGGAGGACAGCACAGCCCTTACTGATATATGACGGTGTAGCACCTTCAGCTGCTACGTGGTAATACTGAGATGTTCCTCAGAATAGCTCGAGCGTACCTTTTGTGTCAATCACTGGCAGCTTCTTTACTATATATACCATATAAGTATATGATTTGATCATTTGGAATTTTTGAAAGGACAAGGGCAGTGAGCAGTGGGTTCAGCAGTTTCTATATTTGGAACCAGATGCTTGCAAAAAGCCATGAAAGAGGGGGATATAGCAAAGACTAGTAGATTTTTATCCCATTCTCTGACGTTTCATGTATAACTATACAACAAATTGTGTTATGACTGTTAATCATAACAAAGTGTGAATTATTCAAGATGTACAGTCTTTAATTTAATCGTGACACTTCATGATGAATTACGGACAAATGATGAACACTGGAAACACTAAGTAAGATCAGTGTAAAATATGACCCTGTAATTTTATTCTACATAACTTTTGTGGATTGAGCAATAGATTGTCTTGGCCATAAAGACGAGGTAGTTGACAGCTGGCACTCTGCTAATCACCCCTGTACTAACGTGAAGGGATAGTGTCAAATACAGTTACAGTACGTTTAAAGGTTGAAACATACTGTTTAAGAAGGAGTGAATTAGAACCTTTATCTAATTTTCATGACAGGGTGAAATTGCCTGTATTTGCAGAGGTTAATGAATTCATGAATAATGAATTTATGTTCACAGGGAGTAGGAGATTAACTCGTCTTAGGGAATGTTTCTCAAAGAGTAAAATGTAATAATTATGAATGATCCCAATACAACACTGACTGTAGCGGAACATAACACCGATCATGTAGATCTATGTGAGGCTGTCAGGGTCGACTGTCAAACTTCATTTATTTTCACTGTAACCAAAAGAAAAAAAGCACACATCTTCTACATCAGCTGTAAAGTCAAAGAAAGACGTATCAGTTCATGAACACGATCAATTTATCCTTTATTCTTGAAATCTTGAGAAGGCACCGATCTTGTTTCTGTGTGTGTTTTGTTTTTCCTTTGCGAACAGTTTCTGTCTGTAACCAAATAATACTGTAATAACAGGCAATGATCCATGGAGAGGAATCCTGTGTGTGTTTGTGATAGTGTTAGACACTTGTAATTCTCAGTGAGGGCACTGTAAGTATCGTTTGATAGTAATTGCCATATTGCAATAACCTTTTTTCAAAACCGGTCGGTTCGACAGTCGTATTTGAACCAGGTGAAACTGGAATTAAGGGTGTGGTTTCAGGGTTAAGTCACACACCCTTCGGGCATGGTGAAGTATCAGTATTCTTAAACATGATCTGCCAATTTTTTCTGGATTAACTGATTAATTGTTTAGTCCATGAAATGTCAAAATATAATGAAACAAGATGAAACATGTTCAGTCATTCTAACAGCTTTGAGAGGCTGTTCTTACAGGCACTTATAGCAGCAGTGCTTTGAGCTAAGTGCTAATGTCAGCATGCTAACTCACTCATAGTAACAATGTTAATAAGGAGTTGTTTAGCAGGTTTACCATGTTTACCATCCCAGGTTAGCATATATTAGCATTCTAGCTCTCCTTGTGATTTAAGTAATTTAACCCCGCCCTTTATATGTTACATTCAGCACATTCATGAAAGACAATGGAGGAGTTTGTTTCACTCAAATTTAAGAATCAAATCCCCATGATTTTCTAGGGGTTGAGACATAACTTCCACTTTATCTCTCAAGTACTTTTTTTTTTTTAACAACCACCAAAATCAATAACCAGATAAGACTCCTAAATTTGCACCTAATGTGCTTTTAAAACTTTAAAACTCTTACTAGTAATTTCCACTGCAACCAACAAGCTTCTCAGTCTGGAGGAGGAAGAAAAGAAGCCTGAAAACCTTCACCTTCATATAATATGGTATGTAATATGTGGCAGGATTTTTAGTTCACATGGCAGATTTCCACAGGACTAAAACACCTCTGCTCTGATTATAAATCACAAATTGGCCTGGGTTTAATATGACAAATTCTTATGGTTCTGTGCGCCACAAAAACCTCAGCTCAAGTCAATGTGACTGGAAGCAACATTCATCTCTTAGAGCGTGTCCCTCCTCACTTCACTGTATCTGTCATTTTTACACTTTAATAAAGCAGGAAAACCATGAAAATACCAAAAAAATGACACAGAGCAAAGAATCAAGTCTTATTTACAAAAGATTCATACAAGAAAGCAGAGGACTGCATTCAAATAATCTTAACAGATGTAATTTCTGTGTGTACACACGCACACACAAACACTACACACCGTGGCAAGCCAAAGTTAGCTGTGAATAAATTAGCCCATCTCTTCTCCATCTCAGGCTCATGAATAAAAGATCTGGTGGCTGAAGAGGAACAGAAAACACATTTACAGAAAGGCAAAATGGAAAACAGAGGACAAGGAGAGGATGAATACCTATGTGTGTGTGAGCATGTGTGTGTGTCAGTGTGTGTGTGAATAGATCATCCCAAATAGCTGCTAACAGCATAACACTCTTTAACAGGATTAGAAGAGGGATTAGCTAATAGCTGACAGAGAAAATGAACGCTGTAGAGAGAGGGAGACAGAAAGACAGACACAGACAGTGACGGACGCACGATGAATATACAGGTACAGAGAGAAAAAGACAGAGACTGATGGAAGAAAAAACTTTGGGAAAAAATGAAGAAGAGAGAGACCGGGAATGATAAAAGTTCTATAAATCCTATGTGATAATGAAAAAGGGCTGATATAGATCTCTGAAGGAGCAGTTCACTAAGTTCAGTCAGCACTTAGACACAGAGAAAGTGCAGTGAGGGTGTATAGGCCTTGCTAAATCCACTGAATTGTAAGAAGAAAAGCAATGCCTTCAGAAAAAAAAAAGATGAAATTGTTAGTGTGGCAAATAAATCAGCAGAAGAAAGTAGCAAGGTGTGCCAAAGCCGTTTTTCAAGTTTAGCAGAAGCTCGAGATAAACTGCGGAGGTCTACGGAGGAAATAGATTAGTTGGAAAGAGCTGGAATATGAAACAAGTAAACATGTTGTCCCCCTGTGGATGATGAAGTCACCCCCCTGGGCCACTCACTTGTAAGATGTACCACTGCTCCAAGTTTTATCTGAATTATTTTTACCTTCAATTATAGTTCCCCTGTTAAGTTAATGATTGTAATTAATTAGATGTAGAAATCCTCTGTGCAGCATCATGCTTCAGTCTGGTCAAATGAAGGCATGATGTGACAGAAGCAGCCCAGTATACATAGGAGCTGCATCCACATCAGACAGTTGTGCACCTCATGATTTATGTACATTGTCTAAGTGCCAATCCTGGAATCCTGTCCATAAACTAATCATAATTTATTGGACCAAATGGACCAATGGACCAAAAAAAGAAAATACTGACATTGGACATAATCCAGGGTTTTGCAGAGATGTCTAATATTGATGTTCTTGTTGGAGAGAGGATCAGGAAGAATCCAAACTGAGAAAGAGGGCTTTGACACGCACCAAAACTCTGCTTTATGTCTTTTTCATTTTTTGTCTTCTTTGTCTCTAATTAATATGAGCATTGCACGTACTGTAAGAGCTGATGTCTAACTTGTATTATTTGTAAATGTATTTAAATTGTCTACTTATTGCAACTCTTAAAAACTCCATGTTACTGTCAAACCGTGTATGATGACTGAAATTATCTTTCAGTATAAATTCAGTGGCCATGTCGAAAGATAGAACTTATTTAGGCTCATGCATTGAGAAGCAGGTGTATTTTCTTACTGAAAAAACAAAGACAAACAATCTTACAAAATCCTTTAGTGACAGTTGATTAATTCTAAAACTAAAGGGCAAGAAGCTTTGTTCACACCTGTAACCTGTCTCCTAATTGATGAGCAATCCTTACGAAGCACACCTGAAAAATGTTGTTCACTCTTCTAGTACTTGGACAAATGCAAAAAGTAGGTCCAGAATGGACAAACTGTTTTCTTATTTGGATCTAATCCCTATAATTGTTTAGTCAACTTAGCACAAACACCACAATGCATCATTTTCTCAAGCTTCATTAAAATAGCAGCAGCGATGTCTGAAATATCACCCTTTACACAGCCCAGCCCACAGTCATCCCTGCTCTCTCCTCTCATACACACATCTTGACCTCACCTCAGCACCATTAATTAGTTGGAAACAGTTAGCCGGAGTATGGAGGCACCTATTTAGATTCATTATCAGAACAGCCTCTCATGTGCCGCCATCGCCCCCTGAACCTCGAGCAGCGTCTCAGTGAGAAGCCCTCGTGTCCTCTGCGTTCAGACACAGCAGCAGTTAAACAGATTCTGTCAAGATTCAAAGCCGGGCTGTTCCAAGGTCGATACACTTGGTGGCATAACCAAGTGTTGAAGTGCCTGGCGGCAGCAAATGAGAGTTAACAAACCAAAATCAATTTTATACACCGGGGCAGGAGAGTGGCCATGGACTTCATGCATGGTTAGTTCACATTCAGCTAAAGAAGAAACAAAGTGATGGCATCTGAAGTACCTCAGAACAGACCAGGACCTTATGCTCGAGGATATTACACTATTGGTCTCAGAGGGACAACATGAGGTGAAAAAACAAAAGATTGCAGTCGGCTATAATGATCCATGATCCTTCATTAGCATTATCAGCAACAAAAACAGCATTAAAATGAATTATAGTACAAAAAATGTTTGTTGGTTAGCAATAACAATCTCTTTAAATTGATTGCTTACATAAGGCAAAATTGTTTCATATGAGCCTAAATCACAAAGTGGGGCAGCTTTAGAGGAGACTGGCCCATCCTCACTCATTAAGATGTCGTAAATTTGCTCCATTTGCCCAAATGAAATTCTGGTGTCAGGTTTGTCCACTTCTCCGCCCGCAGAGATCAATCAAAACTTAACAGCAAAATATAAAGCTGTCTCCTAAACAGCACTGAGAGAGCGCTCTGTGTGGAGGAAGCAGCACTCGGTGTAAAGACTCACAGCTCAGCCCGGCTGTAAAAAGCTGTGTTTCGTGTGCAGCTTCCTGATGTTAGCATTAACGTTCAGTCCTTAAATTTAAAGACACAGCTTTACATTTGTGTAATAGGCTCTTTAAGTTTTAGTTTTTAGTTTTAGTTTTTAAGTGTTAAAGAAATGTTTTTGAGAAATACACTTACTCTTTTTGAGAGTTAAATGAAAAGGCATTGTTACATACTGAATTGGAGCCTGGAGGTGTATAGCCTAGCCTAGCCTAGCTTAGGATGGAAGCAGGGGGAAACAGCTAACGTTAGCATGGCTCTCTGAAAAGTAAACATGCCTAAAGCTTGTGGTATCTCATTTATTTAACTTGTACACAAACAGAAACCTAAAAATGACAGTTTGTGGGTTTAGGTGGAGTCATTTTACACAAGACTAATCACCTCCCAGCTCCAGCTCGCTTAATGAGTCGTATCATATAACTCATGGAAAGAAAATAAGCAACTGTTTTTCTGAAAATGTTGAACTATATGTATAATTTACTATTAAATAGCAGTTTATCAAATTTTTAACCATCCATTAATCGGCTGCTCTTACTTTATAAGGTTCTCCAAACAGGTTGAATCCAGTTGAGAACAGGTCTTCATCCTGTTGGACCTCTTGGTTCCTCCTCTCCCACTCTCTCCTCTTCAGCGCGCTGCGATCCGACTCCAGATGACTGGAAACACAAAGAAAAACGCTCGTTAGCATCACCCCACTGAGGCCGACACATGGCCTGCCACCAAAGAAACCCACTGGGTTTTAATGAGTATTGCTGATAGGTCATTTTTGAAACTGCAAAGAGCATTGGCTGAGGTCCTCTTCCTGCACTGTGATTAGAGTAGCTGGGCAGCTGGTAAAGGACAGTAACAGGGGAAATAATTTCATTGCACCCTTTGAAAATCACAAAAATTACATATAAATGAGGAAAGAGGGAAAAAAAAGAGTTTCAAAGTGACGGTAAGAACAGACATCTTTAAAACAAGACTTATAACAGAGAGATAAGAAATAAATGTAAAAATATCAGATTTGAAGAATGAAGCTGAATGGTTTGTTTAAGATTACTGACAATCCTGTATTTAGACGTAGGCTTCTTATCAAACCTGGCTCTTTGACAGTTTCCATTTCAGTCACTGTTTACCTCACTTCTAACACAAGCATGCTGTCTTCCACTGAAACCAATATCCCAATTAAACCAATATCCTTATTAAAATAGTTAAGTGTTTCTACTTAGTTTCAAAGAACATATGGAAAGTCTCTTTGAATCAGCTCAGTGCTGAGTTTAAGTAGTTACTTTTACTCAGGAATTTTGAATGAATTCCAGCAGCATTTGGAAACTGACTGTTTTTGGTGAAAACAGTCAGAAATAAGCTCATGTCAATATATTTAAAAATTCATGACGAATAGTACAAAGATTATTATTTGCACCAAAAAGGAGAAAATAATTGTTCACATACTTTTTTCTTAGTTTGTGCATTAAGCATGGAGGCAGTTAACTTAGCTTAGCATATAGAAGCAGGGTGAAACAAACAGCATGGTTCTCTCCAAAGTTATATCTTATCAGTACCCCCACAGCTGTCTTATTAGCTCACTGTATCTTGTAAACAAACAGAAATATGAACAATTTGTGGTTTTAAGGGCAGTTACAGGGTGTGGCGTAACTAGCATATTTCACAGCATGTCACTGTACCTGACTGTTAAAGAAATATCTGCATGTAACTCACACTAAAACCACAAACTGTTTATGTATGGATTAAAGTAATGAGATACAGCTGTTTCCCGCTAAGCAGGGGGAAACATTTAATAGCAGCTAAAGAGTTAATAACCTTCCAGCTCTATCTCCATATTTAACACACTGAAAGTAAGTGAATATGATCATTTCCAGAATATTGATTTATAGGTATTTAAGTTCAGGGGTTTCTAGAAATATTACATTTTAAATTTGTCATAGGTATTTGGAAAGATATAATCAAAAACGTGTCTGCTGGTAAATAATGAAATTATAAATAAATAAAGAATGATTATATATACAGTTTATGTTGGAAACTGATGCACAAAAAAAGTCAGCCAAAGCATGAGAAATGAACTGTCTATTACAACTGCAATATTAGCCAGAGCTCATAAAGGCAACCTTTAACAGTTTTTCTATTTATAGTAAGGCTAATATGATGTAACATATACCATTAGCTGGGTACTCTCATTCATGAGTGCATTCATTTTTAACGTAGTTGAACCCACTGGGAATTGATCTCCTTATCCAGGCAGTGTTTATGACATGCTGAACCCACTGAACCACACCGCACTGCAAAGGCCAAACGCATTTATGTCCTGTCACGGTGTCACTGGATGGATCCCAATAAAATGTACTTTTAATCTTCTAACATTCCTACACTCCTGTTATGAACAGTGATGTCTTGATAGCCAGAATTATCGCTTGTGGATTTGATTCAAGATTATTTCTTGTGGTATTTAAAAATATGAGACAGCTGAAAGTAAACAGTGATAGGAATGGCTGAAGGAGAGAGTGAGAGAGTGGTCTGTGGGGAACAGAGAGGGTGGTGAACCCCAGGTTTTTGGAACACTTCCCTTACATAACCATGTATTTTTAGCAAAAATCCCTTTTACTGGACAGTTACCGATTCACCCCACTCTCCTAAACTTCTACACTCACCAGCCTCCACTGAGAAATCTGCAAGCTGGCAGCGAAACTTGAACTTCAAAAGTACAAAGTAATGTGTGTGCGTACGTGTGAATACTAGTTATGCATGAGGCTGTGGCCTGCTGACCCAGGAAAGGGCGTCCTGTTTTACCACATCCACTGCCAAGAGATGAGACAGGCCGGGTAATTAGTGATCAACACAATTAAAAGAGACTTTCTCGTTTTCTCTACCAGACCTCGCTTTCATTTAATCTATCAGCAAGATGTGAGTGGGAGGGAGAAAGAGCGGAGAGGCAATGAGAGCAAAGAGAAAAAAAAATCATGGAGACCCATGGGAGTAAAAAAAAAAAAAAAAAAAGACCCAGTTTCAGGGCAACAGACAGTTTCTTAAAAAGGAAAGAAAAATAACAGAATGATGAAAGACAGAGTGGAGGGATAGGGGGAGGAAGGTAGAATAGAAAGAAAGGAGGAGCAAAAAATAAGAGAGCAGTGGGAATACCAGACAAAATGACTGACAGGTTAGGTGTGTGTGTGTGTGTGTGTGTGTGTGTGTGTGTGTGTGTGTGTGTGTATTACAGAAGTATACGTAGATGTGATCATTGTGTGTCCTGGGACAGCTGGTTGACACGTGCATTGTCTGTCACTGCAGAAAGATAACTGACAGACCTGTCACTATGACAAATACACACACACACACACACACACACACACACACACACACACACACACACATGCACAGTGCTGCAGCCCCATGCCAAAGATCACTGTCTCTGCCTCCGTCTGTCACACGCTAGATATTCACATGAAGGGAATCAGGTCAGACGAGGTAATTAACACATCCAGGATTTATTTCCCAGCGTGTGGCAGGAACAGTACAACACTACCTGTCACACACAGGTTAGTCTGCTGCCAGGTCCTTTTACACTTCACTGAACGTGTGCGGTGGTCAGCCAGGTCAGTGAGAAACTTTACAGCTACCTGCTTTGACATGGTGAAACTGTGAACTGAGATGATGTAATTAAAGCAGTGCCAGTCAACTGTCAAATGCTGAAGGCTAAAAAAGTGGAAAACATTATGACACTGGCGTTTATGTTGGTTTCATGTTTGAGGAATGTAACAGCCTTATCGTTCCACACAGATCTGATGTTTTCATCTTCTGTGATTTTTCGACTCTTGATTGGAGTGAAAGCTCCATGTTCTTCACGACTGTCAGGAAGTCTGTTTCCATTGCACATTTTGTTTATCGATAACACCAACCTTTCTGCCAAGTGTAAAAACATTTCTGTCATATTTTCAGCTTCTGTGTTTGCAAGCTTTGACATGCACCTAAAAACAGGTAGATAGAAACACGCCTAATGCCAAAGCTGATTTATATTCATTTTAATACAACTAATTTAACTCAAGGATGTAGTGAAATAAAATTAATTAAACTTAGTGTTTAGTTTTGCTCGTGTACTTAGTTGGTCAGAATTGTACTTACCAAAAAGAAGAAATTTAAATATCTGTAATTCTTTCTGCAGTGCTAGCGCCCCCTACATTAGTGTTCTCTGGGGGGTTGTGCAATTTTGGCTCCGGCTGACAATGTGGGTGCTGGTAATTTGATTGGTGAAAGGTCTGTGTGGACAGACATTATTGTCTGTGATATCTTGAGCTGCAATAATTATTCAATTAGCCAGTCACTTGATGGTTCCAGGTTCTCAAATGCAAATTTGCTTCTTTGCTCTGTTGATTCTGATGGGCATATTTCAGTGTTTTAATCGATTAATCAGTTAATCAAGAACATAATCAGCAGATTAATACATGATGAAAATAATTGCTAGCTGTAGCCAAAGTAATTTCACTTCAGTTCCAGTGACCACACATGCGGTGTTGGAGGATGATGTTGTTAGCCCCAGCTGTGATGTGAACACTTCCTGTGCTTGTCGTGAGTCACATCACAGGGTTACATGGGAAACACAGAGGTTACAGGACTGATACTAAGCCAAATTTCAGTTTGACTTTGAACCTAAAATATTTTGATTTTATCTGTGTTTTGATCTTCATCTTCGTGTTCATTTAGCTTTTCATGATGCCATGTTGACACAGAGGTGGCAGCTGTCTGTTACTTTGTCTGCATTGCTGATAATAGTAAAAAGTAAGAGTAAAACACTCACTTTTCAAAATAAAAAAGAAAGAGAGAAAGAAGGAATACAAAAGAAAGAACGATGATGAACAGACGGATGGACAGATGGATGGATTGGTGGGGATTAATAGCAGTGGTGATATCAGCAGTGGGCATACTGTCGATGTTGATAATTTCTGTGAATGAAAATGTAGCCGTGGCAGCATTCTTTCCTACCACCCTGCTTTCCGTCTGTGTGCCATGTTAGTGTGCGTCTGTGTGTTTATGTGTGTGTGTGTGTCCTGAAGTAATGCTGATAGCCAGAGTAAGCTCTGGGAATTTAATCTCAGCAGAGCTATGCTGTGCTCCCCTGATAACTAAACGAACACACACAGACACACACACACACCAATGTCTCTAACACAGCCTCATCACCCTCTCATTCACTTTCACTGCACAGTGCTTCAGTATCGCTGTCTCCACTCCCCAACAACTGCCGCTGCAGTGCCCTTTAGCAAGGTCCTGAACCTGCAACTCAGCAGGCTCTGGCAGGCAGCTGCTTAATTTAAAAAAGTGCAACTAATAGGTTTGTCTTTAGACCACAATATATATGTTCTAATGGTATGGAACCTACCTGAAACTCTGTATTTGGTTTTATTTGTTACAGTTAGTCATACTGTATAACACAGAACCCTCACATTTAATGCCAGTAAAAACAGAAAAGTGTTTCCAACACACCCCACAGCTGCAGCCAGATGTTGAAGCTGGTCAGTGGGTTGAATTGAACATGTTAACGTTGTGTGTTCTGTCGTCGGCGGGAAGAAAAGCTCCAGCCTGCGTTTGTCATCAGGAGAGTTTCTGGAGCTGCTTCATTGAAAATCTACTGGAGCCTGACTTTGTGGACTCATGCTGCATTTGTGTCTTATGGGAATTACTGTCAGAACGGTTCAAGGCAGCCGTTTGGAAATATATTTTAACTCATTTGAACCCATCAAGACATTTTAAGCAAAGCTTTCTGTACATTTAAGTCATTTGCAGTCAGCTCTATTATAGAAGCCACTGTGCCATTTTACTGTCATAGATTAGATCATATTATTCCTCATGAGATGAAAAGCATTTGTCTTAACTGCAGTGAATACATCAATCTTAATTTACTTTGTATTAAAAAAGCTGTGCTGTAAGTAACAGTGTTTGCTAAAAAGACACCTTTATTAGATGAATTTGAAGCAGAGTGGACAGTGATTGGCTGACAGCATGCAGCGGCTCCACTGATTCACATGAGGTGAACAAGCTAAATTGACACTTTTGCGTTTAAATGCTGGAAACTGTCCCAACAGGCCTTTTTCACAGCAGACATTTTAACGTGTCGTGGCAGGGAAAGCACAGGTGTTACTAATAACATTAATAATATTAACAGTTCTGATCCATTCAAGTGTCCCAGTAAATCATGACCATGTGACAGTGAACCAGCATGCACAATACCAGTACCCTGAGACTGATGCAGCTAAATGGAATTAAACCCTCATCAGGTGTCATTAAGAATTAAGGTATTTTCACAACAAACATGGCATTTTCAAACAAAACCCCCGCAGCAACGGTTGTTAAATCCTTTTATTTCTTCTGCTTCTGGTTTATTCAGTGTAATACCAGATAAAAGAAATAAAATAGCTGTGACAGGAGAGCTCAAGAAGCTCATTCACAGCTGTGTGGCTACCAGCTGACCAGTACCTTCCAGTCCCATTCATGAAGGTGTACAGGCTGACATTATAATCTGACACTTAGCATTTCTCTGCTGGTTTGTTCACATCAATGCCATAGAATATTTTTGGTATTTAACAGGTTTAATGTTTATGTATATTTTTATGAAGGGGGATGAGGTCTCTCTGCAGACATCCCGAACTGTAAAACCATCTGCTATAAATGGGCAGTTCCTTCATACCAAGTGTATTGAACTGAAATGACCCTCAAATCTCAAACACTTAAACTCACCATCCTTTCTTCACCTAACCAAGATTGTGTAAACAAGGTATAGCCAGCAAAAATAATGGGTTTTTGAAAACAAAATAACTTTGCATTTCATGCAGTGAGGTCTCCATTAAACATTTTGGATCTTGTGTTTAGGCTCTATAACGTGTTTCCTTCTAGTGCTGGGTTTTGTTTTGTTTTGTCTTGTTTTTTTTTTTTGTTCCCGAAAGTGTAACACCCCCCCCCCCCACACACACACACACACACACATCTGTGAACACAATGGAGCTTTGTTCATGTTCACAAAACTGTCAAACATGATGGAAAACTGATGAGAGATTCTGTTTTTATTTCGCTTCAAAGTTTAACCCACACTTTTATTAGTGACACCTCTCCCAGTAATGGAGTCATTATGGCAATTTGCTTTAAAATAAATCATTTTATTAATCTACTGTGTCTAGAAATGAAACGGCACTGGTTATTATACCTTTAGCTCAAGTGGCATTATAAAAAGCCCCTCATATTTTCAATCTTTGTATTTTATTTAACCTGCATTTAACCAGGCAGCTCAATTAGGAATAAACCCTTGAATGCACTTGCAATGTGTGTGTGTGTGTGGGAGAGAGAGCGAGGGGATGAGGGGGTAGAACGAGTGTTTTGGAATGACAGGGAGAAGTGAGGGGGATAATGAGAGGAGGAGGAAGAGGAGGAGAGGGGGAAGGAGAGAGGAATAGCTGTCAGGCAGCAGACAAAAGCTTTGTTTGAAGTGTCAGTTCAACGACGCATTTTGTGTGTGTGTGTGTGTGTGTGTGTGTGTGTGTGTGTGTGTGTGTGTGTGTGTGTGTGTGTGTGTGTGTGT
>JBBMJY010000002.1:4789405-4805130 GCA_037833715.1 Toxotes lorentzi | reverse complement strand
GTGTGTGTGTGTGTGTGTGTGTGTGTGTGTGTGTGTGTGTGTGTGTGTGTGTGTGTGTGTGTGTGTGTGCGTGTCTGCATGACTTCCAGAAAATGACTCAGAGGGAAAAAAGGTAATTTTGGGGGAATTAAATTTAGATTGGGTTAACCTGAACTTTGCCTGTTTTTGTGTGGTTGTGTAGATGTACAGTACACACTACATATGAGCAGTGTTGAGCAGTAATGCACTACTTTTTAGTGTAAGGGATTACAATTTGAAAACCAGCAGTTACATTACAGTTACTAATCCCACTAATGCTCCATTACTTTGACATGTGGGGGGCCGGCTTGTTTAATGTCTTACTGGGAGTTTGATCAGAGAGTTCAGTGGGCAGACTGGTCTGGGATATGGTTGAGGTGCAGCGTAGGAGGTGACCTCTACCGAAGGAGAAAAAAATGTGACTTCGGGCAGTTTGTCATATTTAAATTTTGTGTGTTGTTGGCTGACTGATGTGGCAAAAGGTACGGGGAGGCACCTCTTTTTTAGAGGTAGAGGCTGCGTAACCTTGATTCAGAGGTGAAGACTTCTGAAGAGCTGTGTGCAGTCACTGAGGCTAAGATAGCTGCTTACGATCAGTAAATCCCTTTATGTTTTACAGCTGCCTGCTTCTTAAACTGCAGTGTCTTGTTTTCTATTTCTACATGTTTTTGTTTATTTCTATGTGTTAAAGATAGAAGATGTGACGTGTGTGTGTGTGGAGGATTTGAAGCTGACAGGTAACTAATGACAGTGAAGTGATGAGTGATGTAACGTATTACATCTGCTGCTGAGTAATAGGTAAAGTAATGGAAGTACTTTTTGAATGAGTAATGAGTAATTGATTACAGTTTTCAAGTAATTTTCCTAACCCTGTACATGAGTGTGTGTGTCTCTCCATATCTAATTATGTTTGCTAATATCTGTATCATACAATGCTTATGCTTTCTCCTTCACTTACATATATACATTTTTGCCTGAGTGTGTGTGTGTGTGTATGTGTGTGTGTGTGTGTGTGTGTGTGTGTGTGTGTGTGGGCCTGTTAATTTCCACAGTGAATGCAGTCTGTTTATATGTTAATGAGATCTGTCATCTAGAACATAATAGCTTTACTAATGTAATCACAGCCATTATCACGCTTATGATCTCTGTCTCAGACATTATCGCTGATGTCACATGCTTGTCAGAGCTGCTGGGATCCTCAGACAGTGTCCCCATCACTTCCATGATGCACCAGTGACATTTCCCGTGCTTCCTCTGCTGTTCACAGTCAAGGAATTATGTGATTCTGAAAATTTAATTGAAAAGACAGCCGTGTAATCCTCACGCTTTAATCTCACTCATTTACATGTGTGTATATGTTCACATAAATGCATATGCTCATTTATGTGTGTATGTGTGTGTGTGTGTGTGTGTGTGTGTGTGTGTGTGTGTGTGTGTGTGTGTGTGTGTGTGTGCATCTGTGTGGTTTTGCCTATGGCTCAGGCATAGGTAAAAAAACTGAGATAATATTGATGTTATATTCATAATCAGCAAGTCAGAAACATGAATCTCTGACATTATGGATGAAATACTGTAGCTCATCTGATGCTGTATCATGGATCGATATTGCTGATTCTGAGGTGTATCCTGTAAACATGGATATACAGGATTAGAGTTTTTAAAACAGACTAGAATAAACTGATTTCTCTTTATGCTTTGCAGTGCTTGACCACAGGTTTGCTTCTCTCCCTGTGGTGTGCTAAGATGGACATCAGTCCCAAACCTGAGGGAGGGTAATCAATGGACTTTGTTTCAAATTCTGACTGGATAAAAACCTGGTGACTTTAACAGGCCATGCAGAGGCAGAGGTAAACATTAAAGTGAGGCAGTGCACAAAATGCACCTGAGTTGCTCAGTTCAGTACACTCAGGAGTTTTAAAGTACTGCTGTACTTTGTCTGATATGACCCGTAGGTTATGGTGTCTACTGATAGTTAATGTTAGCTAACTTGAATAGGTATTGCTTCGTCACTGACATTATTAGGTCAGAGTTTATGACTTTTCTCTACTTGTGCTATTGCTCTGCTACTTTTTAACACCACAGACAAAGATTCCGGTGGTCAAACCACCTAGTGCTTTAAACCTGCAGTAACTGATTTTCCTGTCTCAGACAACCTGGAAAATATAAGTCCAACTTTCAGTCTCCTTTTACCTCTGTTTTTGGTCTCCACTGACTCCTGAGCGAAACATTTGACTCTCTAGCTGCTCAGTGCTCCACTGTGTTCACCAGCTAGTCGCCAGTGGTTTTATCAGAGCCTTTTCACTGACAGCTGCCTGCTGCAGCTGGAAACAGGGTTGATGAGATTGGTGAGACTGAATCAAATCCAGAACAATGAGCAGAAAGATGCTAGGGTTTGTCAATATGAGCAATACCTTTTAAATTACAGTCAACCATTTTCTCCCATTGTTAACATTGATTAGCGTCGCTGTAAAGCAACAAACTCAAGGGGATCTTGGGCAATTAGGTTACACAAACACTATGCTTCTCAGTGATGATGCCAAAATCTCAATTTACTGCCCACTGCAGAGTAAACTAGTGTCTGTTATAGAAGGAGTGTTGAATGAGGTTTTAGACACAGCCACCATTTTGCTTGAGTGTCTACATCAACTAAAAACCTGAACCCCTTTCTATATATGTAAGTGCTTCAACATATATGTACCATTGTTCTGTGAACTGATTCTCAGTGGTTGTTGAACAGACTTAAATCTCTGTGCAAAGCTAATGTCCATCCTGATCAAGTAAATCTCTTTTTTCCACATTTTTACATACTTCTAATCTTGTAGCATGGGAGAAGTTACACTTTAAGATTTTAAATCATGGAAATTTATATCAGGGTATCATAATATCTACTATAAAACACCATTATGTACTAATACACCACACTTAAACAGAACAAACTACTCCAAAATAAATCTACAGAGTGTTTTTTTTCTGCAGCTGTCACAAGCCAGCAAACCATGCTTTGTGGCACCTTGCAGAGCCAAAACTACCTGTTGTACAATAGGCTGACAGTGAGAGAAAACATGAGAAATAATAAATGAGTAAAAGCCAATTATCCCCCTTCAGTGGCATAAATAAACTATCCTGCTGTTCTCACATGACCTCGTCTACTCTGCTCTAACACGCCGCCTGTCCTGCTTTTCCTTCTCCCTTTCTTTGTGCATGTGTGTGTCTCTATGCTATTGCCTGCCAGCATGAACAAGCTGTACTGGACACACACACACACACTGAGAGACACACACAGAGACACATATTCACTACTGCCTGCCAGTGTATATGTGCAAGACAGGCGAAGAAGCAGCATGTGTGTGTGCGTATTTGTGAGTGTGTGCATTTGTGTGTGTCTGAAAAAGATAATACAATTTTTGGGACTCCGGCAGCATTACCTCTTCTTCAATGTTGCTATGGTAACAAGCTCTGGACCAGAGAGTGAGAGCGAGAAAGATGGATAGAGAGACCCCCAAGGACACACACGCGTGTGCGCGCGCGCACACACACACACACACACACACACACACACACTGCAAACATGCCTCCACACCACCTTCTTCCCCCCCCCTCTCTCCCTCTCTCTCACTCTCACTCTCAGACAAAGGCTTTTCCAGCCAATTATCCAGCCCCGGCACATGAAGGGTTAACAGCTGCTTGGTGTCTGTACCACAGAGATTTTACCTCAAGCCATTTGGTCTTGGCTGTAATCGCTGCACACCATTCTGTAGCCTTACATGTATGCCAACTATGTGAAATAGCATTCACTCATTTTGGGAAATTGCAAAAACAGCGTCTCACCACACACGCACATTACATGGCAGCAGTCTGACACACTGTAAACTGACTAACCATGTACCAGCTGACAGTGCTGTGGCTTTGTTCTGTTACTGTACTTAGCAATATCAGTGTGTCGCTTAATATTGTCTTGTGTATTTCATGAGTATATCTTTGGCAAGCCAGAAACACTGACACCCACTGACTCACATGAAATGTGTTTATATTTATCTATGAGACTATTTAAATTGAGCACAATCAATATTTTTTCATCTATTGGTCTATAACAGTGTTGTTACAGACCTGCATGTTTATTAATGACATTACAGTAAGTCAATAAACCTATGTTTATTAGGGTCATCAAAGTAGTTTACATCTTTTAGGATCATCGCCATAACTTAGACTTTCTATATGTGTGTGTAAATATTTCATTAAATGAGCCAAAGTACACATGCAGCCAGAGAAATTTTAAGGATGAATCACTGTCTAAACATCTTAACAAACTTCCATCATCATTTTTTAAATGACTACCTGTGCAAATAAAACCTGTAGCAGCCCATTTATTTCTTCTTTTCAAGTAAATAACAGCATCAGTTTTACACAAGAATCTGTGGATCTGTTTTAATCTTCATGCAGACCTGAATAGTCTGAGAGGGTTATCGCAAAGAAGTAAAACAAACCTGGTATTTCTAACTTGTCTAAAAATAAGAAAACTTCCATGTTTTTAAAAAGTCAATTTACTACTACACCTTTACATCCCTTTATTAATTAGGTAGATACAGGTTTTTCAAGATAAAATAAGATTAGTAAATTCTAAATTTTTCGTGTTTAAGTTTAAACCTGCATGAATAGTTTTTTATTTTTTGCATGACATGCATAATGCAACAGACATATTATCTCCTTAGAAAGTTGTTATGGTGAATGACATATCCAGCAGATGAAACTGTTCATTTGAAGTGAAGTTTTTCTTGCCACCTTATAAATGTAAGTCCAGTATTTTTTGGTCCTGAGGAAACATCTAGTTGTTTAGTTTAGATAGCTGCTAACTGTGTCTGCTGTTTGGTTCTGGGCAGGCAACATATAATTGGATTATCAGAGCTTTTGTGGCAAGGTGGCAAGAAAAGCAGTTAAAAGGAGAGAAACTGAACTAAGAAAAATTTACAGGTCAGAAAAACCAAAACAATGAGCTGAAGGAAGCCAAAATGCAGTGTACAGCCTAGATAGCTGAGTTGGCTGATAATTCACTGTGGGTTCATCACTACAAGCAACACCTTCCACGTTACACAAAATTAACAAAACAATTAGTGGAGTTTTAAAGCTTTAATATATTTAATATTAAATACATAGTAGCGAGTGTCTAGATTTAATTATTACTGAATAGCAGGATACAAACAGTGCTTTTTCATTGTTATTGGAGACCTTTATGTTCAATGTTGTCATCCCTGGAGACAGCACACTCTCCCATTTTCAGGTGGGTGAACTCAAAATAGAAGACAGACTATGTATGACTGCATTGGGAAAAGAAAGAGAGGCTCTCTCAAAGTGGCCAGACTACTGTCATTTCAATTAGACAGATCGAAAGAAATGACCTTTTCTGTGCACGTTTAGCTTTGTTATCCATGACTTTGTTATCCTTCTGTAATTCATACTGAGGCAGTGCAGTGACATTTTTAACTTGTAACCACCTAGACCAGATAGATTGACCAGCTGGCTGTTGAAAACCTGATACAGACAGCTGTCAGGGATCTTATGTGAGCACTTGCAGGTGTAGGGAAATCCTCAGTCATTTATCTTATCCCTGAGAAGAGCCGTCCGGCCCCAGTGGCACTAACTTCAGCAGCTATGAACTTAGGGTACAACACAAAGCCAGTGGCTCCAGGAACCTTGTATGCTTACAGGTAAGACGGGCGTGGGTGATACAGGTATCACCCTGCTTATCTGTACAAACAAAACCAGGTCAGGCTGGAGTTTGTTGACTTCTCAAGTGCACCCAAAATGTGGTCTAAGTTTATCGTACGGGGCCACAAGCTGCTCAGGCTGAATGTAAACCGTCAGCTGATCCGGTGGATTCTGTCTTTCCTAACAGCAGGTCAGATTCAATTCACTCCGAACACTGTATCACTATCAGATCTATCTCTACAGAAAAGCCCTGAGGGTCCTGTATTATCACCAGCGCTGTTTACTTTGCATACAGATGACTGCCGGAGTACAGGCCCTAATATGTTCTCTCTGAAACACTCCGATGGCACTGTAATACTGGACACATTTAAGAGGCTCCCTAGTGCCACCAGTGCTTTAGCTTCCTGGAGAAAAAGCAATCTTGATCTGAAAGCATCCAAAACAAAAGGAATGGTTATAGACTTCCCGTGTAACACCCCCATCAAATTTGACAGCGGATAGCTAGAACCATTGAGCAGGTGGATAAGTGTAAGCACTTGAGCACTATAACTGGCCGTGAGCTTCACTTTTAAGAGCAATGATGAACAGATCCTCTCAATGCCAAAAGAGGCTCTTCTTGAGAAAAAGCAGGTGTCTACATTTCCAAAAATCTGTGCCACAGGCTTTTTACAGATGTTTTATTGAATTCCTGTTGCGGTTTGACATCATAGCCTGCTTTGGATCTCTGTCTGAGCCTGACGCAAGACTGTTAGTGGAAAAATCATTGGCCAAGACTTGCCCAACCTCAGAGCGATTTACAAATAATGGTTCTGTGGAAAGACTGCACAACAACATACTTAGCACTAAGTATACATTTCTGCAAGTGCTGCACAGTTCCAGCTCCATGCCTTTTCAAGCTAATGTCATAATCACTTTGTCAGATTAAGGCAAACATGGAATCATAAATTCTTCCTGTGAATTTGTCAAGAGACATGACAGATTACAGGTTGGACCCCAAGCAGTTAACAAAATCATTCCTCCTTAGCTTTTTTTTTTTTTATAGTTCTGTGCAGTAGAGCAATCTGTGCTTTGTCTTAAAAGTTGTCAAACTAGCATGAGATAGAGCTGTGACTAAACATCAAGTTAAAGTAAATTTGAAATAACATGTAATTAGGTCAAATGAATTTGAATCCACCCTGCACAGACAGCTTTAGGCTAAACTTGTAGAGTCAATGGTTTCTGGTGCCTCACTTCAGTGACAAGCTAACTTTACTAAAACACAGTTGTGTTTTGCAATCAGAAAAACAAAACAGATTTTTCCATCTAAGTTGTTGAATCAAAAATGCTTCAACAGATACATGGTTTGGTGTCATGGTTATCTATTCAGCATGGCTTGCTCGTTTTCTCTGTTAGCTAAGAGGACAACTATAGCCAAATTTAGTATTCAGCTAGGGCAACAGAGCACCCGGTGGTCAGATGTGCTATGTGCTTTTTGGAGTGTTTGGCCTATTGCACCTATACACTAAGAATTTGGACGAGCAGACATGGGAGGACAAAACAAATCTGACACGCTAGTCTTTTTGTCAGGATGTCCCAGATACTGAGCTGGTTTTCTTTCACTTTTACACACTACATGGGATAAAATGAACGGCTGAGATGTCTGATGCTTATTTTTGTACCAGATGCCCTACATCTGCAGGTTTGTGCTATTATCAGGCTGATATTGTGTCGTCCACTGTAGTTACTGTATATCCACTTTTGTCCCCGCATCCATCCAACAGAATCCTTCTTATCAGCAAAGACTTTTAATATCTCCCACTATGATCCCATACAAGCAAAACACACTTCATAAAGATGAGCTGTTAAATCTGTGGAGCTGTGATAAAGGCCCACTACAATCTCTTTAATCAGTTACTACTACAAACAAAAATAAGAGCAGTGAAAATACTGTATGAATTCCATGTGTGCAACAATGTGCTGGGAAAGAGACTAAGATTATGCAAATCTTTTATAAAATAGGTTCTTTCTGCATTTAGACTTTTCCCACGCAATCCAGGTTTAGACGGAAAGTGTCTCAGTACAAGGCTCAAAATGTTTTCAGTGACCTGAAGAAAAAGGCTTTCAGAAACAGTTCGGAAAGAATTTCAGAAACGGAAAAAAATGTGTGAATGAACTGTGAAACACGATGACTCAGATATGTGGTTCATCTCATCAAAACAATTAAATGATAAGTTTCAGGGCAGTAAACAATCATTCTTCCTTTGTCTGTCTGTTTAGACTAGCAGAGCTGTACCTGGGGGCTCTGGGAAAGGGCCTGACAGGATAGTCGCTGTTTTCTAGGTCAGCTCTTCCTGCATGGCAGACCATCAAGGCCACCCACGTACCTGGTCGCCACACCGGGGATATGATGTTTTGAGAAGCCAATTCAGGAGATTCAGAAAGACAAGGACTTTGTGTTCTGTCAGTGTGAAAACGTCAGACAGACCTGGAATCTGTTTTCAGTTGTTACCCCTTCACAGGCACAGGCTGGCTGGCTCATGGTGATGTGGTTTTACACACTGACACAGCCAGCTCCAGGAAAAGGGAAAAAAAACCTCCCACTAGTGATTCAGATTCAAACCGAAAGATCAGTTTGCCAACACATGTCCAGTCAGTGTCCATCCCTGACAAGAAAAAGGGTTTTGAATTGGTCCATACTTCACATTTTGGGAAATAAGACAGACACCACTCTCATATCTGTACACTAAATAAAGAAGCTAGAGCCCAGAGACAGTTAGCTCTGCATTAAAACTGGAAGCAGGTGGAAACACTTAGCCTTATGCTAAGCCTTATGCCGTTTGATTACCTTAGCTTTATGCTAAGACATGGGAGGACAAAACGTTTGATTACCTTAGCTTTATGCTAAGGTAATCAAACGGTCTCCAGGCTCTAGGTTTATATTTAGTGCATAAAAAAGCAGTGATATCAATCTTTTCATCTAATTTTCATAAAGATAGCAAATAAGAGCATTTTCCAAAATGTTGAACTGCTGTCTTTTAACTGATCCTCATACAACACATAAGTATGAATGGATAGATACTGTATTTTTTGTGTGATTTTATTTCTACATTTAATATCTCTTGGTGTGAGTGTAGCTTTGGAGGCTGTGTCACTGCTAAAGAAATGTAAAGATATTAAGCATTGCGACAAACAAGTACTTATCTGCAACTTCACACCAGAGATTAACAGTCCAAATATCAAACTCGACTCGACAAGCTAGTCAGCAAGCGAGCAGGCAAGCATCAAGTATCCCACACATCTCAAAGGTTAATGAAAGGCTACAAAGCAGCAGTGAATCAGGCAGGCGCTAAACAACAGCCCTGGCCTTTTCAAAGAACCAGCCACGTGTCACAGTTTCTCACAGTGATGGAGTATAGGTGGAACAAGAGAAGACAAAATGGGCCTGATGGCCGTTTTGTTTAAATTGAAGCACTCACAATTCATTTTTTTTTTCAGCAGCAAACAGCCGGAACATTGAAAACGTATGATTTTTTTTTTCTTTTTCATATTTCACACAGCACCAGTGAAGCACCAACTACACAAAGTCTGTGTGAAACTGTGAGGATTTCATATATAGTAAAACCATATATAACACTATCTAAAAAAAAAAAGGGGTTGTCTGAATTTTTAGGACCCGCTAACAACTTCTGAAAATTCAACTAGATGATAAAGAAGAAAAAATCATCAGAAAGTAATTACAACTGGAGCCTCGGCACAGTGCTGAGTAACATTATAGAGATCAGTCTCTAGAAATAGGAAAGTCGAACATTATCTCTGTCTAAAATAACCAAAGCATGATATTCTAAAATAAATGAGGAAAATATTACAAATCCCAACGAAGCCAAAAGACTTCAGACTGAAGGATTTATCTTGATAACATGGTGATTATACTCAGAGAACAAGAGAGATAGAAGAAGAAAACCTAAGAGAAATGAAAAGAATAAAGGAAGACAAAAAGCGGGGGAGGAAGGATTGAATTAGCAGTGTATGGAGAGATGGTTGGAATTATGTGTTTATGTTTGAGAACTTGTGGGAGGTGGTATGTATGTTGGGCTGTGTGTTTATGTGTTATTTACAGTAGCATTAACAATTTGACCTGGTTTCTTTCTTTCTTTCATTTGAGGTTCAAGCCCCAAAGGGTCTGAGACTCTATTGTTACTGCTCAGGTTTATTATCCTTATTATTCTCCCCCTGCTGTTTCACAATTTCCCCCTGAGAGCCTGAAGACTTGTGTATAAGTTCATATCTAATGATGTGCAAATGCTTCATAACAAAAGCAACTTGTATTTCCCTAATGGTGGCGCTAAAAATAACGATCAGAGCCCAAAAATATCAAAATGTGGGGAGTGAGTTGTATTTATCTACATCCAAATTACACATAAGAACTGTTTAGGGACTGTATGAAAATTACTATGGGCAGAGGGTGGGTAGTGGTGGCAAATCTTATTCCACTTTTAACATTACGGCTTGAACAGGGGACATCATTTTAAATTCTTACTACATTTTGTCGGTCAAACTAATTCTATAAAATTAACTGTATAAATTCTGTACTGATATTGGTGCTGCAGTCTTTCCTTTAGTCAAAGGGAGGGTCCAGGAGGAAGATATTAATAACACTGAGGAGGGTCTTCCGTTTTTAAAGTTCAACAATCCCTCTTCATCCTTACAAATTTTGTACAGTCAATCTTTGGGCTTGTGGCCCCCTTTGTAGCCGCCCTAATTGGAGCAAAGTCTACCCGAGACTCTTGTCCTGGGTTGTTGCCTCAGTTGTGATAAGTTCAACCAACCAGGAATCAGATTGTCATAAGTATTTTTCAAAGGCAAAGAAGTCAAAGTACCCTGAGTGAGGTGACCTCTCAGGTGTATCTTTCCAGATCTTGGTTGGGGGGATGGGTTTCAAACCCATGGTGCACTAGTTTATGCACTACAATTAAACTACAGTGACAATTCAATTTATTTTTTTGTCATTTAAATCATTTCTCCTCGAGTCTATTGAATAACACACTACAGGCTAGGACACATCAAAGAGAGAGACAGACTAAGAAACACCAGTAAAGAGACGTGGGATTATAACAGTAAACACAAACAATAGGACCAACTGAGCACACAAATATGTGTTTGTGTATATGTCCAGTGAATGTGTGCGCTTCTGTCGAATAGGAGCCCTCAGTGTATGTTCATGGATTAACACAGACCCGTCTCTGTCTGCGTCTCATCTCATTTCATCCTGTTGCGTGAGTGTGTGAATACTTGATGCTCAGAGAAGACTCAAACTGGGAATAAGAAACTGTCCACACACACACACAACTCAAAATGCATCAGGTCTAATTCCCAACAGCTAAAAAATGTCCCTTAGACCTGCTTTTAAAAATCATGCTTCAGCTGACTTCATCTGTCATCATTTGTGTGTGAGAGCCGAACTTAATGAAACTAAAACACAGCAGAACCATCAGATACACAAAACAACACCACAGGATCAATACACATTTAGACAGCCTGTTCCATGGTTACAGATGCGCATGCACATACACAAATAATGCAAATGTACACACACAATCACATGCGAGCCAGACTGACACACGCGCGCGCACACTTAGAGTATTGATTGAGCTCCCTGTTAGCCATTTTCTCCACTAGCTGTATGGGCAGGGTGAAGGCTTACAGCTTGCAGTCTGTCCTCACCAAACCACTGCCATCTATCTACAGGTTAATGAGCCTCAACTAAGGTTTTTTTTCCCCCTTCTTCTTTACTGTGCTGAGCAGCGATGAAGTTAGGATTAAACACAATTATACAGAATATCCTGGGTTAACAGAATAGTGCGTACCAATAAATATCAATAATAATAAAGCAACAGACCATGGATAAAAATGAGTAATGTGCACTCCTCTGCTCACGTTTATGACCGCTTTAAATAAAAGAAATAGATCAGGGCCATCATGGCGTTATGACACTGGGTTATTTATAGAATTAAGCTATTTTGCAAAACATGTGGATGGTTCTGTATATTTGAAAGAAACATGTTTGTACGATGCCTCGTCCAGTCAGTCTAAAGGCAAAAGTGTATATTCCTGTTCAGAATCACAGCACTCACTGTTCAACTGCCTCGTCTGGATCTGCATCATGCTGCCTCCCTGCTCTCACTCTTAAAACTCTGTCTTTCATGTGTCTTTGATATGTCAAATAGGGATAAGGGTGCAGTCTTTCAGAAAGTCTCTCTTTCATTGTTCTTTGATTGTGTTGCACTCGGTACATACGAAAAGTGACGGAAAGTAGTTGTATGAAGGATGAAAGAGGAGAGCTTTAGAGGAGTTCAAACCCTGCCTTACTTTCATACTTTGGGAGACCGAACTGATAGCTGTGTAAAGTGGGCATCACGGTCGGGTTGGCTTTTTTTTGGACGATGATATGCTGCAGGCTGTTTTCTGGTGTCAAATATACAAAACAAATGAGATTTTCCTTTCTTTTCAAGGGTAGAGAGAGCAACTCCACTGAGGAGGAAATGTTATAGGGCAACATTTAAAGTGAATGCTAATGGCTATCACTCAGACACCCCACAAACCCAGCATGGGAGCCTGCCAAGGACTCTGAGACAAAAGCTGCTTTAACACATGCACTGCAACCTTGAACTTTTCTAGACTTTACCCAGAGGAGCCGCATGTGTGAACACAAATGTTCGAATCCGTTGAACCGGCCATTAAACGGACTTTATGCTGCCAACTTTCTGTTACTAAGTCCATGTAATGTTCATTTGAGCCAATGTGTGACTAGAGCAGGTCATTGTCCAGAGAATTTGCAGTGAGCGAGTGGGTGTGCTGGGGATGTTTCTGTCCTGCCTCCTGCACGCTGTAGCAAGGCACCGTCCCTCACCTTAAGCAGTATTTCCAGTAGGTATGCATGCATCTGACACAGATAATCTCCTGTTGTGTGCCGCATGTGTGAAAGGGAAACACTGATTCTGCGGACATTGTTCGAAATTCATATATGAAAACGGCTTCAACTTGGGAGCAACTAAGCACACACAAAAACACAGCACAGACATGCCAAGACACACTGCTAAAAGCAAGAGAAGCTATGAGAGATCGACATAGACGAGCTCACGCATTCACACAGAAAATGGATCTCTGTGTCCTGCTGGCTTTCAGACAGACAAATTGTCTGCGTGTAGATAATAGAGCCTCAGAAGTGAAGTGAGGATGAGGAGGCATCCTGAAATTCATCTATTCAAAAAAATGAGAAGGACAGAAAGAGAAGATACGGAAAGAAGAAAAAGTCAGAATGAAATAGGGGAGAGTGAAGAAGACATCTCGACAGAGTAATAGAGATAGGAGAGACTCAGACAGAGAGGGGGCATGTTAATTAGGGAGTAGGTTGATAACAAATGTATTAGTAGGCCTCTGAAGGAAGGCAGAGCAGAGGCAAGGAGAGGAAGAGGGGTGAGGGAGATAGGAAAAGGTTAACAGAAAAAGGAAAGAGAGGGGAGACACTGATGAAAAAGGCAGAGGGAGAGACAGGATAATTATGAATTAGTTGATAAAGAGGTAATAAATGTCCTGGAGTGGAGCAGGAGTGACAGAGACAGAGGACACGGAGGAGCAGTGGAGGAGAAAATGGGGACCGGGATACTCTTAATAATAAACTTTAAACATCGAATAAAAAGTTATTACCACTTTTATTTACGAACTTTGATGACTCTTCACTTGTGATGTCTTGGGGTCAGAAATTATTTTCTCCCGCTGTGAAAACGGAATGCCATTTGAAATGGCAAGTTGATGATTTTGCTAAAAAACTGAAGATACCTAATAAATAAATAAATGTTAATAATTAAACATATACTGAAAAACCAGCACATACGGTTACTGCTGTTCTATGTTACCGAGCAGGCTAGAGCAGCAGAACATCATCAGAAGCTAGCTGCTGCCTGTGGACAGACACTACAGTACATCAGCTACAGAACAGCAGCTCTTTGTGGCTCTGTTTTTTTCTCTGAGCCTAGTAAAATGTAACTGCTCGTGCTAATTTTAACCACAGCCTACCAGATGGATTTTTAACTATTAACTTCGTATTGTGTTCATATGAAAAGTTTCCATTTTTGTCTCTTCAAGAAAACGGTAACATCCTTTAAGTTTCAAGTCAGTTTAAGTTTAGTCAGTTAATTATTTTAGGTATTATTTCAGACAAATTACCTTAAATATTTCCCATTCATGGAAAAATCCACAAATGCATAAAAAAATGTACTTTTCATTGGGATTTCTTTGAAGAATGGTACAGTAGTGCTGTGCTGTACCTGCATCATCAGCACAATTACAAAATATTGAGTAAATAGCAGAATGCAATAACAATTTTAACACTATTAGATAAAATTGTTTTTTTTTTTCAATTTTTTAAATTTTCTAGCACAATAACAAGATGCTGCCACTCACAATAAAAAGGACATGGTTGATATAAAGTACATTTATATGAAGTTATAGAAAGTGCATTTCTGTGCACTTGCTATGAGATCTAAATTAAATATTATGCTTTATTCATTCAAGACACTTCCTTAAAAAATTTAAATCCAAATATTAATATTTCCGTTCATTTCCAAGTCCCAGACCATTTAACTACAAATCCCTTTGGCTCTTCCCTTCTCTGGATAGCCCAAGGGACACAGACATTTGCACACACTGAGCTGGTCTTTGGGGAACTGGGTCCTCATCTTCAGGGGAAATATGAACCACTGAAATGTCTCCATTTCACTGCTTGCTAGACATGCTTTGTTTAATGCAATAAAATAAGAAACAAAAGGAATTATCCTTTTATAGTGCAAAATAACACATTAGCATCTTGCTCGACACTATGGCACAAACTGAAGTACTATGGCTGTTACAGCATCTTGGAAAATTTGGGGTTTGGTGAGGAGGTTTTCTCTCCTTCTTTGGCAGTTCCCATGGATCACCTGTCAGTCAAACCGCTTCTACACTGCACTTTGCAGAGATCACTTGTCAGTCAAAAAGTCTTTTTCTTCAGTTTTTCTTTGGTGGAGTCAGATTTTTTTGGTGGTATTATTCTTTGTGTGTGTGTGTGTGTGTGTGTGTCCAGCCGTTGCTGTTCATGCTAATTACCCACTTCCTCCTCAGTTTAAGCCAAACTAATGGGAAACATCAAACACATCTCTTCCTCAGCTCCACAGGGGTTCGCTGAAAAGACTTACCTGCATGACTTCAAGTGTTTACAGCAGTAAATTAAACAAGTTTAATAAACTGGCAGGCAGTTAAAAATCTGTGGTGTTAAAGAAATCAGTGAAAGAGCAACAGCAAAACGTCATTTAAGCAAAAATGCTACAGGTAAGATTGTGAATCTCTTTTATAAATGATCAATTTAATGGACACATTAGTGTTGCACTTAATATACAGTCCTAGTAGTGGCCAGAAATGGAAATATCAAAATGTTGCAGTGAAATGTCTCTTAATGGCACACAGGACATAGCTGCTCCATGTCAAAAATGCAAGTGTTGTGCTTTGATAACACCATCATTAGGAGAAGTGTTAGCAAATGTCTTTAGGGTTCTCGTGTTAACACTGTACACCAATTACAGGCAAACACACACACTCTCCCTCCCCCTGCTTCTTTCACTCTCTGTGTGTCTCTGGGTCTCACTGCCTCTTTCTACCCGGTGTAAATAATGTAATTTGTCATAGACAGGCCTCCATGTAGGAGATGACCTTTAGAAACCTCACAGTAAATTGGCCTCAGCTAGAAAAGCTACGTCATTAGCCCGATCCATCTCTGGATCTCTCTCTCACTTCCCCTGTGTCTCCCTGCTTTCAAATTCACTTTTATTATTTCTGTTTAATTTTAAATTCAGTGTTTAATCTACTGTCCTGTGAGCCTAACTAAATCTCTGTCTGTCTCTTGTTTGAAAATGTGCTGTAGTCACACACACACACACACACACACACACACACACACACACACACACACACACACACACACACACACACACACA
>JBBMJY010000002.1:4741504-4776504 GCA_037833715.1 Toxotes lorentzi | reverse complement strand
GGCTGTGCATGAACACATGGTGCACCATGAAGAGCTGGAACCAGGATTTTACAAACAGCGAGGTCATTAGCCAACATCCACTAACATGCCTGTGATAGCTTCTTCTTATTGAATTATTTCTCATTATTATTTTCTTATTTTATTAATCCTTTTAACTGAATTTTTAATAATGTTTTCTAGAGGTTTTATATATTTCTGTTTGCCTAAAATGCATTAGGTTTCATAATCAGGTATGGGTCATTTGTGTGTAAGTGCAGGATATAAAATTCTCCTCAGGTCCCAAACAGTACTGAGGACATGACCTTCGTGTCCTCTGTGATACCTGTGGCTCCGCTTGAAATCACACATTAAGAGTGGAGTACAGGACCCCGTCTCAAGAACTGATGTTCCACCCAGAGGAAACTGACTCATCCAAACTGACTGAAAAATCAGAGACTATACACAGGTTGGGTTAAAACACTGAAGAATTACTGGACTGAGCTGATGTAATTCTGTCCCCTGCGAAGTCTTCGGAAGGTAAATAGCTTGTACAAGTGACACAGGATTTTACTGACTGATTCTGATTTCTGAGAATGTAAAAAATCAAATATATTGGCTAATTTTTTCTTTTTTTCTTTTTGAATAACATAACATAAATTTGTTTAATATACATGTTGGCCCAGTGGAGTTATCAATTGCCCTAAATGATTTGTTAATTGCTGGTTTCTGTTTTTTGCGTGCGATGTTGTCATATTATGTGTGTGAACCTGTTTACACACATGATAGTATGAACACTCGTCCAGTGACGTTCAGGAGCTATAAGCCACTCTGCTGGTACTCTCTGCTTTTTCCGTCACTGAATCTGCTTTGCTGCACTTGCCCTAAATTTAGGACTGGATGTGCACACAACTGCTCCGAACTTCAGCCTCCTCAGCAGCGATGAACCAAAACTCCACATCTTTTGTCTTTCCTTCAAATAAAGCAATGAATGGTCATGTCAGTGTGTGCAGTTTATTGATGGCTGTATTACAGGATTCCTAGATTTGCACAAGACTCAGTCGTCCCTGTAATTTGGTGCCACTAGTGCAAAGTTTCCTTGTGCAGCCTCAGTGAAAAAAGCTTATGCAGAGAGGCAGCAAAGCAGCAAGCTAGTACTGACAGATGTTCCTAAGTACACTGTGCATGCTGTGCACTGCATAGTCCTTAGTCCAGGAGGTCTTTGAACCCTTCGCAAACTGTCCTTATCGCCCGCTTTTATGTCTTAATCCAACCACTTCACCTTTGTTTCAGATCATCCAGAGCACAGGCGTGTTAATAATGGTTTAGCAGCCCACCATCCTCATTCTCTATCAGGCACTTGCTGCAACACATGCCCAGCGGCACGTTTTACTGTTTACGCCTCGCTATGAATAATGATTGACCAGATGGTTGAAACTTCTCACTCAGCATGAGTGGTAGCAGTAGCTGAAACTGTGGTTCCTTTATGACATCACTGTCCTCTCCTTTAAAAAGTCCTCCTACACAAAAGCCTGCATGTTTTTATCCGTGATGAGAGAAGACGAGAGGTCCAAATGTATCGGAAATAATATTTGAAAATACACTGCAGGCTTTGTGTTTGTGTGTGTGTGGTTGTCTTTGTTTTGGATGGTGTGTCACTGTGTTTGTATGTGTGTGTGCATGTGTGCGTGAGTATTTTTGTCTGGTCTGGGGCAACATGCCAACCCTACTCTGCATCACACTCTGCAAGTACAAACAACAGCCTCGGACAGAGAGAAGAGAAGAGAAGAGAAGAGAAGAGAAGAGAAGAGAAGAGAAGAGGAGAAGAGAAGAGAAGAGAAGGGAAGAGAGTTAACCATGGAGCATGCTGGGGGAAAAAAACACTGCCGACCATAAGCAGTATTGTCTCAAAGTGCTGTTTCATGACCTTGATCAATTCCAGTCATTTCAGGCTCACAAATCAAAATTCCAGACATCTCCGGACCTCAAAAACACCACATCGAAATTCAACCAGTTTTCAAGGATTTTAAGCACCTGCAGGAACACGGGTTGTGTGTGTGTGTGTGTGTGTGTGTGTGTGTGTGTGTGTGTGTGTGTCTGTGTCTGTGTGTATGTGTATAAGAAAGCCTGTCCAAAACTAGGTCAGACACAGAGAGAGAATGACTGGAGAGAGGGAGAGGAAAGAAGGGAAAGATGTGGCAGAATTTATAAAAGCAAATCAAAGATGAGCTGATGACGAATTAGATGATAAAAAGAGATAGAGAGACATTAAGATAAAGCATAATCAAGGGCAAATATACAGAGAGCTGCTCACATAAATTCATTTCCAAACTCATTACCGTGTCTTTACTAAGACCAGAGTAGCTGTTTGTTTAGAGATTTAATTTTTTTTCTTAGTTTCTTTTGCAGTATCGCTAAAGTCACATCTGTGCCAGTAATTTATATTGAAAGGATGACACAGAGAGTGAGTCTCACACACAGACACGGAGACGAACAGAAATACAGACTGATCAAATAGTCAGGAAGGACCAAGTTCTCAGCTTTGAGCTCATTGTACTTGCTGTGTATCTTGCAGAAGTTGAGAAGTGCATGTCATGAATTTTCAATATGTGCCCGGGCTTTCTCCTCTGTCCCTCTGGTAGATGTATTAATAGCAGGATTGAATGAAGACAGCACCACAGCTCCCCCATGTGGCTAAATATGAGTATTACTATATACTTCACACTGAAATACACATTTGTTGAATCTTACTCACACATCACACATTTGGAAAATCCACTCTTTTCCTTCTTTTATTTCTTACTTATCCCTCACTCTCCCTGCTGTTTATCACAAGTTTTACTGTGCATGTTTTCTTCCTCTCCTTTACAGGAAACCTGCCGAAAACCCGAACTCATCCCGAAGCAAAACACCTGTTTGCAGAGGTTGTTGGATGCATGCATCTTTCTAATAGAACCGAGCTTCCCTTCTTTCTGCAAACCTTTCTTTCACTGACACGATTTTGCCAAAAAAAATACTGTCAGATTACAGTGAGCTGTCCTGTGCAGCTTTTAAGCTTTTGTAGTGCACAATACTTCATTTGTAATAAACTTTCCCTGAGCACTTTATTAGGAACACCTGTACTCCTGCTTATTCATGAAATTGTCCATCCAGCCGAACACGTGGCAGCAGTGTAATGCATACAGTCATAGAGATGGAGGTCAGGAGCTTCAGTCAATGATCACATCAAACATCAGAATGAGGAAAAATGTGATCTCAGTGACTTTCCACTCCTGTCAGCCAAGAACAGGAATCTGGGGCAGCAGTGGGCTCAGGTTCACCAAAACTGGAAACTGAAACTGAAAATACAAATCCTGCTTTGATGAATCTGGATTTCTGCTGAGGCTGCAGAAGGTAGAGTCAGAATTTGGCATCAACAGCATGAACAGTCCAGGTTGGTGGTGGTGGTGTGATGGTGTGAGGAATGTTTTCTTGGTTCACTCTGGGCCTTAATACCAATCAATCATGGTCTGAATGCACATGTACAGTCTGAGTATTGTTCTGACCTTGTTCATCCCTTTATAGCCACAGTTCACCCTCTTCTAATGGCTACTTCCAGCAGGATAATGCTCCATGTTACAAAGTAAAGTTTCATGAACATGACAGTGAGTTCACTGAACTTCAGTGACCTCCACAGTCTCCAGACCTGAATCCAGTAGAACACCTTTGGGATGTGGTACAACCGGAGACAAATCTGCATAAATTATGTTTTATTTTCAGAGCAAATGTTTAAAACATTAAAAATTAGAATTGCCAGAGACACATTTTGTCTGGAGCCTGTGATGAAGTGCAGTTAAAACATGAAGAAAACTTGTCTCTTTTTCCAATGTCAGAACCAAGCTTATGTTTCAATGTCATGTTACAAATGACTAATAGGTAAATCAGTAATAAATTAATACATCATTTACATGTTATAGTGTAATTTCTAACTAACTAATCTGCAGTTTAAAACAGCAGTGAATTCTCTGTGAATTGTCATTTGAAAACATTTTCTCATAAAGAGGACTGCAGTGTCCTTGATGTTCCTCTTTTTTTTTTTTTTTTTTTGTATCCGGTCATTAAGGACACTTATTATGCCATCCACTCAAATGATTTCAAGAGTTTTTTCTTGTCCAATTTCGGAAGCAGTAGGGGAGCAAAACAGTTTGGCCTTGGCTCTTGATTGTCATTGAGCTCAAAGGCTCCACAGGGAAGCCTCGTATAATAATCTTCTTTCAGTATCCTCATGTGGTCATTTCACTAATGGACCACATGTACTGATTCTGTTCAAGGCCTCAATGCTTCATCATACAAAACTACAATAAATGGTACAGGGGTGTTTTATTGAAATGAACAGGTAGGTAAGGAGCCCTGAGGTCACACTGGCCCCCGCAGGTGCAACAAAAAACAAACAAAAATAATATAGAAAATATGAATAAATATCAATATTTTTATATTAACAATGGATCAAATGCGAAAGGGGTCACTCACTGAAGGGGTCAATCAATATATATTAATATTCTAATAATATTCTTGTAATAGTATACAAGACTTAGATATATATTTTTTTATTTATTTGATATTTAGAAATAATTATCCCACTTAGACCACAGCCATATTATCTCCATTGTTTATTCAAGTATCACAGCAACACGCTTTCTAAATGGAAACTTTTTATTCCTATTTTTCTCAACCTTAGAATTAATAAAATGAATGAATAAAACTGAGAGATCAGCTGGAGCGAACAGAGGAAGATCGACGTTTATTTATTGAAACTGCTTGCATACAAAATATATTGCACTATAACCAGACATGTCAACCCAAACATCTTAAATGCTAGTAGTATGTACAAAAGAAAACAATGCCCAAAAGTGCACACAAAGTTTTACAGCTTTTTTGACTACCCTGGTTTTAAGTATCTACAGATTCTCTGTGTGTCTTCACCTTCTGGCGCTCTACTGTTGAACACCCCACAATGGTTGGTATGGATGATGTTAAACTGTATTAACTCTGCAAATAAAGGCTGAAATCTGCGGTGGGCTGCTAAGCAATGGTGAGAAAATCTATGGGTCATCTTATCTACATTGGGTTCCACATGAACCGTGCTGCAATCCCAACATGACAGTTCTACAAAAACCTCACAAATATCATTGACTTGGTCAACTGACATGAAACTTTTCATAATGTCAACAGCTGCCAGTACGTATTTCCTGTAAACCACAACCAAGCTACAAATCTCTAATCCAGTTCCTCAATCTGCCTGTAAATGATCTGTTTGCAACAGATGCGACACCTGGAAGAACATGTTTTGGAACAAGTTTTATGACAATCTCATAGCATCTGTTTATGAAATGTGTTAACAGAACACAGAGTACCACTCAGCAATTTTAATATTAAACATTTCATGTGAATGACAGTAATTTACTTATTGAAAGAAGCAATACTCTTTTACGGTTTACACAGTTTCAGTAGTGTCATTCTACCTCATGGACTACCAAATTACATGTTATAGTACAGCGTCACATCCAAACAATAAATCAAGACAGTGCAAGTTGCATCTTAAGAAAACTACATCTGTGGAACTTGGATGTCCTCAGCAATGATCTTCATAGCGCCATTTGGGATCCCTGTGAGTTTTTCCTCATAGGACACCTTACATTGCCAGGATGAATGAAAATGTACACAGACTGATCCTGGGAAGAAAAGGTATGCATGTAGTTCCATTTGGTTTGGGATCACAAACCAAATGGGAAGTAGGTTCACAACCTACTTCTAGGGAAATGTTTCCCATGCACCTTTTTGTATGCTCACATTTTCAGTGTTTTCCAGACATAGACACAGATACATTTCTTTATTTTTATGCTATGATCTTGACTGTAGTCATCTCAAGTTTTGTGTTTCCATTGCAGGCCACTGGAAAACAGCAAGGTTGGATAACAATATCACAACTGCTCAGAGACCCTTCAGTAAAATCTCCAATGTAGAAATGCTTCCTTTGCACCAATTCTTCAATGACTCCAACTGGTCAGCATATGACAGTCCTCAATCATCTTTTTTCAAACTGACATCCTCCACTATAGTACAAGCCTTGGCCTAATATTAGGGTTTGTTAGTAATGTCTCTAAAAATCAAACCAAAGCATAACAATGCCATTAAACTGCTTTAGTTGGTGGAGTTCCAGCAGTAAAAAGGTCCAAAAATAAACCTGGTGTTTGGAGGCACAATAAAATACACCAGGAAGCAGGTTGAAACAAAGCCACAGATGCAAAGATTCATTGTCACCGGTGTGACACAGCAGAGCAGATGTGAAGGTAGGAGCTTTGTAGATTCTGTAACGTCTGTAGCCCCAAGATCTGTAACACCTTCCAAATGCATCAAACTTGCATGTGGCTCTTTTTGTCAGACGAGTCTCACCACCAGTACCCTCCTTGTGTAACCTCATGAAAATTTTACACCAGTCAAGAAGAAAGAAATAATACAAACTTAAAGGAACTGAAACTGAACACTTGTCAGTATCCATCACTGTGGTGACTCAAAAAAGTTGAATTAAAATAATTTTGGTTTGTATATATGAAGTCTGAAAAGTCCAGGGATCAATGTACAAGCCATGTTTATCTGTTTAAATAAAGGGAAAATCCACCATAAAACATTACTCACATAAGATACTTCAGCTACTGTAGGAGGCAAACTTTGCCCAAAGCTTCAGTGTGATACAAGCTAAAAAACAGACTAATGTGTGCTTTCAAGTTTATAGAACAGCTACATTTCTTTTTGGAAAAACAAAAATAAAATAGAGTTAGATGACAAAATAGATACCACATCTGTTAGCTTAGCTTAGCATAAGGCTGTGAGGCAGGGGGAAACAGCTAGCTAGCTATGCACCTACCAGCACCTTTAAAGGCCACTAACTCACTACCTGTACCCCATTTGTTGAATCGGCACACAAGCAGAAATGTAAGAACAGCAAGTTGTGGTTTTATGGGCTGGAACTACAACTATTTACACAGCTGTTGGTGTTTGAAATAAACACATGAAATATAAGGTGTTACTTGGCTAAAGAGGTGCTAGGGGTATTATTGAACTTTGGACAGAGGCAGGTTAGCGCTTTCCCACTGGTTCCAGTCTTAATGCTAAGCTAGGCTAAGTGTCTCCTGGCTCTAGCTGTTAGCACACAGATATGACACTGATATCAAATCTCTCTACCTCCACTGATTTTCCCAAAATGTCAATCTATTCCTTTAAACAAGCAATAATTTGGGGGTTTTAGTTTAAAATGACACTCCACCCAAAAAAAAGATAATTCATGATCCACTTGCTAGCTTTTTAAAGAGCTTTTAACAGCATCTCACAATCCTTCTCAAAGTCTCCGAAGAACAGACCTTTGATCATGTAACAACTTAGCAAACTTCATCTGCCGAGGAAGACCACGAGAAAAGCTAGTAAGTGGGCTTTGAGTGTAGAATTTTTTTATTTTGTGTGTGAAATTACTGTTCCTGAAAAAACGAATGCTTTTAACATTAAATACTTGAAAGATGATCTTTAAAAGGTGCTGCTTTCTGTCAGTTTTAACAGATTCTAACATTGATAATTTTTCATAGCAGGGGAAAAAAGTATCCAAATGCATGAGCATGAAGTCGAACAGCTGAGAAGTGAATTATGCTGTGGGCTGTGGACATTGTGAAAACATATTATCACAATCCATTACAACTTCTGTTCTCTCTATGAAGGGTGAAACTACCTACTTAAATTATCGACCAAATCCAAAATAATATATTTTGGATGGAGTATTACTTCAAGCTTTAATGCACATCATGGATTCATTGCATTGTTGTGATAACTGTTATTAACCAAGTCGTTACCATGCCAACCAAGTCTCATGCAATGCCACTGAATGAATTTTATGAACTTTCCTTCCAGGGTTTTCATTCATAAATTCAGTTTTAGGGTGGATTTTCCCCATCAGATAATAAAAACTAAACCCACCATCCTCCTGTAATGTGACATTATTTTCTGCATCACTATGGACACTTCATTATTAATGACAGCTGTGTGTGACTCAACCCTGCTATTTTTTCCACACATTAAGTTTATTATCAAGAGCTCTAGCATTTAACTGATATTAAACAGCAAAAAAGAAAATATCAGGATAAGTGCACATTTGAAACAATAGTACAAATCTTTTCTCAGACAAATAATGACATCATTATATACAGTATGCCACCCTCCCTTCTTTTTTCCATCATTTTTTTTTTTTAGTTTTTTTTTTTTTTTTTTTTTGTTTTTACAATACAAAGCAACTCCATACTGTTGATGCTCTATTGACAATATAGAGGTGACTTTCACTTGAGCAGTTTGTCGATGCACTGCAGAGAATGTTTACTGAGTAAAAATGCAACATGGCTGCAGTGTGAACACCAAGTGAAAGCAAAAAGTCCTAACAGATTAGTGATAGAGAAACTGACACCAATAACACTTCTGAAAAAGGAAAAGTAACTTCTAAAAAAAAAAAAAAAAAAGAAAAAAGCCTGTTTCATGATTCATTACTCATGTTTCAACCGTTTCTGGAGACAGTTTCTAAAAGGTAAAAGTTTCCCATGTGTCACTGACTCTAAGCCGGTGGCTGTCAGAAGATGTTACTCATCACTGGGTACTCCACGACTCCAGCCAGTCTTAAGTCAAGGAGAAATAAGACAAAGTAACACTGATTTAAAAAAACTAAACTTATGTACACTACCAGTCAAAAGCAAAAGAACACCTCAATTTTTCCAGCTGTGATTTAAATCTACATAATTCAATGTCTCAGTGTTTCTGAAATTCAAGCATAAAACATATAAACAGTTGGAGATTTTAAAAATGAGCAATCACTGAATCGTCTCATGGAACAAAATTTAATCCAGCAGGTCATTATCTGTCTGTCTGTCTGTCTGTCTTACTTTGGGCAGTTTACTGCTTAACTTTATACCATTGAAGGTTATTCACTGGACTTGAACAGCTTAAATTTCAATAAAAACTAAATAAATGGGGGAGTTCTAAAGCTTTTGACCAGTAGTGTATGTCTTTTTTTTTGTTTAACATGTTCAAAGCTACTGAAAGTCTCCAAAATCCATAATAAAAGATGTGCATGCATCGCAAGACTAGGAAGGTTCACTGATCTCTGGTAAAGAAAAGACCTGGCTCAACCTCTGAAATCTTTTCAGTTCCTTTCATTAACGTCAGTTACTTTCCGGGAAAGAAAGAGAGACAGGGAGTAAAGTTACACTGGGCCACACCATTTTGCATCTCAAGATTAAATAAAAAAAGGGGGGGGTCTGCGTGGAGAGCGCCTGTTCTTGACTTTGAAACGGGGCCAACGGTACCAAAGTAGCCACTCAAGGTCATGAACTGCACTGGTCTACAAAAGTAACTGAATCCATTTCACAGATCAATTGAACCAGGTCATAAGCTACAGGCTTATGTTTGTCGACTGTACAAGGATACAACACCTTCAGTGTTTAAAATGGACCAGGTGGTAAAAGAAGGCGGTTTCCTTGTGGGCCAAAAAACAAACAAACAAAAAAACCACACACCTTTACAATTAACACACGTCCTTTGAGTTTACAGGAAGCTCAGAAATGCTCAGCTTTGCCAGTGACGACCCAGAGTGAATTCTTTATGTCACTTCAGAAAATAGCCATCTTTACCCATCTGGTCCGTTTCAATGTCTCCTCATCATCCCTGATTTACAAGTCTAGGTTGTGATACTAGCCACAATTAAAGGCACATGTCACACAAAATATGGTAAGGTTTCTCTGGGCATTCACAGCTTTCTACCATGAAAGACAACTGTTTTTTTTTTTGTTTTAGTTTTTTTTTCCTCAAACGAAATAACAGTTTACATTACAAATAAATCTCACAAGCTGTTTTTTTAACAGAGTCCTGTATCTGTTCTGTGTCTGACTGGTTATAAGTGTTTCCAGTGGATCCTCCCAACTGTAAAGTAATTTTATGCAATGCTAATTAATGACACTCCAAATGAAAGCACTTTGGCTGGTTTGACATTTTGGGAAAAGAGTTTATTTGTTTTCTTGCCAGCAGTTGTATGAAAGGTTTGATATCACTCTTATGTCCGTCTACACAGTATCAAGCTAGAGCGAGCAGGCAGTTAGCTTAGCTTAGCATAAAGACTGCTAGCCTTGTTACTACACCCAGCAAAGAAATAATTCCAGCATGAAAACTGCAAACCTTTGTTTTAACATTTCCATTTTCGTACAAATTTAACAAACAAGATAAAATGTGTTAATTAGTGAACTTTAAACATGCTGACTGGATTGTGTTAAGACTGGACAAAGGCAGGCGAGGTGGTTCCTTGTTTCCAGCCTTTCGCTATGTTCTGCTGGTTCTAACTTGATGTTTAGCGAACGCATATGAGAGTGGTTTCAATCTTGTCATCTAACAGTCAGCAAGAAGGCGAGGAAGCTTATTTTCCAAAATGTCACACTATTCCTTTAAGGGCACCACAAAAAGGAAGGTTAAATTCATGGGCTAACCTTACAAGATTATCCCTGAACAATTTCTAAGGAACAGGAACAACTGAACGAATAGATTTAACCTGTAAAGTGCTTCAACATTAGCACATGGCAACATTCAAACTGAAAATCGCTGCTAGTCTGCTAGTCCCAGTTTACAGCTGGATACTGAATCTGGTACAGTTACGAATGACAGTGATGTAACACTATTTTTGTAAAATGTCAATAAGCCTACGAATGCACAGAGAAACCTCGAGAAACTTTTTTTTTTTTTGCTTTGATTTTTGTTTAACAGTGATTTTCTCATATTTCAACAGTTTTTTTTTTCAAAAAAAAAATATCCAAACATGTTATTATGAATCTCCTTTTCAATCATAAATCCACGAATATTTTCTACACTCTAAGGTACTGCAGTAAGTCTGAATTTAGGATAAAGGTTGGGTCAGCTGAGTGTCAATGATCAGTAAAGGCCTTCATGCCACCTAAGCTGTACTTATTTTCAGGATGATGATGCCACTAAGGATCTTTCCATGCAGAATATTTATGAAGTGAGTAACTCTCTGAGGTGTCAACCCAACAGCAGGTTGGAACACTTGAAAATAAAAGCTTGAAGTCAAGACGCTTGTTTGTTTTGTCTGATGTTCCTTTGATGTCTGGAAACCTGCACCGGTTTAGAAATGTCATTTTCAGCTATTTGATGACAAATTGATTGTCTAGTCCTCTTGTTGTTTACGTCTATGTCAGTAAGTCACAGAGCTCTAGCACAAGGCAGACAAGTTTAGAACAAGACTAGAAGACTGGATGCTGTCTGGGACAAAATGCTTTACCAGAATCTGTCAAAATCATCTTATACCATTTGGTTTTTCTAAGGAATGCATACAGGGTCACAGAAACAGACACCCATGTACTCTATGTCCTAAACATAAAAGAAAGAAACAGCAGGAGTGTTACACAGTTTAAAAAGACAGGATAAAGGTGCTTTTAAGAATGGGGTCAAATTCACAGAAATGGAGGAGCATAAATTCAAGGCACAAAGATTTTAACAAAGACTCGTTATGACCTACAGATATGGCAGAAAACTGACAGGCTGCAGCTCCATGGCTGTGATGAACATTTTGCTCTTGATGCAGAGGGGATTTATCCTAACTTATGGATGAAAAGCTTTCTTCTTAAACCCTGACTTTATAATTTAGCTTAGAGTGGTTTCATTAAACTTTGTGTCTTTAACTTAGCCAGGTGATTTGCACAGTTTAAAAACAGGAAGAGGAATGCACAATTCAAATTATCAGTGCTGAGAAACACTAAGAAAGATGCATGTTCACAGAACAAGACCTGATTATTGTTGTACAAGAAGGTAATGATTACAACAGTGCATGGAATATGTAGCACCTGAAACAAAATTTGTTGGGATTTCAGACTCAGAAAATTCAGACTCCCTCTTCTGCTCTACCATATACAAAATAAAATCTGATTAATGCACAAAATATTTAAATAAGAGGGGTGGGTCCAGAATAAGTTGAAAAACCAGGAAGAATAAAACTTAAACCAAATTTTTATTTTGTCAACGTTTAACTCTACAATAATTTGTTTCCGCTGCAGAAATACGTGAAACACTAACTGTAAAACAAAAAGTTAAATAAGTTTTCATAAATTAAAGAACAGCTCATGTGATCGGGTGTGAACGTACTGGTTTGTGTTCAAGCCCAATAAATGTTGGATTTATAATCCTTTGATTACTGCAGTATTTTTATGAAGGTGTCTGGGATTCACTGTAGGTTGCTGTTGGCCTCGTCACGTCACCGGCTCACATGACAACTGAATGATTAACTTTAACTAGGACAGCAATTCATCACATTTTGTAACTGAAGACTGTTAGGAGTTGGTATCCTGCCCCCTCAGCTTTAGTAAAGGCTGTTTAACCGTTTATCTGCATCAAAGTGCCTCAGATTTACGTTTCTCCATTCCTACGTCCTGTTCTGTTTTGAACTCATGCTTGGTCAGACAGTCAAAGAGAATGGAGGAATTTTACATTATGTAGGCAACAGGAGACAAAACACAGACGACTGAAATGATGAGTCTGGTAAATCATTCACTGCTGAGTGAATCCTGGTGCCCAGCTATGACTGAGTCTCCCACAGGTAGAAGTTATTTGGGTGACACCAAAATTTAGCAGTATTTTCCAGTTTATAAATTAAGAATCTCTGGTACCTGAAAGATGCTCTATGACAATCAGTGCAGTTAAATTATAAATGCTTGACTCGCAGGTGTAGAATATTGAAGCTTTAGAGCACCAAAAATAACTTATCAACCTAGGGGAAACTGACGCCACCTCCTAAGACTGTGTGCTGTTAAATCATCTAAACAATTCCCTCAGTAAAATAAATTGAAGATGTTAAGGGAAGGAACACACATTTCATTCTGAAGTGGCTGTAATTCCTCGCTTCTTCTGTTTTGCCTCGTTTGACTCATTTTTTTTTTCTCCTGTGAGCAATTTCAAACAGCAAAAATATTTAATCATCCAATTTTGTTGATTAAAAAAAAAACATGTATTTGCTGTTGATGGGGAGGGAGAATGTTTGAGGTTAACGCCTCTGTGAGAGATGAGCATTAGTCAAATCCCTCTTCTTCTTCTTATTTCGTCCAAAGAAGTATGGATCATTTTATTTGTCACTCCACAGAAGAATGCAAGATACCATACCAGTCTAGAAGAGACCAGAGCAGTACACTCAAAGACCAGACCAGACCTCAACAGAGCAGACCAGCAGATGCCGGATGGCCTCTGGTCCACGACTTCACTACGGTAAACTTCCATGCTGATGAAATATGTGTATTCATGTGTTTGACAAGGACAGAGAAAGAAAAAGCGAGAGAGACGGAGACTCTACAATGGTTTATGACCAGTTGCCTGTGTGTGTGTGTGTGTTTCTGAATGTGTGCATGTGTGTGTCTAAGTGAGAAGGTCCTCCAGTGGTGTATCTACGACACTCCGTTCACCAGCGGAGGAGCGTCCTGTTTGTCCTTCTTCATCCCTCGGTCTCTGATGGGTCTCTGATGGTGATGACGGGGCGGGCCCTCGCCACTGGCACTGATGCCACCCTGGGAGGAGGAAGGCCCTCCTCCTCCTCCTCGCCCCCCTGACGAGTGCTGCACGCTGCGCTCGTTGTTACCGTCCACACGGATCTGTGGGAAAAAAGGACACAAGTACAGTCCAGTCCTACAGGGCACAGGTTCAACAGAAAGGAAAATGTATTATCGTTGTCAAATTGGCTGTTTGCTAAGCCCCGCCCCCCCTGTAGTTAATGCTGCTGTGCCTGTCAAACTTGACATTTTCAGTCAGTAAATCTTAATGGGCTCTTGTTTTAACATTGAAGGTGGGTAAAAGGAAGCTTCTCACTTCTATCCAGTCACCACTGACTCTGACCTGACAACTGTCACACGCATATTTAATCAGCTCTACTTAGCCAGCTTATTAAGTTAACGTTCGTTAGCAAAAAGCTAAACTATGACTCCAGATGTCAAATCAATAAAAAAAAAAGTACTAGTGTGCTTTTATTTGTCTGATCGTCAAATGTCCCTTTAAGAACAGACAGCTTCACATTACTTTGACGTGATGCTGACTGTTCTCAAAGTTTGTACAGGGCTCTACAAAGAAGATATTTTCAGGGTGAATGTGTGAGTGTTACCTGTAGGGTGTCTTCCTGCGCTCTTGTCTTGGGGTCTCTGACATGACGAGGTCTTGGCTCGCTCCACTGCATGTCTTCACCTACACCAAGGCAAAACATATCCTGGGTCTGAACTTAGAGCTTTCATCTTTGTTCCCATCACATGACAGGCAGATAAAAATGAGCGACAAACTTATTCAGGAATCAAAAACCACTGAATATATCACTGTCATGCAGTTCACAAGCTTCACAAGCCCCTACATGTCTGAAGTGAGCAGCTCGTTGGTAGGATTCAATTTCTGAGATTCATAATTAGATTTATTTCAGGAGAAATTCTTTTCCCAATATAAACGTGGGTCTCCTTGAAAAGAAAGTCATAATGACAATTCATTGGCGAAGGGAGTCCACAGAGATCTCATTATTTGATTAATGTCTATTCTTCAGGCTATAGTTTGATGAAATGTATCTCGAACTTTTTTATTTCCACCACACTAATTTGTTTCTCCTTTTTTTCTACCACTTCTTAATCTCCATTCATTATCTTCAAACTTAGCTTTATCGCCAGTCAAATGGTGGAAAAATAATAGTGAAGCAGTTAAGTACAACTGATTAAGGAAAAAGTTTATCAGGCTTTTCCATTGGAAATATTTGACTCGTCTCTATAAAATGCGACTCTACGAAAAGATCAGTGACAGCCAATGATAATTACTACCCACCTTTATACCCTCCTCCTCCTCTTCCTCGCCCCCCTCGTCCCCTTGGTCCTCCACCGCCTGCTCTCTTCCTCCCATCTGTCCGTCTGGGCATGGTTCCGCCTCCTGTTATCAGCTCCTCGGTGGGGGCCAGCGACCAATCGCTGAGCTCGTCTCTGTGGTCCGACTCAGTCTCTGAAGCGTTGGATGCCTCCGAGTTGGTGCCTGAGGGACAGAGGACACAAGTCAAACCTCATTAAACTGCCTCGGAAAGACAAGGTGGAATTAACCTTTGATTAATTGTTTAGTTTTATGATAATGTGGTCGCCCAGGGAAGAGACTCTCCGTTTAGTACTTACAGCCTTGTACTAGCCGCATGTTTCATGTACTTTCCATTGAAACACCAGAAACCTGAACACTTCTTTTACCATGAAATGGAGACAGTGCACAAAAAGTGAAGTAATTCTGTTCATCAAATACAGCTGGAAATAACCTCCATCTACACCACAGAATCAGCTCTTCTGCTTAGTCATTGTGCCTTTCACATCTAAACCTATGAGCACACTCAGAGCTCACTGTAGGAGGCAAACACTTCAGATCAGTGTTTTTATTAGATCTTCAGGTAATTCAGTTTCCCTTGTATATGAATAAAACCAGTATTTACAAAAGATGTTAGAAGTTTTGATGAATTCATTTGTTTATGATGATGCTGTCATTTTACTGCACCTGAGGCAAAAGCTGCACCTCCTCCTCTTCGCCCCCGTCCACCTCTTCCCCCTCCTCCCGTGTAGGGCTTCCCTCCTCCACCTCCTCCTCCTGCTCCTCTCCCCATCCCCAGCCCCATGCCGTTATCGAACACGTAGGTTTTGTCTTTAGGGTTTCGAGGTCCCGTCCCTCCACCTCCACCTCCCCCTCCTATCTGTCTCAGCTGCTCGTCAATCTGAAGACGCTCCAGACGAAGCTGATCCACCTCCTGTGGACATGGACAATTGGAAAACACATAAAGTGTTTATCCTGGTTTAGATCATATTTGGAGCATGATGTTTGTATGGAACACATAGTAACCGGGTTATTCACCACATGTTTACGTGATTCTCATATTATCCAGGTTGGTTTCTGGTTGGCTGCATTGATACACTCTGACTCCTCTCTGCCATTTCTCGACCCAGTTACTTCAGCAATACAGAATGAACCCATTTAATTTACCATGGTGCTGGATTGGGCTTGTCCATCTGATCACCAGTAAGCAAAAATGGGACGTGATGAAAAATGTATCATAGGCATTACTGTTGTAAAGAGTTTCACTTTTACTTCAATGTATAGAGCCATGCTTTATTGATCAGCTGGTACTAATTACAGCCGAGGAAGCATATTCAGGTTTTTCATAACCTGAATAAGAAGTTATGCAGGTTTATGGTACCAGGATATGATATTAATCTTCTGGGACACTAAAGTGCTTGCAACTACATGAATTAAAACATGCATTTGTTCACATTATGATATTAAGAACACTGTATTTAAAAAACAACTGTATTTCAGTGCTTTTGAAAAAAAGTACATTATTAGCAAAAACATTTTAAATCTACACAAATGTTTTTTTCTGTCTTCGTAATATAGGAGACTGAACCATATTAAAGCTAAGGGCCATAAAATCAAAACCATGAGCTGCAAGACAGCTTCAAATTATTATGTATTTCTGCATGAAGTTACATGTGATGACTGGTGAAAATAGTTATGGTTGCTATATAATCATCTACTGCTAAAGTTAAACGCTCTTGCTAAACGAACTGAGCAACTCGTGGTGCTATAACTGGTGCTATAAATACATTTTTCTCCTATTTAAACATGATATGTTCAGTCATGTTTAACTTTTTATACTTAATTCTAAGCATTATACTGTTTCTTCTTAAGGTTTTAGAACAGCAAATTGTGAAAAATGAAAACATCTGATGTAAGATGTTGTTATAATTGGTGATTACACAAACCTTAAGGTAGTTGAGATGGTAGTCCAGCAGTACTGTAGCATTGGAGATGCTTTCCTTGGTCCCCACAAATACAAATGGCACCATTCCCTGTGAGAGAGGTATAGAGCATGAAAGAGGATGATTAACATACTAAGACTAGTTCAGTTATATTATTTATTGGAGTCAGGTCTTACTATTAAAATTATCCCCTTTTATGATTGCTCAATGTACAGCAACCTGATGCTCTTACTAAACACCATCATACCACAATGCACTTCTTAGTAACTAGCCTGGCATGCATTTCCAGTTAAAAACAAAAACAAAGAAAACTTCTAGGTTGTGTTGTGTCACATAGCTCAGTAGGCAAAGTTCGTGCATCTAAGATTAAAGTTAAGTTTCTTTCCCACTGACCTCGTCTGCTGCTGCCGCTGCTGCTGCTGCTGCTGAGGTCTTTTTGTCGTTTTCAGGCTCAATGCGAACCCGCACCACACCGGACTTATCAACCACTTCCTGGATCAGTTTACCGTTCTTGCCGATCACCTTCCCTGGGGGCAAAAACATCATCAGTAACAGTCTGCTGGGACTCTGAAGCTTAAATCATCTTACTGATCCTTAAGTAAATTTCAGTTACCATGTGAATAACCTCACTGTCTCAGCTAAGTGACTTTCTCACCTACTAAGTTCCGGGGAACTTTGATTACATCTTCGGAGAACTCCAGGAAACTCCTGGCTATGCGAACAGCATCCTGGTCCTTGGACAAACAACCACAAAACAAACATTCAGTATTGTGTTACTTCATTACCTGACTCAGGTTTAACCTTACCACAAAAATAGAAATAACAAGAAACTAGACTATAAAGTACATGGAGGGTAAATGTCTCTACAAACAGGTCTGCCCTGTAAATCCAGAGACAAGACAAAGAGCGTGCTTATCTATCAGTTCATCTTTGTGTTGGTCGAGTCCTCCTACCTCTCCATATATGTGAAAGGTGCATGTTTCTTCGTCCAGGTCTATATTAGTGACTCCAGGGACTTTACGAGCCTGCTGGATGTTGGCCCCGTGAGTCCCGATGGCCAGACCCATTAAATCATCCCGAACCGCAAACTGTTCATGAAACCGTGATGCAAGCTGTCTGGAACTCTGCAGAATCACACACACACAAACACATATTAGTCACAGCAGAGCCAGCAAGAATTATGTGACTCTTAATGACGAGTCCTTTCAGAAATGTACAATCAATTTTAACTGCAAAATTACTAAATTAAATGCACATGAATAGACACCTACATTTGAAGCTGCAGTTGTAGTTATCTGTAAACATGAATTGTTCTTGTGTGTGTGTGTTTATGTCTACCTCCAGTTGTCTGCTGGCCTCCTCGTTCCTCAGCATGAGAGACAGTTTGGTGCGGAGGCTCCTGAAGTGCATGTCGCTCATCATATTGGCTCGCTTCGTAGTGACCTCATTCACTGACTGCGAAAAACCATCAAGACCCATTTCACACAAAGTATCTACATGTGGAATATGTTAGTGACGGAGGCCATCTACAAAATGAGGTGATATTTTCGTGATTGACAGAAGACATGTTCTTAAACGAAAAAAAGTTTTGATTTTATGTACCAAGATGACCAGCTGCTTTTTCTCTGAGTCGTAGGTGACATTGAACGCTCCCACAGCCTTCTTAAAATCTTTGTGTGCCGATTCCTTGGAGCACCTGTCAAAACAGAGTTACACAAATTCATATCTTGTTAATTCACATCTTAGTCCTTTTCAGAGTGTAACACAAACATGTGCATATGTAGCCCAGAAATAGCCATTTATTATTGAAGGCTTATAAGAGTTTGATTATGACAGGTTTTAGACAGCAGTGTGGCTCACACCTGCTTAAACTGCTGCTAAATATTTGAGTGTTACATTAGTAGCATATAACACTGTTGTTCTTCTGGCATTAACATCGTGACACGTCTAAACACTGATCACCTGACATGTTGCTACAGATCAGCATGTTCTGTTTAAAAGTTGAAAGCTACAGACAATATACTGATCCACACGTTAAGTTTCTAGTGCTTTACTTTCCACTTGCACATTCAATAGCCCTTGATAATCTATCCATCCATCCATTTTCTACCGCTTGATCCGTCAGGGTTGCGGGGGAGCTGAAGCCTATCCCAGCTGACTACGGGCAAGAGGCAGGGTACACCCTGGACTGGTCGCCAGTCAGTCACAGGGCCAACACACAAAGACAGACAACCACACACGCACACATACAATGTAGAGCTGCCAGTTAACCTAATGTGCATGTTTTTGGGAGTGTGCATGTCTACATATCAAACTTGCATCTGCCGTAGATCCTCGGGTACATCCAGTCTGATCTTGATGAAGGTGTTTTTTGTGGCTGGTTTATTCGGGTTGACTGGCCGTAACCTCTCCAGCGTCACTATCTCGTTTAATGTAGCGTCACATGCAGCGTACTCTATTACGTAGAACTGGAGACACAGACAAACAAAGACAGAGTGTCAAAGTGATCCAGTTCTCCACGTTATAAAAAGCAAAGGTGTACATAGAGTATAATTATCAGCTTTAATTACGCCATAAAAATGTTCTGGAGAGAATGTGGGTAAGAGACAGAAGGAAAAGACAGAGAAAAAAGTGAGAGAGGAAGAGACCTACAGGTATATATAAAAAAAAAAAAACTGTGCATGAGATAAAGCATAAAACCAGGCCAGATATAAAAATAGAAGTAAAAAGAACAGCTCGGAGCAGTGAGACATGTCTGACAGGTTAGCCTGAATTCAACCTGCCAATCACTTATTCAATGGCTGAAACTCAACTAACCATCAAAATAACACCAGAGTCACCAGAGAAATGACAGTATACTTCAAGTTATTATCTACATAGCCACTTCAGAGCACTTTTATGTTTTCAGTGTGGGCTGGGGCACATTAATACATTAATGTGAACTGATGTAGGCTCAAAGAAAAGAGGTATGGCATTAATAGATGAACCAATGACATTGCTGCCATGCTGCTTGCTAATGTCTTGACTTGTCAGATAGCTTTGTACCCAGTCCTGCATTGTACGCTGAGTGTTGATGAGCCTTAGAAATGATGCAGGTTGAGTCCTACCTCGCCTTTGACCATGCGAACCTTGGCCAGCCACCATCCACATGGCTCCTTGTCATTAGCCCTGGAATATACCTGGCAACACACACGCACAAAGTCAATTTCTCAAAACTTTCCACTCATTACACAAAGTTGAGACATTTAAAGGAATCTGGCACAGAGGCAAAGGGTCAGTCAATAAACAAATTTAATGCACAGATGAACTGAAACGTGCTTCTTTTTAATTCCATCCATTTAAAAGGGGGCTTTTTAACCAGAAAATGGATGATTTGCTCATTAAACATTTATTATGAACATGCACATGCATTTTCACTCCAGAATTTTTAGGGAGAGCAAATTTAAGTTATTCCAAAGTTGTCATGTGTTTTCAGGTCAGCATACCAGACTGATTATTTTGTTTTTATTTATTTATTTTGTTGTTGTTGTTGTTTCTCTGATTAAAAAGACTAATGAATACGACAATTTATGAGAGCTCATTTCGTATCTTAAAAAGACAAAACTTGGGGCAAAACAAATGAAACAAAGACGGAATAAGTATTGAGAAATTCTTGGTGAAAATCAGAAAACGTAATTTGCATCTCAAACTCTTTACACACCGTTTATTGTTCTTTATTAAGGACTCTAGACTAATCTGTAGCATAATCAACATTGCTTCTGCATTTTCTCACACTTGTTCCATTTCACTTTTTGCTGAAGGTTTGGTTCTCTTCACTATGTCACGTCCAAACCATACAGTGATTTTTTTTTTTTTAATAAAAATCTGTAAAAACAGAAAACAAATGAGCCTGAAAGACCTCTTGGGGTCCTTCTTCCCCTGCACTGTAACTATACCAACTTAGTGCTAAATCAGCCATCTTTGGTGGTAACATCAATTTTCTTAAACGGTTTTTAAGGTATTAAATCAGTCCTACCTCGACCTCATCGCTCTCATTTATTTCCTTACAGAACCCTGTTGGAGGAGGAAATCGCACATCCTGAAATGGGATTTGACGCTCTGGCTGCCAGCTAGGACAGAGGGACATGTACAAGAATAAGTGTGAATTTCATCATTGGCAAAGATAACACTTCACAGTATGGAATATTTTGTTGTGTATGTGCACTCACTTGTTTTCAAATGCCACTGTGACTGATCCTTCGTGAACATCCTTCACAAAAGCCTACAAGAATCACAGAGGGGCATAACAAAAATTTAAATAACCAGGATTTGTCATACCTGTATAAACCGTCAATAGGAGCATTACATTGGCATCAAGCATGTAAAAGGGCTGCAATTTGGCAACCAAAACCCAAAGATGTTGGCAACCAAACAGCCCAGATTGGTTCCTTTTTTTTGGGCTTTGGGTGCAAGTCAGGTTTGGTTCTGTCTCTCTCTAGTTGTACACACAGTCTGTGTCCATGTGTGTCAAGTACTGCAAGTAGGACATGCAATGCCTAGGAGGAAATAAGAGAGATAGCGAGCCTAGCCTACTCTATGGGTAGCATTAGCTTGGCAAGCTAACAGTCAGTAAGGGATGAAATGAAAAGAAGAGCTTCTCAAAATCTCCAAAGACCCAGGGAAAGCTTTTTAAATGAGACAAAATATGACCTCCTTGAGCCATAATTGTGCTTGTACACAGCTCTAACAGATTTATTTTACTGTTTGAACAAAGTTCTGAGGCTGCAAGCCATATTCACCTGGCCAAAACCGGGAGAGGGTAAAAAGGCAAAAAAAAATTACTTCCTTTAATGTTATCAACTTACAGGTAGAGAAAGTGTCATCTATAGTGTCATATGCTGGCAGTTAGCTGCAATGTGTGAAACGTTTTTGAACCAATCTCTTCCTTTGAATAATCTTTTTAGTTTTCAGTAAAAACATAAGCTTTATTCATGCTGTTCTTAATTTTTAGACAACTGTCAAATTACTACAAACCTGTCATATAATTTCTTAAGCATATGACTGAAAGATTTAAATTAAGTTTCATAAACTGTGTTCCCCAACAGCAGTACAGTTTTTCTTTAAAACAAACAAACAAACAAATAAGCCTGTGATCTGCTATAAGCTGCAACCTATTTGGCTCAATTAAACCCAATAAATGTACCAAATTTAGCTCTGTATCAGCATCCTGGACCCAGGCTGGCATCAAAGTCCACTTACATACCAAATGAAGCATTAGTGTGGCTCTGTGAGAAACACATCTCTGTCTCCTACAACTTTGTGAACATACTGGGGATTTTTTTGATCAGCTGGGTGACTTCTCCTCTATACATCTAATGGCATAGTTGTACAGTTCAAGGTAGTTATCCATCTAATGACATGTGTATTATACTTTATATTTTGTAATTCATTTTAAGAATGACATACATCCCCACAAATAAAGCCTCAAACTGACTCAATGCATCTGGAATTTTTAAAACTAGGTTACTCTGCAGTAGCACAGATCCAGATGTCTGTGATCATTGCCCACATCTCAAATTTACATGCATTTTTGTGGATACTATTAAACAACTCTAATGCCAACTATCTGGCCATTTTTCTGCATGGAAAATTGAATAATGACACCAGCCATTCAAACTACAAGTCTATAAAACTATTTGCATCTATACGATGATTTGTTTGGCCAGTGCCACACCCAGCTGAGTCTAAAGTACAACCACTGCTGATGCTGCCACTCACCTCAATCTTGTCTTATTGCCAAGGAAAATCCAAAAAAGAGTTTTTTTTTGAATGGGGCAAATGCTTTAGCGAAGCACACATTTCTCCATACATTTATGCTGAATGCACCCTGAGTCTACAGTATACACGGCAACTGTTGAGCACAACAAAGATTTGCAGGTAAGATTGAAGGCTGACTCAAGACATATCACACCTCAGAATGCTTTGAGAGGACGGCACTGTGCACTCATTGCATTCAGTTTCTTTACAACAGTTTGGCAGCAGCAAAGCCTCTACTTTTAGAGAGCTGACAAAAAGTGAGGGCAATCACAATTCAGTCTTACTCTGCAACCAAATTACTGGCTCTACTACTACTCTATCAGCTGTAGAGCTTTAGATACACAGTCAATGATGGGAGCTGGTGATAATTTAAATTTCCTTTACATTGCTACAATTACTTGACGGCCATAGTTAGTAGTAGGTACTTTGCAGATTATGGTTTTACAATCAAAACATGGGTCCAGAAAATATTAGTGATTATTTTCAGTCCTTTTCTTACCTCCCTTTTTATGTTTATAACCTTAAGAACTTAATTACGTCTCTCACCACTGACAAACACAGGGATCAACAACTATATATCAATATCTGCCTAAGTATCAATGAGAAGACTCTGAAACACTGCTATGCATAAGACACACTCCTAACTTACTCTTCACAGTGTGTGGTATTAACATGATCAAAGACCTAAATGCATAACCTCCCGTCCATCCCACTCGTTGACTCTTAGCTTCAGAATAACCACCATAAACTCAACAGTCTTGATAAAACACAAACTACATGTCCACTAGGGGAAACATGCAGGTAATACAAAACAACACCCACATCTGATGCTGTCATCCTGAATTAAGTTAGTTTGAAAAACTCAAACCATGAGCGAAATTTGGAACTAACTACCCACCACACTGCCTATCAGTCCGCTGACAATGAAATATTGCATCAACATTATCAACACCACTACAACTGCACTGGTTTAGCACCGACATTATCACCAATAACTCACTAATTCAGCCAGCAGCATTGAGGTTACAGCAGCAGTCTGGCGTTAGCTTTGTTTACAGATTTTCAGTCTCCACGTCCCGGTGGAGGCTGGACACAACCATTGAGGCCCGCAGATGCAAACAAATGTTTCTTGGCGAGTCCGGTAAGACAATTTCATGTTAGTTAGCCAAACGTTTTTGCACAGTGTGGTGAATGAGATGACAAAGCCCAGCACAAGTCATTTACTTACCTTATAAAAGGCCCCACTTGTTCCCCTCACTTCCACGACTAGTTCATCCATGACGCAAGTTACTACAGCTCGCTAGCTAGCTAACCACCGTTAGCGACGTTAGTAGCTAGCTAGCTAGCTGGCTAGCTTGACGCTAGCCAAGGCAGAGTTTGCTATCGTTGGTTTCGCTAGCTAACCAAAATAGCCTGCCAGCTGGATGTAAGAGGAGGCCACGATAACTGTCTGTGATCGTAATGTGGTGTCCCGTTTTGTACTGTCTATGAATCCTGCTTTTGTTTCCTTCTGATTTGCAATTCCGATTGTACGATAAATCAAACGCGACCCATGTAGCTAGCCAGGTTAGCCTGTGGTTGCTAGTTATGTTAATGTTATGTGATTAGTGGTAAGGCAGCTACTGCTGGTTGCATCTCTCCATGTGACGTCTCCACTTTCTCCCTCTACTGAAAACTGAGGCTGCTTACACTCATCTCAGCCTACTGCTGCTCTCCACAGGTGATAAATAGGAATGCCGATTTCACATAGCAGGACAATTCGTCTAAATATAAGTGAGCATTGTCTTTATCCTGGAATGAACGTCATTCCATTTACCAACACAAATCACTACAGATAATATTAGTCCAGCTCTGTAGCCCAACCACAGGCTCTGAGGCAGTGGAAGCATCATCTTTATCCATAAGTTTTCTGGCCATTTCTGATGAACTCTTTTCTCACTATCTCCCTTATTTAATTTCACAATGTGTATTCACAAAAATTAAAGAAAGGCATTTAGTCTAATTGGCAAATACTACTATTATGTGAACAACAATTGTGTTGTCTTAGCATGATTCTCAATCCCAGAATGTATAGGTCTATACATGACATTTATTGTTATTTCTCACAGGTATGGTTCATAACACATTTAACTGTATTCACCTGTCACTGAGTGTCCCTGGAGCTCTTTCGTGTATGAATCTGCCTCCAGATTGACAAATTTTAATTTAGTATTATTAATATTGGTTTGATGTGTGTGCTCAGATTGCCCTACACTTTTTCACATTTTTATCATTTTAATAACTTATTGGTATTAAAATCACTCGTGGTCTTTTTTCCAATCAGATGCCTGTTTTTTTTGATAGCTAACTTTCCTATATGTTCCCCCACTAAAACAATATTCTAGTCTTTCTGGAGTATCTCATCAACTAACAATTAACAATTTATAACATGCATCAAAACCCTTTTATTCTTTCATGGACTCTCAGAATCAGTATCAAGCGGGGCATAATGTCTTATGTTTTACCTTTATGAGCTTATAACACTCTTAGAATTCAGCAGCACTCATCTGCTCTATCTGTTAATGGACATATGATCTGCTTGTGAATTTAATTTTCTAGCCAAAGACAGCCAGAAGCCACATGTTTGGAGAGAGAAAAAAATTTGGAGACAGATGAACAGACAAACTGATGCCGACACAATAACATATAGAGGCAGAGAGGGAGAAAGAAATTGAAAGTCCTAGAAGTCACTGAAACGTAGAAGCAGTGACACTGACAAATGAGACAGGCATAGACGGACTTAAAGGGATCATCTATAGAGAGATCGGAACAGAAATAGAATTAGAGGGCAGTAGAAACACGGTGACACATGAAGGGTGAAAGAAGATACAGGGAAGAGAGAAAGAGAGTAAGAGAACGGAAAAATAGACATGAAATGTGAAGTTCCTGTGTGTGGGAGGAAAACAGACTCAGTAAATTCCTTTGTCAGGAAACAAGTTAGTAAATGGCCAAAACAGACATGTTACTGAAAACTTCATCATGTTAATGCTTAGGGGAGCACGCAATCTCAAAAGCTGAGTTAAGTTTAAGTATACAGAAAGTGTAGAGTAGAATAATGGAACTGGTCTCTAAAGGATGAGGCTCTGAGTCAAGTGAAGCTTCTTCAGCAGTTTTATCATTTGTCCCTTTGTGAGACTGTAATAACAACTAAGAAGACAAAGTCAATCTGATACAGTCCAAAGCAATATTGAACCCACAGCCAAAAAAAACATTGTCATTTCAGATTGAACAATTATAACAAGATCACAAAACCAAAGGAACACACTCTTAAGGCTTTTGTTAAAAGAGCAACTTGGCATTTTGAATTTTAATCTGAAATTTTTGTTCATGCTGGAGCAGGACAATGCAGTATTTTGTAGTACTGACTAGGTGGGATGAGAGTTTACATCCCTGTGTCAACAAGCATCTATCCTGCTTGAAGTATCTTTGAGCAAGGGCTGCCTGCTGTTTTGTGACTGACCCATCCCAGAGCTCTTACCTCTGCAGACTCACATTAATCTTAGTGCAGGGTAAAATGGCTGAACCCGTCCCATGTGTATGAGTTGTCACTATCTCCATGTTTTTGGTTGCTGTAACAGCTCTGAAGGCAGCTTTTAGAGTGAAGGACAGAGGTCTGAAATGACCTCTGACCTGTGTCACTCAGTTGCTGTCTGCACTATTGACAGCACAGTCTTCACTAAAGACAGCACAACTGAAGTGAGACTGAAAACTGAAAACTCAGGGTGAAGTTCTTTTAATTTTGAAATTTAAATTTTGTCCTCAGGGTGAAGGTTGAAGAAGCCTAACTAGCAAAGCAGCACAGCCAGTTTTATTGATTTTAGTTTATTACAATCAATGTATATTTCAGCTAATGTGTGAAAGCAAATTACAGTACAAAACTGGCAATATAATGGAAAAGTCATTGCTATTTCATAGTTTGTAGACCTGTAAAATGTGTATGTGTCTAGGGTCACAATTATTTATAACCAAATATAAGAGATCCTTATCAATTTTTTTTTTTAAACTTTAAAACAGCAACTTAAGTGTCTTCTACAAAAACCAGTCGAGCTAGAGTTGGAGAGACGTAAAATCATGAAAATGACCCAAGAGGACCTGAGACTAAAATATTTTTCCTGGTTATGTTTGAGATTCATACATGACTGAAGTTTCATATTTACAGAATATTTCTTAATTTGTGATATTATTTTAAAGATCCTTTTGCTTGTTGCCAGCGCTGATTTCTCTGTGGAGGGGAAAGAGAATTTCTCCTCAGACATCAACAAATATTATGTTATGGTTTTTAATACATTAAAAAAGCACAGACAAGTCTTGAAAACCACAATAATATAAGAAGTTAATATGAAAATATAATAATGCTAACAAGCTAGCTCAAAACCGCAAATACCAGTCTCCTTTGGGCTGTGTTAGCATTAAATAAATTTCACATACGGTAACTTGAGCGATAAATAAAAATACCTGACTAAATTTCAAAATGTCAAGGCATCTCTTTAAGAGCAAATACTGGTTGTTGAAACAAATAAATGAGGAGACATTTTAACAAATACAGGGAAAAGGGAAGGCAAGCATACAAACTGTACATTTGTGGTTTTAACTTTTAGACCTGTGTAAAATACACATTTGCACTGATTTCAAATGCTTGAAAAAGAAAGCTAAGATAAAGGTCAATGTGATATGTAAGGTATGTAATTCCAACAAGCGATAACGGATTTTTTTTTTTTTTTATTGTACATTAAATTGCACTGCTATGCGATTATAAAGTTAACACAACAGGATTGTCTTCAGGTAAAATCCTGAAAACAAAAAATAACTAGATTATACAGTTTCTTTCCAGTCATTTGAAACCAAGTCAAATGTTATTTTATTCAGATCTACTAAATTTATGAAGGAAATGCAGGCGCATTCTTCTTCTTCCCACAACATGTTTTTCTTCTCATTAGGCAAGTACAGTCATCTCACTTTTATTTCAGCGACTATTTTACAAGATTATGCTAATCTAATGGTATACAGAGCCATAGATATTTGTTAACAGGTAAAAAGTTGTAGGCTGTACCCTCCTCTGATGCATGATGTGCTGGGATATGATCCAGCCACCTACAACCCTGAACAGAATAAGCAGTTTAGAAATTGGATGAATGGTTGTTGTCCTAGTTTTCGTGTTCTTTTGCCCAGCTCTTGTTGAAACTATGGCTCTGGGTTGCATGTATGAAAGTTAAAATCTCCTTTTCAAGTCACAGATTTGCCCGGAGAGTGAGAATAGAGAGAGCTGTTCCCGGTATTTTACAGTAATGTCATTTGATTCACTTGTGACAGCTGCTTGATCCTGTTACTATTAATATAAGCATGAATCAAAAAACCAGAAGGATTTTGGAATAGAGACCAATAAAACCTGGCACACCTCAGACAATAGCTCTCTGGATTTCACTTGGATTTGCACAGTGTTTGAATTGCTCAATGTGTTGAAATAATTAGGTCATCAGACTGTCAGCTTGGAGGGAGCACTAGCCTGAAATGCTCACTGATCTGAATGTTTTACATATGGCATCCAAATATATTAATAGCATTGCTCAAAAGTAGGCTACAATGTTAAATTAGGGTAAGATGTGGTGAGTGTACTGCTGTATCAAAGTGACAGCATCACAGTCAGTTTGTAGATTGATGCCTTATTACACAAAGGCTTTCATAGCTCCAACACCAAGTTGTGCACAGTGTGTACTTCCACCCACAACCCAGCTTGGACGTACCTCCTGTAAAGTGTACTATATCCATGTATGTAATGAAAATGGCTTTCTACAGTGTTTCATGCAGCCTGTATCATCCATGGCTTGGATACTCCTGCACTCGCTCCTTCACACAGACACATAAGCATAATAGTCCACTAATAGTGTACATCCTGGCTCAGGCTGTGTAGCAGTGTAAAGATCTCCATAATCTATACAGGGGTCACAGTTTTCTGTCATTTTCCTGTCCTCTTTGGAAACCGGAGGCCGTGATACACATGTAGAAAGTGCATCATCTAAGACAAAAGGCCTTTACCTGGAAAAAGTTTATAACAGAATATGTATTTGCTGTGGATGAGTCAACTGGCTATCTTGAAGTCACACATGGTGAAGACTGGATGTTTCTGCATTTGCACACTAAGAAAAGCTGGATAAGCCACTCTGCCACAGGGAATACTTGGAGAGGATATGTTTACATCAGGATTAGATGAGAAAGAGGAGCCTTGCCATGACGACCCTTCTTACGAGAGTGCATTTCTCCTGCATAAGGGAAAGAGGATCTCACAGCCTCTAAATCAATACATGACATGCTGCCTGACAACCTCTAGATGGGAAACCTCTCAAGGACGTACTATGGGTCCTTTGCCCCCATCTTTACTTTTTTTGCCCCCTATTTTATCCGCTTTGTCTAACACCTTTCCTGTGAAGTCTTTGTGGAGTGTTTGTGATCTCACAGTGATTTTCATCTGAAGGGTAGATATCATGTACATTAAAATGCTGAGACAAAAAGAGCCTCATTCATTCTTTCAAACAGTCCACTTCAGGACTGCTCTGACAGGCTGCCAGAGTGTTCACTTGGTCATATTAACCAACATCGTCTCAAGTGGTTAAAATACTTAACGCTAAAACCTCTATGCTACTTTTGCCTGACTGGTTCATTGAAACCAAGACTGAGGCAGCTTTTTAAGGCAGTAGAGAAGGGTTGGGAAGTGCTGCTTTCAGCTGGGATGTGGATGAAAATCAATATGGATCAGACAGCGAAAGCTAAGACTGTGATATATGACTTCTAATATGGTTCCTCAGAATGTTGGTGTTAATAATGGTTGTGACAGACACCAAACCAGGGCTGGTTTCAGTTTGCTGTGGATCCCCAAAATGACTCATACATTTATAGTGTTACGTTTGCCTGTGCACTGTAAAGTACATTTACTCAAATTGTGTCTATGTTTGAGAAAATGGAAGAATCTCTGAATTATAGTGGAGTCTAAAAGGCAGCATTGTCTTGTTTTTGAATTGTTAATAAATGTGTCACTTCCCAATCCCTGGATTGGGAATTAACTTCTCACTGTTCTCCTCCACCCTGTCCTCTTCTTCCTTAAAATGCATTGCTCTTAGTGTCAGTCTAAACCCCACCATACTCATCCTAAACTAGAAAAGTTGCACTTAATCTACATGTTACTCTTCTCCCTTCCCTTCCATTATGCCTCCCACTCCTCCTTTTCCTCAACAAGGACAATTACTCTTTGTTTCAGTCTGTTGTGTGAGTCGCACTCTCCCATCCTCTCTCTCCACGTCTCTGTAGAGCAAGGATTTCTGGGCCTTCAGGCGGCAGGCCAGGGACATGAAGATAGAGTCGACGTTCTGACTCTCCCTTGGGTCCTTGGCTGACGTCTCGAACAGCAGCATGTTGTGGGCATCAGCAAACTTCAACGCCATGTTGGAGGGCACCTGGGAAAGCATCAGTGTTTGGTTGACAACCTTAATTAAATTTATTAAGGTAAATAAAATATTATATTCTGCTGTGGTTCTACACTAACCTGTATTTGGTCCACAAGGTCACACTTGTTTCCCACCAAGACTCGAGGTACTGATGCTGAGACCCGATGGCCATTACACTCCTGGAAAGGAACACAGAGAACAAAAATATAGCTTTATAAACTATGGCCATGTTTCTATGAAACCATAGAGACCATAAATATGAGCAACTGAGAGGAAAAAAAAACGTACAAACTGGCCTCCTAGTTAATTTGTAATTATGCGGAATTTGTGACAGCTACAATATGACACACACACAAAAACAACTGCAGTGTTAACACAAAAACTGGTGCCAGAAGGGTTTCCTGCAGTTCAGAGTAAATAATATACAACATCAACACTAATATAGCTGATCACTCCAATTAAAAAGGAGTTTGTTTATATCTGGTTTACCTTGCTAACAAACTGCCACACATATTTAGCAAATGCAGGCTACATGTTTGTTTGGTGTGATCACAGGGTTAGAATAATATGAAAATGTTCCTTTTTACTGCGCATTTTACTGCGTATAAGCAACTTCTGAGACTGCTTACCACTGGCTACTGCTACGACTTCTACTATTACCAGCAGTATTTTTACCACTATTTCTTCTGCTTTTGCTAATACTTAATAATATGCCAATAACTGGAAGAAGAGGTAATCACAGTGCCAGCAGAGATAGCACTACCAATAGTGGAAGTTGCCATGTTAGTAGTATTCAGTAGCAGTATTTTAGGACACATTTAAATGATTTTCTCCCTGTTGAAAAGTCCCTCCTACATACACGACTACAAAAACCACTGTGAATAATTCATTTTCTAAGCAAAGCCACAGTCCACTCTGGATGAGCTGGAGCTTTGTTGGCTTACTCATGGCAGTGGTTACAACTGTTGCAGCATTAGCATTCAGAGCAGCAAACCCCGCTTTGTGATGGAAACATCACACTGACAACCCACGGGTAATAAATAGTTTTAGGGAAGGCAGGAAAAGTAGAAACCGCAGAGATGCTGACAGCGCTCATGATGCCAAAAAAGAACACAAGTAGTCTTCTTTAGAAAGACATGGGCTGTGCTGTGCAGTTTAAAGCACATGTTCTAAACTAACAGTCGTATTTAGTTATTTTAAAACGTGTTGAACCAGTTACCAACCTCTATCCATGTCTGTAGGTTGCGGAAGGAAGCCATCTTGGTGACGTCATACACAAAGACCACTGCATGAACGTTGCGGTAGTAGTGCTCCACCATGGATTTACGAAAGCGCTCCTGACCTGCTGTGTCCCATACCTGCACCTGTGGAGGTAGACAAGGTAAGTCATGTAACAGATAATCACAGATAGAGATGAGATTGACACAAGTGAGAAAGACACAAAGAAGTCCATAAACTTGTATTCTCTCAGTGTTTGTGGCTCTCAGAATACCTGGACTGGTTATAAACCATGATGATGGAATCAAGACATCCAGTCTTATTGAGCAACTATTCAGACTTTTTATTGTTAGCAATTGCTTGAGATTAATCTCAGTAAATAGCACGGCAACTACAATATGAATCTGTCTACAGGCAGCTGTCAAAGCCTATAAAGCCTTACAAGAACCAATACATGGCACTGTACTATGTCAACAGGAAAGAGTGCTCTCAGATATTCCTAGCTACAGAGTCTCAGGAGACCACTGCTCTGTAGCACAATGGACTTCTCTGCTTAATCATTAACAAACACCTCAGGCAGGTCTACTCTGTGCTGTATACAAAAAATATTATGCAGTGTATTCCAAAATGAAATGTAGTGACACAGGCACAATTGTGGGGTTAAAACCAAAATAAAGCACCACATTTGGACATATCACCACAGTGTATGCAGGCTGGTTAGCCAAATTAATGTTTAAAATATTTGGGGTGTTTTTCACTACCCTCAAATAATTAACTGCAACATTTTCACAGCCTGTTTGAGGAACCTGTGGGTCTCGTCAGGCCATACTAAATATACTGGTGTTCTACAGCTGTTAGACAAAATAATTCCATTGTTTGGAGTACACTGTCAGATTAAGCCTTATTCCTCAGCCAGTACACCTGTGGAGCACATGGAGCAGCTGCTCAGCAGTGTAATTTCTTAATTGCAGCAGATTTAACCACCTCTGCACAAGACAAGAACTGATGTTGATCGTATCAAAAAATAAAATTCAGTCACGTTGAAATGCAGACAGAGTAAAATTGACTCCTACCTCACGCTACGCCAGTTTTCTGAATGTTTCTTTAAACTGTGTGATCAGTAGCACTTTGTATATCAACATGGATGTCTCCCAACACTCAGGCCCAGGCCTGTGGTGTAAAAGGACTGGTGAATTATCTGCTATTACCATTTGAAAGGAGGAGCCTGGCTATTTAGCATCAGAGGTTGAATGCTGCATTAATGGATTAATGCTGCTCATAACATCAAAGGTCAGTCTTTGTTTAGCACTGTGTATCACTGAATATGAATCATCTAAAATGACCATATATCCAATCTGAGAGTGAGCTTTTCAAACTAAACATAGATGTTTAGAAATAAGTGGTAGTGTGAGGAAAATTAAGCTATGAAACACTAACACTGTCTATGTTGTAAAATATCTTTGCTGTAAATTGCTGAGAATCCTTGCTCTGTCATTACACTTTACACATCTATACTTAGTGCTCTGATCTGCTGTTTATAGCCTCTGCAGCTTATAACATTTGTTGTTGCCGATCAGTGGGAGTCAATCTCACTATTCATCTCGTGTCAGCCTCCTGTGTGTATAAAGAAGGCGCAGAGACTTCTCTCCTTGGAGTATTACAAAGACACCTTTTTGACCCATGGTTGATGTATGCTCCTTCTTGCAAGAATTAAACACTGCAAATTTTGGTCTTGGCTGATTTGGTTAGACTTTTCTAACAAGGACATATTCCCCTGTGAGCCTAAATGTGACAATGTCATAGCAAATAGTCCATTAAATTCCATCATATTAATATGATGACAATAAAAGCTTTTAGTTCTAAATGCTGCTAATTCTTGTGTTCAAGTAAAATTGTGTCCTGATAATGACAACAGAATAAAGGTCAAGAGTTCACCAGAAGCATTAAGAGCCATCCTCTGGGGACCATAGGTATCCACAGCAAAATGAACGGCAATCTGACCAATAATCATCAAGATATTTTACCCTGTACTGAATGGACAGACAAACCAATCATTATTATCTTCATCGGTCACACGTTTAGCATGTCAAAAAACTAATTTTCAGGGATGATGGAGTATCCTTCATGAAGAGAAGAGGACAATGCCTGTACTCACAGCAGATACAGCACCAGAGTTAATTACTTGAATAGACTTAATCTAGATAACAAAATCTTTACTTTTTGTCTCATCTGGATGTACTCTACCAACAGTTACCATGTTACCTAAACAGGTTTTAAGGCAGCAACAAAGCCAGTTGCTAACAGTATAGAAAACATTCGAAAGTACTGAAGTTCAGAATCAGATACATTTGTTAAATTAACATATGAAAAGAGTGACATTTACACTTTCTCACATCGCAGATCGTACTGTGCATGTCTGACATGGCTTTTGAGGGGAATATCAGTGATTCAGAGATGCTGACCTAATAGGTGTAGTGTATGGTGTTTGTGTGAGTGTGTTTGTGAGTCAGCATTAGGGGGCATCTGGAGGTTGCAGACAGAGTGAGACAGAAAGTGGGGGAGGGAGCTCCTACGTGTGTGTGTGTGTGTGTGTGTGTGTGTGTGTGTGTGTGTGTGTGTGTGTGTGTGTGTGTGTGTGTGTGTTGCCACAGTGGTCCCATGTACACTGATTGGCCAACTGAGGTGAAGGTTAGGAAGGTGTGTGCATTACACAACAAAGTAAGAAATCTAAAACAAATAATAATAATTTAAAAAATAGGGATGTTAGTAACCATCCTGCATATAAGAAAAACAAAAATCTTAATCAAAATGATTTGTCACGATAGTTCATTTATAATCATACTGCTGCTCTTACAATGATTTCGCTACATCTGCCAATATGTATTGTTACTATGAATCTTGGAAATCATTAAATTTTAATTCAGAAATTACCAGGGAGCCATTATAGTACTGTGGCCTTCACTTCTAATGCTGTTGGTTTTACTCGAGTAGAATTTGTTATGGCTGGTATGATACACACTGTTCGTTCCAGCCTTGGAGCTTACATCACATATTTTACAATAATAAAAATGGATGGGTGGTTATTTATGATGATGCTGGAGCTGGACATGTGCCCTGAGAGATGTCTGGGATTGTGGATATTTACTGTTCCAGCACCCAAAGTGAGTGGTTTTCTTGCAGTTTAAAGCAGCACCACTGTCAGTTTGAGACAGTTTTTCAAAAGCTAGAGTTTTGACCGTGCTAGCAGAGATTCTCAGTTTTAGAAATCTGTGCCAATCTGTGGAAACAGGCAGTCTGTCTATGTGGTCATACAAATACATATCGCTGTCCTTCTTTAGGCAAATGTTGACTACAAGGACAGACAAAGCCTAGTTTTCCTAAACATGTTGAATTCCTTTGGCATGTATATAAAGTACATTCTAAATGATAAAATACCTCTAAAGATATTGTAAAGTGTTGTAAAATATTGTGTGGCGTTTCAGAGTGTGAGGATAAACTGAAAGAAGGGACCCTGTGTGATCCACTGGCAGACTTTGAGCTGCAGCTGATCAACAAAAAGAACGGAGGAGGAGGAGGAGGAGGGGGGGGGGGGGGGGGGGAGTGAGAAACCCCCCCTACCCAACCTCCACCCCCTCTTTTTTTTTTCCCTTGCCCGTCCCCCCTTCACTCCCCACCC
>JBBMJY010000002.1:4721467-4737112 GCA_037833715.1 Toxotes lorentzi | reverse complement strand
ATAGATAGATAGATAGATAGATAGATAGATAGATAGATAGATAGATAGATAGATAGATAGATAGATAGATAGATGAGGCAAATGACATAATAAAGCAATACATAGCTGTATATTGTATTTTGTATTTTTTACTTTTTTACTCATAAATTACACACTTACATATTTTTGTTACAGCTGTGTACAGCTTGTTTGTTTTGCAGTGGCGTCTCTCACCTATTAATTATATCAATAGCTGTTAGCTCACAATGTAGTTATTATGAGCTATTCCTTCCCACTGTTGTGAACATGAATAAATGATATTGATATTAGTAATTCATTTGCTGATATACACTGTGTTGTATTCCATCTTTTATATTTCTGCTACTTTACACCACTAGGCAGCACTGTCGTAAAGCAGGTACTACTAGAGATGCTGATACTCAAGCTGTAGAGCTTGAGTATCAAGATGGTGACTTCTGAATGTACAGTACTATGCCGCTACTGAGAACTGTTTTGCTTTATTGTTAGTCTGTTGGAGAAAACGGCACTTATTAAAAGACTTTTATTTGTGAGCCACGTTACACACTGTGAAGCAGCAACAGAGGGAATTCATAAAACTGCTCAGTAAAAGTTCATATAATATGGTACTGAGGCACATGATTAGAATAGTTTAAAACAGACCCGCATGCGGGAATTATGACACTCCACTCCTAATTGCTGTCTGTTGTGAGGTTGTCGAATTTTTGAAGTACTTACTGTAAATTTCGCAGGGAAAAGTCTAATGTGCTTTCTAGTATCTATTTTGCTGTACAGCTGTAATTCTGACTAATTCACTGTAATTGCAATTCATTCGGAACATAGACAACAATATGCATATAAGGGGGTACACATTACATTTAGATACATCAATACCAAAAGAGAAAAGTCTGAAGTTGTTGCACTTGAAGAACAACACTTACTATGTCACATCAAAGTAAAATCGTACAGTGAAGTAAATTTTTACAAACTATAATGTTGTAAGGGCAAGGGGAATTTATATCTTTGGGGCTGGACTGAAGATGCAAAGCTCTTAGCAGGAAAAAATGGCAATTTGTGGGATGAAAATACATTTTATGCTTGAAATGTAGAATTAAAAGACTTCTGCAACAAAACAAAGAACCACAGTTACAAAAGGTAAATGTTCAGTGTGAAGTCAATGTTTGAATCTTCATTGTTCAGTGGAAACTGCTTTGCAAGGCATCTCAGATCACCTGTAGTAAAGCAGCTTTCAGTCTGTGTCCACAGCATCCTTATCATGTACAGTCAAATGGAAGAATCCTCAACCAGTCTTAATTCCGCTATGAGATTTTCCCATTATAGAACAGCTGTGGTCACTCAGACTACTTGTAGGTATGTAGATTTGAAGTCCGTTCCGAGTGCGTTTTTCGCGTTGCATTTGTAAATACCAGAGTTCATGAGCACAGGGTTCTGTATGACCAGGCTGCCCTCCTCTGTCATGTGGATCCCTCCCTGTACGGTGAACCGGTTATGTGGAACCAGTGTTGTGCGTCCAGGCAAAGTCCATGAAATATCGGGCTTGGGAATACCAGTTGCAATACAATCTAATGTCACTGGTGATCCCCGGTTAACTCTTGTTATTGAGGTCAATGTACTGGTGATGCGTGGTGGGAAAACCATCACCACAACTGGGTAGGATAGTGTTGATGAGCCAAAAGAGTTGAAGGCTTTACAGGTGTATGTTCCTTTGTCAAAGGTGGCGACCTGTCTGAGTTGAAGCGTCCCATTGGCAAGAAAAGATACCCGGCCAATGGTTTGAGCTTTGTCCAAAACAAGGCCATTGGGTAGGGTCCATGTGATTGACGCCTGTGGCCAACCATCAACAGTGCAAGGCAAGTTGAGACTAAGGCCATAAGTGATCTTCATCACACCTGGAAAAGTAAAATTTTTAGAATAAGTAGATTTCATGCAAAAATGTCAGATACAATATGTATATATAGGGCATTTTCCAACTTGCATTCCAACTTCCAGTTGAGAAGGTTTTTCCCCTTGATATGATTCATTTGGGCATACTTAGTTGTAGATCAAAACAACTGCACAAAGGTTTCTCTCCAGTGACAAATTCTGGAGTGATTTGTTCCGAACTTGACTCAATTACAAGCCAGTTTTAACTAAATGACCAGGTACACTTTGCCTACTAGGGTGCAGGTGAGTGGAATCAATAGTGAATAGCAACTAATCAGTGAATTTGCAATGAATCTAACTCGATCTAACTTGGACTGAAGATGTTTTGTCTTGACTTTTGGGTGGATAGGAAAAAGGGAAAAAGCAACAAGTTTACAGACCCATCCACTGATGCGGACTAGTGGAAATGAACTGCAAGTTTGAGAATGTCCTTAACCCTTTTATTGACCAAACTAAGGAGATTGTCTGTGTAGGTTCTCATTCATCCAGGTCATCTTATCCTAAGGTTTGATTGAAGGCAACTGGACTTCTTGTTTGAAGCTTGAAGACGTTTCACCTCTTATCGGAAAAGCTTCTTCAGTTCTGGAGACTGTTGAGACATCCCTGTTTGTTTTAGGCCTTGTAACACTCTGAGACAGAAACTGGTACACCCCAAAGACAAAATTCCCAAAAACAAGCTAAGTGATGTCGTCTACGCAGTCAAACACAGCAAGGACTGTTCCAACCTATACAAAGGTGAGACTAAACAACCACTCCACAAACACATGGCCCAGCATAGACAAGCCAACTCCTCCAGTCAAGACTCAGCCATTCACCTGCATCTCAAGGAGAAGGAACACTCCTTTGAAGACAGTGATGTCCACATTTTGGACCGAGAACATAGATGGTTTGAAAGAGGAGTAAAGGAGGCCATCTATGACAAAACAGAACATCCATCACTTAACAGAGGGGGTGGTCTAAGACACCAGTTGTCATCCACTTATGACACAGTTTTGAGGTCCCTCCCCAGACAACTAACCCATCAACATCTGGGCTCATGTGACTCAAATGACTCACATGATACTTAGTTTCAACAATCAGCCTAGGTACCCTCAGGTGCTGCCGAGTCCACTTGAGGCAGCCCAGCAGGCGCCACCCAAGGTGTGAATGGTTCCACCGAAGTGGTTTCGATTGCTCCCAGGGGTACCACCCACTTGGTGGGAAGGGATGAGTTTAAATGTTTGGGCTCAGTAACCAGTCTCTAGAACTGAAGAAACATCTTGGATGAGAGGTGAAACGTCTTCAAGCTTCAAACAAGAAGTCCAGTTGCCTTCAATCAACCCTTAGGAAACTAAGGAGCTTGTTACTTCATTAATTTGAGATGCAAAAACATACCTGTAGATCCTCTGATCACTGGCTTTCTGCCTGCCTCCAGTGCAAAACGTTTTTCCGCTTGTCCCGCCACATTTTTTGCTAAGCACCTGTAGACTCCCTTATCGGTTGCAACTGGTTGAGAGATCCTTAGGGTTCCATTACCCAAATGATGGGTGAAGCGATGGAGTCTAACACCAGGCATTAACATTGTTCCATTGGGTAGCACCCAAGCAAACTCTGGGTTTGGCTTGCCACGAGCAGGACACTCCAGGGTCAGTTCCCCACCGTCTTGCTTTATTGGTAAAATTTCAATATTGGGAACAGCAAAGCTAGGTTTCTCAGCTAGAGATGCCACATCTAACTCAACCAAAAGTGAGGCATCGCCCAGATGATTTTTAGCTAGACACATATACTTCCCTTCATCCGTTTTCCTCACCCCTCTCAGTTCCAAGCTCCCGTTTCTGTGGACTTGGAAGCGACCACCAAGGTAGGGTGTTGTGAGTGAGTGGCCAAAAGGAGTTACCCACCACACTCTTGGTTCAGGTTTTCCTTCCACTCTGCAATACAGAAGTACTGTTTGGTAGGACACACCCAAAACCTTTGTAGTGCTCTTACCTTTCATGCCATTGATGAATGGTTCCTGGGGTTCAACTTCAAGTTTCATGTTTTTAACATCATCACCAGCAGAATTTCGTGCCACACATGCATATTTTCCTTCATCAGCAAGTTTTACCTTTCTCACCACCAATGTCCCATCGTCCATGGTTTGAAATTTGTCTGATGATACTGGTAGCACATCATTTCGTGGTGAGATCCACATGATTTTTGGTACAGGTTCACCTGTTGCCTGGCAACTCAGCTTAGCAGATTCTCCCAACTTTGCTGTCACCAAAGATTGCAATTTTAATCTAATCATTGGAGCATTTGGTCCCACTTTGATTCTGACCTTTCTTTCATCTTTGCCCAGTTTGTTCTTGGCATAGCAAGTGTAGTCACCTTCATCTTTTTTGCCCATCTGCTGGAGAAATAAAGTTCCATTGCCAAAGATAACGTAGCGGCGGTTACGCAGGCCACTGTCATCTGATTGAAGAGCATTGTTGATTAAAGTTCCATCTGGAAGTCTCCAGGACACTTCTGGATCAGGCAGGCCTGTTGCAACACAGTCCACCTAAAGGGAAACCAAGGAGGGGAAATGAGTGGATGACATAGAAAAATCTGTGTTTAGTGGTGTGGTTTTTTAAATGTTCATCAAAGTTGCTTAAAGTTGTAAGATTGATTTGATGCTGATGTCAAATTATAAATAGAAATGTATCCTGCTTCCTAATTTAAATTAACTTTGAACTAACTACCTGGAAGTTTTCTCCAAAGGTGACCCTGGTCTGTGCAGTCCTCACATGTTCGATTCTGGGAGCAGTCATTAACACATCCACCTAATAAAGGAAATACAAAAAAAAGCTTTTAATCTGAAAGAAAGTTTTAGTGAATATACAGACAGACTTTAGTCAGGTACTGATCTGTCATGATCTGCTATTCAGTGCCCCTCAGCCCAGTTCTGCAGTCCTTGCTTACTTCCCCAGGCCATGTTTGTCCCTTCATCTTCCCAGACGTGCCATTTTCCATCCACCCACCAGATGTACCTTGGCTTTTTTCCTGTCACCTGTATTGTATATTCAGTCACCTTTGCCTCCATGCCCACTCACAACCTGTTCCCAGTTACCTCATCACCCGAGGGACTATTAAACCTACCACTGTCACCATCTCTTCCATCTCTAGACATGTTATTCTTCGTAGAAAACTGACTTTGATAGTCAATAAATAACAAGGCTGGGATTATTAATGAACAAAGGGTGTTCTCAACCAAAAATAAAATGCATTAAATGTAGACTGATGGAAAAGAGTTGGCACTGAAATAAACTCGCCTGAAGTCATTATCTGTCCTGTTCTTACCTGGAAGAGCTCCATGTCCTCCCCATTGGGCCTTTGAAAGACACACAGATAATTTCCACCATCTAGCTCTGTTAGCTGAAGAATCCTCAGAGTCCCATTACGGAAAACTTTAATTGGTCTCTCCGGACTGGAGGCAGATGGGGAGAAAATGAGGTTGAGATTAAAATAGTCAGTCAAGTTTAATAACCTTTTAACGTAATTATAATTTTTCAGTACTGTACCGGTTTATGGAGTTACAAAAGGAGGTATTTCACTTACCTGTATCGATACTCCATGATCGTCTTTGATGGTAGCTGCCAAATGGTCCCTCTTGTGGATCCGGTAGACTCTGGACAGTGGAGGTAGACAGCAGAACCGTACATAGCGGACACAGAGTGTTGGCGGGATGGCACAGCATGGCGGTGAGTTGGAAGAATGGGAAGAGCAGGAGGAGGAGGTTGGTGGGAGAAGGTGGGAGAATCTGCCCTCACCTCCAGCTGGACAAATCTTTTGGCGATTCCCACAGTGTTTGTGGCCAAACACTCGTACCTGTGAAAAGATTGATTGCAACCAGGTGGTAAACTCACAACTTAAAAACTCAGATACAGGAGAGCATTTTAAACAGCCTGATTATCACAATATTAAATGCAAAGAAATGTGATTTCTAGAATCACAGCTTCATCCTGACTCCATCTAGATCTTTGCTCTTTTACTGGTACAATAAACTGTCAGTCATATCTTTCAGGAGTTCTAGGAAGAGACCACAGAATTCTGACACAATTGGTGTTAGGCAGTAGAACTCTCTGAAGTTGAAATTAAAGTAATTTGTAGCATTATCAGTACATTTTGTCATAGTAACATGACATAAAATCTCAGGTCACTGAGGCTGGAGAAATTTCGCATAAAACTTATGGTGTATTTGCACCTAGCTTCTGCTGAGATGAACTGCCTCCACTGCTTTGGTTTGACTGCACATTAAATTTACAACCTTTACAAAACATACTGTAAAAAAAGCTAATCCAAATTAATACTCATACCTCCCACCATCAGATGGCGTAACAGTCTTCACAAGGAGTGTCCCGTTAGGGAAGACAAACAGCCTGCGTCCCAGAAACTGTGATGGCTTCACATGGACGCCTTCTGGGAGCATCCATTTTAGAGTAGGCACTGGTTCTCCTTTCACAGAGCAGTGGATATACACACTCCTGCCTGGTTAGATGGGATTTATTAGGATACTTGTTTTGACATTGTGAACGTTTTGTTGCCTTTGTTTACCAACCATATCACAAGGAAAACTTTTTTTTTATGATGGAGTTAGTTGCTTTTTGTTTGTATGACTTTAAATTTCTGTACCATACCTGGCTGAATGATAACAGTATCCATTGCTCCTTCACTGATGCTTGGAGGCAGAGCTGCCACATGGAGATGGTAAGTAATTGTATCTGCACCTGCTGCATTACTTGCTATACATTTATAGTCCCCTTTGTTGGAGAAATTAGCAGAATTGATTTGCAGGGTTCCATTTTGAAGCAGAGACATTGGAGAGAGGAGACTGTGAACATTCCCGAGTTCACGAATAAACGTCCTGTCTGGAAGAATCCAGGAAATCTGGGCTGGTGGTTTTCCAGAGGCAAGGCAGTCAAGAGTCACACCTTTCCCTAAGTAGACTGCTATCTCTGTGGACTTTGGTGGTTCGATTTTGGGTGCTTCCGTCTGGACAGCTAAGGTGGTGACCATGCGATCTGATCCAAACTGGTTCTGGGCTGTGCAGAGGTACTGGCCTCGATCCTGAAGCTGGATATTTTTAATATAAAAAGTTCCATTCTTGAAAACTTCAAAACGGGGACCATGCTTGGTGTTGGCTGGAATGGTGGCACCTGACAAGGACACAGAAAGGTAAAATGGGGACCTTTCTGTCTTTGCTTTCCCCCATTGTCAGATAGACCTGATCCAGGTGCCAAAAAAAAAAAAAAAAAAAAAAGGAGCTGAAAGCAACACATAGACTGCATCGCTTTTCATTGCTTTGTCCCTTACCTGTGGAGACTTTGGTCCATGCAATGGTAGGTTCTGGATTCCCTGTTGCTTTGCAGGGCAGGAAAACATCACTTTCTGCAAGTACCGACACACTAGCTGTGGTTACTGTGGTGATACGTGGCTTCATTCCACCACTTCCAGCTCCCAACACCCATGGGAAAGGAGGGGCAGCTGTGGGTCGCAGAGAACTGATTCGTCCTGCTACAAAATTGGACAAATTCAGACAGCAAAGGTAGAATCATTACCACTGGTTAAAACATACCATTCAATTTCCATCATAAATACAGAGCCTATATATATGTACGCCTACCTCCAACAGGCCACTGACCTCCATGCAGAATCCCAGAGGTGGTGGGCTGGTGAGGGCGGGCAGTCGGGATGAAACCAGAGAATGATAATAATGAAGGTTTAGCAGGGTTTGGAGGTTGCAGGTTGTAAGTGTCAGTGGCTGCAGGTGGTCTGTGTGGGGATGGAGGGTTGGGTTTATGTGTGATGAGAGATGGAGGATTGTGGTAGTTTATGCGAGGTTTGGGTGTCACCATCCTCCCCAGCTGAGCGATGCGATCAAGCTGTGCCTGGAAAAGTAAAAATCTAATCAAAAATGATCAACCACTATAGTTTTAACCCATTAAATCCTACCTCAGAGCTTATTCATCATCATTTCCATCATTAGCAATTGTGTTGCTAGTAAAACATTTCTTGTCAGTAAATAAAAGCCACTGCAATTTCCAACCACTTGCTCACGACCTATGCCCAAAAACCCACCGCTCATTGTACCTGTCTGTATCTGTTCCTCAGCCTTGATAGAAACTGTTGATCTCTAGTTTGGGTCCTGCTATCCATGTGATGATTCTGATGATGATGTGACGGGTGGAGATTAGAGAGTGTGAATCTGGGGTTTCCAGCTATTACAGAAGCTGTAGGTGTGGGTTTGACTGTTTCAGCTGTGATTTCTGGTCTGTTGGTGACAACTGGGCCTTGAGCCCAGGGGTGAGGAAGAGGCCAGGGTCGATAGGTGGGTACAGGATGTGACCCGGTCCCTAGGGAAAGAGAGCAAACATTTGATCAAATACATATCTGTGCATGCCAACCAAAGTTAGAGTGACATATAATAACAACAAGCTAACATAATATGGCTTTTTTAAAAATTTATTTGCTAGTCAATGTCAACGTAATCTTGTTGGTTATTATTTATCCTTTACACTTTGTATCCATTATCACTTTATTACAAAACAGCATTTAATAGGGAAATCAGAACACAGCGGCTTTATTTACCTTGCCTTGGGTGAGGAAGTGACCTTTGACCTGGCCAGGAAGGGTAGAGGGGATAGTAAGGATGATGATGATGATGATGGTGTGAAGGCCACCGGGCAGTTGGGGCAACTCTGTGTCTGACTGGATTTACTTCTCCCTGTCTTCCTGTATTTCTGTCATGATTTGTGTCTGTTGTCCTGGAGATGGTGGTTTGCCCTCTTCCCTGGTTGTTCTGATGGAGCCAGGGATGAACTGGCTCCATTACTGGGAAACTGTGGATCTCAGGCTTTACTCTTGACTTGTTTACCTCTTTACCTTTGCTCTGTGTGACTTCTTCATTTGTTCTCCCTCTGGTTGAATGTGAGGTAATGACCCTGGAAGATGAAGTTCTTGCATGGGTTGGTATATTTTGCTCTTGTGAAGGTCGAGTGTTAGGTCTTGCAATATTTTGTGTGGTTAACCTGATGCTGTCCTGTGTATTATTTCTCTGTGTAACCCACTCCTTTTTAGACTTTTCTGTGTCTCCCTCACTGCCCTCACTGCCTGTTTTGTGTTTCTCTTGTGGTTCCACTGCTGTTATTACCTCCCTCTCACTCTCTTCTGAAAGATTTATATTGAGTCTGCCCTTTTCTTCAGTTTGTGTTGTGATCTCAACCCTGCGTCTCTCAGATTTCTCTAGGTTGACAGTGTATGTCTCCTTTTCATCAACAGTTGGATGAGGGGCGTTATCTAGCTTCGGGGTGTCAATTGTCTTTGGATTAGGTAGATTTTGTCTGCCTTGAGTGCTACCGGCATCTTTTTCTGTAACTGATGGAATTGTGGTAAGGCTGTTGTCAAGATCATGAGTGGTATGAAGAGTTTCACTGTTTAAATCTTCCTTGGCATCCAGACTATCACTATCCTTGTAATTATATTCCTCATAGTATTCACCTTCATCTTCTTCTGTTTGATACTCAGCAGGTAAGTCTTCATGGTTTTCCACTGTGGTTGGAACAGGTGTTGTTGTTGTTTCAGTAGTGGTAGTTGTAGTTGTGGTCGTGGTCGTGGTCGTTGTTGGTGTGGTGGTTGTTGTTGTTGGATGGGCAGTTGTTTGGGGCTTGTTTAATGGATGGTAAAATGGGTTTAGTTGTGGATAGACTCTCCTTGTTGGGGGTCTTCTGCGTCTATAAGGAGGCCTTCTTCTATTTGGCCGACCGGGAACAAGGTTGTAGTTCCTTCTTCCCTCTCCAAAATTCTTATTTTCAGACTGATCGACTGGCTGGGACGTTCCAATAACAGGAGAGTCTGTGATAGATTGAGGCGTTTCTGTAATCTGACCAACATGGTGTAGGGATGGTTCCATAATTCTGGGAGGTGGTGGTTGTAAAACCCGTGGCAGACTTTCTGATGTTTCAGAGTCTTTAACGATATCCCCTTTTTTGTCTTTTTTTGAATGGGCCCCAGACTTAACTCTTGTGTTCATGGGAAAATTTGTGGGCTCTATTATAATATGAGGAGAGGTGATAGTATCGATTAAGTTGTTATTGGCAGTTGTAGTAGGAGTTGTTGAAGTAGGTTTGGATGTACTTGTTTGGACTGCTACAGTACTAGGCTCTTCTAGTGATTGCTCAGTGGGCAGAGCAACACTTGGTTTAGCATTAGCTTTAGCCAATATCTCTGCCCAACGATTTGGATCTAATTCCTTAACAGATTTATTGGGTTTTCTTTTTAAATCTTTCATTCTTATTCTTTTGGAAAACCCATTGGGGTTCCTTTGCTGTGTTCCTACCCTCTTCGGAAACTGCGTAGCAAAAGGACGTACAATTTCCTGGTAATCTGCCCCTGAACCCTCTCCTTCCTCCATGCCAGTTGGTAAGAACTGCTGCTCTGTCTCTGTCTGTACTTTAGACCTATCAGAGGCTTTTTCTCCTATGATTTCCACCATGTGTGATAGCATGTCAACTCCGTACAGATTTGAGGCTAAGCAGCTGTATTCCCCTGCATCTTCTTGTGTCATCTTCCTTACTATCAAAGTTCCATTTTCCATCACTTCTGCTCTTCTTGTCTGTTGTGTCGGGAATAGAAATTGATTTCTGGGCAAATACCACATAGTTAGACTTGGCTGAACTGAGGTCACGTCACAAGGAAGAGCTAATGAGTGTCCCTTTTCAACTACAACTTTCTGACCGTTGAAAGCAGTGGGGCTAAGTGAGAGTTCTTTAATGATGAGTCTCACAGGCATCAAATCCACACCGGCTTTGATTCTGACCATACAGTGGTAGAGGCCTGAGTCAGAAAGCGTGGCATTTAAAATCACAAGTTCTCCTCTTTCAGAAATTTCTATTTTATCATTTGCTTCTTCCACAATGGACAAATCTGGAAGCATCCACTCCACTTTCACCTGCAGATTTGAAGTGATGACATTGCACTCCAAGCGAACCTTTGATCCTTCAAGAGCCGTCTGAATGCGCCCCGCTGTCCCTCTGCGAATCAGTGCCCAGGAAGAAGCGAAGCCATTGCCATCTTCCTGCCCTCTGTGACTGTTGACTTGCTTGGTAATTAAAGTGGTGAAATCCATAACCAGTTTCTTAGTTGTTGTCTGCTGTCTGTTAAGCCTCAAAGTGACCCTGGGTTGAAGCAGCCACGAGGGTTCTGCTACCAAATACCCTTTTAATTCTGTGAAATATGGGGAATTTTCATTAACAGCTTGGGTATACTGATAGGTTACTCTGCTTGCATTTCCTCTTTGTTGCCCTCTCTCCAAGATAGCAGGGCTTTCATAGTAATATGCAACCAGTTGCCATAGATTTTGCAACTTTTCCCGATCAATCTCACACTCAAGGACAGTCACTAGGGATACATTGACAGATAACTCTCCAGGTGAAAGTGGATTTACAGTCCAAGTCATAGGTGAACTGTCTCCAGGGTGGCGCACATCACATGCCACATGAGCTTGGTTTCCATGGCTGTCAGAGAGAACAAAGGTCAGGTAGCCCAAAGGTTTTTCAAAGTCCCGGGTGTACGGGAGGTCAGGCTCTGTTTCAGAATCAGCCCACACCGGATTGTCCCACTGTTTGAGAGGGGAATGAAGAGCTGGCCGATCACAGGTAAGTTTGTCTGGAGTTAACCCTAACAAGTGGGTACCATTCAAGGTTTGCGGAGAGGAGCACTGGGGGCAAGTCTCACTGGAGCCACGTTCCTTCTTGCACTTTATTACGCCTGGTAGAAAGAGGGAGAGAGAGGAAGGCAGAGATATAAAAAGGCAGGACAAGGAATGACGGAAACAATGCGAGGAATTGGAGGGAAAGATGAAGGAGGAGAAAGGGTACGAGGGTAAGGGCAGTGAAGGAGAGTAGGTTAAAAAAAAGGGAAAGTCATCCGTGACAATAGGAGATAGGAAAAGAAGACGGGAAAGGTGAAAGATAAAAACATGAGTTTGGAAAAAAATGCAAATGAAATTCTATCTCTGTGAGTTTAAGTTTAGTCAAGGTTCATAGATCTATTAATACAGTTCTGGTGGTCACATACCCCTATTTCCTAATGAAGCTAGACTATAAACATAACACCCATGAACAGCTTGCATATGGGTCTGGTTAAAGATTATTTGTGAAAATGTAACAAAGCAAGGACAAATGAGAAAAAGCACGGCTCATGAAAAATATTAAATGAGAAAATAGGGTAAGGAAAATATAATCAATTTAATCAACCCTCCTGATTGCAAATGAAGCAAATGCAGTCAATTTAATTATGGTTTTTCTTCATATGCTGTGCAGAATGTCACAGTGAGGAAATAAGATCTTGTTATGTTTTGTCCTGTGCTATGTTGTCTTGTGCATCCCGCTTTTATTTTGTAATCTGTTCTCCCTTTGTGTTCCAGGTAGCTTGCCCTTCCTCTTGTGTTCCTGCCAGTCTAATTGTCTTCCCCGCCCTGATTGTTTCCACCTGTTCCCCATTACCTAGTGTCTATATATTGTCTGCGTCTCCAATTGTTCTGTGCCAGTTCGTCCTGTCTCTCGATAGATGAACCAGCGTCCTCACCTAGTCTTTGTGTCTCATGTCAGGTTTTGTCATTCTTTTGTGCTTTGATCTGTTTTGTTTATCTAGCTGCCTTGCTTTTTGGTTTCCTCGAAAGAGTGATTTTGGCTTTCCTCAAAAGAGTGATTTTCTGTTCGTTTTTGCCTTTTGTTTTATTTGGCCTTTTTCCCCTATTGGGTGCTTATTGTTTGCTACTTTGTCAAATAAAGACTTTGCGGTTTGCATTCTCGCCTTGGAGTCGTGCATTTGGGTTCAAACCTAGTACAGTCGTGACACAGAAGCTGGATGGGAGACTTGCAACATTTTCTATGTTTCTATGTTTCACTTGTGTGAAGCCCAAAGATATACTACTTTTATTTTTATGTGGATATATCCACAATATAGGGAGAGGTTACAGCCAGCCTAGATATTTTTTTCCAAAACAATGCAGGCATCTTCTCACTAAGCAGGTGCACAATTCCTACACATGAATTCCCAGATATATACGAGTACTCAGACATCCATTATGAATTTCAGTTACTTGTTTCGTGGTTCTTTTGAATGTGTTAATTAGCTAAAAATTGATTCTATTGATCTTGTTGATTTATGCATTAGTTGGACATTAGCATAATTTTGTTTGCTATGCTTTTTAGTTGTTAGCCCTCTGGTAGACACCACCCCTTATGTATTTAAGCTGGTTGGTGTTGGTGACTTCACATACTGGGTGGATGTCAGCTTGTTTGGGGGGTCCTAGTTGTGGGCAGGGTGAATCCATGTTGTACTCCACTGCTGTATATTTGTTTGTAATGTAACAAGTCAGTAAAAGACAGAGCTCTGCTCGCGGTGCTTCTCCCTGCTGGTGGTACATCTCAGTGGCTACTGCCATCCTGAGTTAAGTAAGGGGCATTTCACTGTCTGAACCTTACGCAATGCATGAAATCACATGTAAAAACAGCAGCTCGAGTTGTCAGCTCTAACTGTCTGGCCTGCAAAATTAGCTTTAAATTTTACATTACCCCCAAGGAATCTTTACATAGTCGTACAGTAATTTGGGGCCAAACTTTTAAGGTCAAATTTCATAAAGTTCTGCTGTGAGAAAATAAGATCAAAGATTCACTCATGTGTCCTTACCTTCGTGTTCAGAACTCCATTCTACGAGCCAGTGAAGCTGACAATCACAGGTCCAGGGATTACCATGAAGAGAGAGCAGCTCTAGCCTAGGAGCAGTGTTCAGTGCTGTGGCAGGGAGCTGCTCCAGTAGATTGTCTGACAGGTGTAAGTGTCTGAGACAAAAACATAATTTTCTTCACTTATTAATCTGAAGGGTGACATGGGGATGGGGCCTATCCTTGCATGCACTGTGCAGAAAATGGTGGTTTCTTACTTGAGTCCACATGTCCAAAAGCTTCCTAGTACTGACACTGTTACGAAGGTATGAGGGTGGATCTCTTTGAGGAGGTTCCCCTCCAGCTGCAGGAGTTTTAGGGAGGTCAGGCCAGAGAAGGAGTATGGCTCTATAAAGTCTATAAGGTTATGGTCCAGATGGAGACGGATCAAACCAACAAGACCCTCAAACAGACCACTGTTCACTGATGTTAGCTTGTTGTAACTCAGCTTCAAGATCTGAAAACAAAAGAATTTGTGTTACTCACATCTATTAAACAGTAAAGCTACTTTGAGCAGTTATTAAATTAGGAGACAGAAGGACTCAAACTGGCTTAGAAAAGAGCAACAGAAAAGAGAATCCCATCCTCATTTTGTTTTTAAGTTTTAGAGCTCTTTGGAGACAACTGTTCAAGGACTCAACCCAAGCCAAACAGAGTCTTGGATGCTGCTGTCAATATATCAGACTCTGTTTGTGTGCTGCTTTCAATTCTGATGTGTTGGCATGGATTTTCAATTTTTTTTTTTTAAATTCACATTTAAGTTTTGATTGGACCCACTGGACCCAACAGGACTGATTGCAATTTTATTTAAGCAATACATTACTGGTTTAAATGTGGTTTAGGAACAAGGAGACTGGATTTGGCTTTGTTTGCACATACACAGTGTGCTCTGGTCTTAGCCAGTCCCAGAGTAGTTCTTTATGTAAGCTTTTATACATTTTTTAACATCATTTTGTCTTTGCTGTGTGTATTTTCTAGAAGAAAACAATGTCACACTTAGAGAAAGAAACATCATATTTTGTAATGCAAAAGTGAACTTAGTGAAAGTTAATGTCCACTTACGGCCTAGTCATGTTTGTTTTTGGTCCAAATTCTTCTAGCCAGATCTGGACAAAGTAACAGATGCAAGCACTCTAAGATGGTTTGACACAAATTCAAGACAGACGATCAGCAACCATAAGTATTTAACCCTTTTCTCTCCTCTTGGATCTGTTGGAACCACTGGACCTGAATAGAATCTACGACAAACCTCAAGTTCTTGCCCAGTTTATTCCAGTAAATTCCAGTTGCTGGTCCGCTTGCTCTCAGGTCTGTTTAAGTTCAGGTCCAAGGTTCATTAGTGCACAAAAGGTAACAAAGCAAGCACCTGAGTGCTCAGTCAGAAAATAACTGAGTTCAGGAGTCATATATGAAACATCTCCCATTTTTCTTCTCCAGCCTCACCCATTCAAACTAGTTAAGAAATAGAGGACACATTTAGAATAGTTAAATATTGGCACTGCAGTTAAGATACCATCACTTGCACACTTTCACCCATACACTACCTGTAGTGATCTTAGGCTGTAAAACGCCCCAGGGTGGACTGTGCTAATGTCGTTGCCATGCAACATGAGCATTTCCAGTTGCCGTAGTGACCTGAATTCTGACCCCTCGACCTCCGTCAGGCTGTTATAACTGTTAGAAAGGAGAGAATAAACAGGAGAGGTTACTGGAATGAAAGAGCATCAGAGGAGGTCATTAAGGGTCAGTGGGAAAGGAACCTAAAGTTAGTAAGCAGTTGGTGCTTGCAACTGTGTCTGCTTCAATGTGACCTTTCAACTGAAGGGAAAAAGATGGTTGGAAGGAATGACAAATGGAAAGAAGGAAAGAGGGATGACAGAGAGGACTCAGTCAATGTTTGATGGGTGGGGGGGGGGGGGGGGGGGGGGGGGGGGGGGGGGGGGGGGGGGGGGGGGGGGGGGGGGGGGGGGGGGGGGGG
>JBBMJY010000002.1:4645657-4695095 GCA_037833715.1 Toxotes lorentzi | reverse complement strand
ACACACACACACACACACACACACACACACACACACACACACACACACACACACACACACACACACACACAATTTTACTGTCACTGAAAGGCAGAAGTGACACTAACTGAAGATAAGGAAGGAGCAGAGAAGGAAATGAAGACTTGGAGCATCTTTGAAAAATATCTTTGATTAAACACCACAGTATGTGTGCCTGTGCCTGTATGTGTGTGTGTTTTTAGGCTTTTACTGCCTGTGATGCAGGGTGACATGTCTGCTTTGTGTTGTACCCCCTTCACCTATTTGTCACTGCCATGTGTGTAAAGTCTGGTTTCTATCATTTTTATAACAAAAAATCTTCTTGTTTTTAATGGACAGGTGTTCAAAATAAATACAGTTCCACTTAGCGCTGTACTGGATTCATGCTCATGTTATTTTTAAGTGCACCTGTAGAAACATGTTATTCTGCTTGACACTAGTTGACGCTGTCAGAATCAACTGATCAACACAATAATCCTCTGATAATATCTCAAAGGTGCAAATGATCCAAAATTTAATCCATGACTGGACACTCCCAGCAAAAATCTGTTTTATGTTTTTGTTGCTGTCAATCACAGATAAACACATACATTTAGTTTTTCCAGCATTTGGATAGCAGTGAAAAGATTGAGTCTAGCTTACTGAAAAAGCATTTCAGAATCAAACCCATTTAGGGTGTGTTAGCCTATATATTGAAGTAAATAGTACATGATTTCTCCACACATTTAATACATTGTTGACTATGTCTTAAAATATATGTATATTGATGTTAAAATGTATTAAGCCACACCATGTGTTAGCTTTGTTTATAATTTTCTTCATTAATGTAAATATCTTCACGTGTTTAATTTGTTTTGCTTTGTCCATTTATTTGAGGACGTAATTTATTCTTTTCCAGTCGCTCCTCCGCCTCCTCCCCTCTCCGTCAGTGCTGTCGCGGTCTGATGACGTAGATCACTCGACGTTTGCCATGGCGGCTTTCTGCTAATTGAAAGAAAAATGCGGGGTTTTTTAGTTGCAACTTCAGTCACAGTTTTACAACATAAAAGCCAGAGGATATTTCGTACAGAATGACCAACAGAACATCTTATTTTTATGACCCAGACGTGGGCAACTTTCATTACGGTGAGTTTGGTTGTCGTAGTGAACAGGCCTGCAAAGGGAATGATGCTAACGTAAGCTAGCTACACGCTAAAAACCTCAGGGTAATGTGTTTTATTTTCATATTTAATATTTAGCTTTTCACGCTCTCGCAGTGCATTGTTAGGGCTGTTGTGCTTTTTTCACTGTAGTGCACGTTTGTATTCATAGCTGTTAGTATAAATTCTAGTTTAATACAAGATACGTGGCTTGTTCAGCTGGCTAACGTTAAGTTACCCGTCTGCTCTGACATTATAATGTGTAAACTTTCTGTTGTATGTTCGCTATCTTTTTGTACTGAGTGCACATGGCTTCCATTGCATGTTATGTAAAACTACTCAGAGCAATCGGAGCTGAAGATTGTATCCAGCATCTACACATGACAATCCTTTTGCTGTTTTTGCAAGTTTACCAGATATTGATTTTGTGTATTGTTTCAGTTAATGTCTTTAAGGAAAGGAAGAGGCTTCACTTGTGTAACTTCACTCTATCCTGAAACATTTCTGCCTGTTAAAGATATTTAGTGTAGTTTAGTTTTGGGTAATCCTGTTAGTCATAAGTGTAATAAATACAGTCACATCATTCTGTCAGTGCTGACTGAACCATGATAAATTCACATGCCTTACTTCAGTACTGGGCATCTTTGAAGTCACTCTCATAAACTATGAATGCATTCATGAAATGATTGTACTGTAATGTGGAAACTGCCTGTGTTTGCCAGGTGCTGGCCACCCCATGAAGCCTCACCGTTTGTCTCTGACGCACAGTCTGGTGTTGCACTATGGACTCTACAAGAAAATGATGGTGAGCAGCACAGAGAGTTAGAGCTACAGATTCAGACTCTACTGATGCTTTTCCCACTGAAATACTTGCTGATTCATACTCTTTTGATTAAAAATGAAAACATTAAAATCAGGTGAACACAGTAATAGAAATTTTCAGACTGTATTATTGTCTCATTTTTCTTTCATTGCTAGGTGTTCAAGCCATACAAAGCGTCTCAGCATGACATGTGTCGGTTTCACTCTGAAGATTACATAGACTTCCTGCAGAAAGTCAGCCCCAACAACATGCAGGGCTTCACAAAGAGCCTCAACGCATTTAACGTGGGAGATGACTGGTGAGTGTTACTGTTAGTGCAGTGCTCTTATTACTCCTATGAAACATTATTGTTGGTCAGGAGCGTTAAAGCTAATAGCCCAGTTTACCATCACTGTTATTAGAGAACTTACCAAACTTTAACCAAAATATTTTGTGTCTGTGTTTTTCAGTCCTGTGTTTCCAGGTCTTTTTGAGTTCTGCTCAAGATACACAGGAGCGTCTTTACAGGGAGCTACACAGCTCAACCACAAGGTAGCACATGCAATGCAACACAACTGAAGTTAGTTCTGCCACAGTGAAAATCCATGTGCCGTTTTAGTACTTCCTCTTTTAACAAGCATGTTAAGCACTGATTTAGAGTTTTGTTTTTATTTAAGCTGCAACCATCTTAACTTCCTGTTTTTCTGTGAAACTGCTGATAGTGGTTAAAGATGAACATGTGTGTAGCAGATGATCCCTACACCACTGGACATCTCACCCTCAGACAGTGTCAACACTTCTTTGCTTTACTTAAAAAGTAGCAACATGGCTCCAGCACGACTGGATTATGTGACACTTTGCTGATGATGATTCTGCTCTGGCTTTTCCAGATCTGTGACATTGCCATCAATTGGGCCGGAGGTTTGCACCATGCCAAAAAATTTGAGGTCAGAACACAGTCTTGTTAATTGGTGTCAGTCCCATCAGCTAGCTCTGTATATTTTGCTGTGAGTGGCTCTTTACCTATTATAAGATGAGTTTCTTGTGTTTGCAGGCGTCTGGGTTTTGCTACGTCAACGACATTGTCATTAGTATACTGGAGCTTCTCAAGTAAGAACACGCTCCTCTGGACAGGCTTCACTCAATGGCTCCTGTGTCTGTTTCTCTATATACAACTCTCCCACTCTGCGTGTGTGTGTGTGTTACAGATACCACCCTAGGGTTCTGTACATCGACATAGACATTCACCATGGTGATGGCGTCCAGGAAGCCTTTTACCTGACCGACCGTGTCATGACTGTGTCCTTCCACAAATATGGGAACTACTTTTTTCCAGGAACAGGTACGAGGTGCTTTACGCATCTAGCAAGTGTTTTGTTGAACTTCATTTAAAGTACAACCTGGAAATTCATGTACACATGGTTTCCTGTTTATGAAAAAAGGCATGTGTGTTTTAACAGTTTGTGTTATTCTGTAGGTGACATGTATGAGGTCGGCGCCGAGAGCGGCCGGTACTACTGCCTCAATGTTCCTCTGAGAGACGGCATTGATGACCAGAGTGAGTTCACTTCCTGCACAAGTCAGATTATTGAAATGTAATACCTAATGTATAATGCAACACATAGACCTGCATCATTACTGTGTTGACTCTGTCAACTGCTCAGAGTATGAACCACGACAGACATCTTTGTGTGTGTGTGTGTGTTTCAGGCTACAGGCAGCTGTTCCAGCCAGTCATTAAACAGGTGGTGGATTTCTACCAGCCGACCTGCATCGTCCTGCAGGTCAGTGTGTAGACGTGAATCTAATGCTAATGTTTCGGGACCAGATGCAGTTGATTTAGAATTTGAATAAAACTGTGATAGGATTATGAGGGCACATGTAGCTGCAGGAGGATGGTGAGCAGATGTTTGTTCTGTTTGCAGTGTGGAGCAGATTCTCTGGGCTGTGACAGACTGGGCTGCTTCAACCTCAGTATACGAGGACACGGGTGAGCCCGGCTTATTTCAACTCAGCATTTTCTTCATTAAAGTCAAGTGTGTTGTTTTGAGACACTGTCAGCCAGCTCCTGGTTTTGATCAGTTCAAAACACAGTCAGCAGCTGTGATGGGTTATGTTACATGTGTTGTCTTTGTAACATCTCATTAATTGGTTACAGTATTTTGATCTACCTTCATTTTTACACTGAAGAGTGTGTATGTTGTGTTGTGCAGTGAGTGTGTGGAGTTTGTGAAAAGCTTTAAGATTCCTCTGTTGGTCCTGGGAGGAGGAGGATACACCGTGAGGAACGTGGCTCGCTGCTGGTAAATCTGAGACACAACCAAAAAAAAAAAGTGTGATGTTAACAACACATAAGTGCATGTGAGGCCCAGTCATGATTAAATGGGCTTTTGCTTTGTTGCTGAGAATAATTTCTGTGCTGTTGTGTTGTAGGACCTACGAGACTTCTCTGTTAGTGGATGAATCCATCAGCGATGAGCTGCCTTACAGCGGTGAGTTGTACTGAACTACACTGAATATCAAGCTAATAGTAATTATGATTTTTTATTTATGCTACACCTCAGTGTCTCTTTGTGGTCTGACAAAACTAAAATAGCTAAAAATGGTTTTCCTCTCTGGATTCTCTCCATCCTCCTGTTTCTCCTCCCTCCAGAGTATTTTGAGTACTTTGCTCCAGACTTCACGCTGCATCCTGATGTCAGCACCAGGATAGAAAACCAGAACTCCAGACAGGTACAACGTCATCACACACAGTCACAGTGTTTTCATAGTTCCCGCTCCGGAACAGGTTTCTGCAAGACCTAACTGAAGTTGCTCATATTCAGACTGTAACGCAGCCTGTGAGTCTTCACTGTGGTCTCCCAGCTGTTAAATTGTCAGGATTTCTTGGTGTTTTTCATGCTTGATGATATGAAGATAATATTTCAACACCTTCGCTGTGCAGTCTTTATAACCGCATGTGTGTTGGTGCAGTACTTGGACCAGATCCGTCAGACGGTGTTCGAGAACTTGAAGATGTTGAACCACGCACCCAGCGTCCAGATCCACGACGTCCCCTCCGACATGCTGAGCTACGAGCGCAATGACGAGCCAGACCCTGATGAGAGGGGGGCCGAGGAAAACTACACCAGGTTGGTGCAACCTTTAACTGCATCACCGTTCTCTGAGATATTTCACATTTTGAAAGCTTCCTGTTTCTAACTGGCTGTCAATAACGTCACTTCCTCAGACCAGAGGCAGCCAATGAGTTCTACGATGGTGACCACGACAACGACAAAGAGAGCGACGTAGAAATTTGACCCATGGGAATGAAAGAAGTGGAGCTTTTCCTTGCAGCCTTCTGTTTGCATCAGTCACAGTCTCGTCTCCAAACATCACATCATCACTGAAGGATGGAAAAGACCCTCAAGCTCACGGTTTACTCTCACTGGTTTCTGTTTCTAAAAGCCCTCAGTCCACGCTGACACACTGACATCATGTTTGTTCGTCCACCTTAACTCAGCAGAACAGATGTTAGCACCAGAGTCTGGTAGATAATGTCACTGAGTCTGTTTTCACGCAGCAGTTCTCTCATCTCTCTCTGGGTTTTGAGTCAATATGTCAAATACTGTGACAGACAGAAACAATCCAAATGAGGTATATTTTCATAAAGCTGGATACTGAAACATACATGTACATACAGTATATCATCTGTGTTATATATATTCATGTAAGGAGATTACAAGATAAGATGCTCATTCATGTTCCTAAAACGTTTTCTTTCCTATATGAACAGTCAGCTGTGTAGATTTTGATTACAGCATTTTTTACTTTTTTTTTCTCCTCTTGAAAAGCTCGTTCTTAGGACTGAAAGAGGAAAATTTCACCTGCACCAAATACAAGTATTTCAGTCAACTGAATTTAGTGTCCCAAAGAACTGTTTTGAGCAAATCAAATACAAGTTCTGTCAAATCCTGGGATTTCAGATCCTCAGTGAAAAGCACTGAAAGAACCACCACAGTTATCACTGGGTGCTGAGGAGAAGTCATGAGGAGTTCTTGGTTTACTCCACCTTACACAATGCGCTCATGTGAGAAGCTGTTCGAGTGCGTGCCAGGATACATTAGTCACACTTCAGTCGGTACAGATGTTTGAAATCATGCTTACAGGTTTTAGACAGAAGACAAATGATTTGATTCCAACTGTAATTTCACTTCAACACTTCTTTTTTATGTTACAGTCCCTGTGTAGCTGTTTTTTCCATTTCCATTTTTTCCAATCATAGCATTATTCATGTGCCTTAAAGCTCTGAAGAGCGAGGCACTTTCATGTAACCTTCCGTTTTTTTTTGGACACAGATTTGGATTGAACATGTGTAAATTAGGGCATTGCCTTGGATCTGATCCAAACAGAAACTGCTCCTCTTGTTTTTTCTTTCCTTTCTTTTTGTTCTTTCTCTCTCTGTATATACGTATAAATGTATGAACTGTGAGTGTGTTCGTTATGTAGAAGAGGACAACCGGTGACGAGGCTGGTAGTTCGGTAGAGAAACGTTTTGTACAGAAGCAGGTAGTTGGTTCTGTGATGAGATGTCGGAGTGCAGGTCCTTCGCTGTGCAGCTTCATTACAGACATACATTAGTGGCAACAGAACTTGTTGAAGCCACAGTAGAAACACTTTCTACCATCTACCACCTGTGGTCCTCTTTTAGCCAAAAACAAGTTTTATGTGATTTTTGATATTGTTGTCAGCAACTTTTGTTTTTAATAAAAAGAACAATTTGAACTATTCATGTATATCTAATATTTCATTTAACACTGTCATCAACTAGTTTTTAGCTCAGCCACCAGAGGGCGACATGAGCCCTAATCTGGCTGAGCTTTACACTGATATTCCATCCATCAAAAAAAAAAAAGCACATACATAGCAGGAGGCAAAGCCAAGGTCACACTGATTTTATTCCTCATTCATCCAGAACTTCTTACACAACAAACAGTACTTGAGGAGAATACACACTAATACCTGTTTCAAATCTCAACAGAAAGGGCCTAATTTACCAACTCTATTCTGGTGCCTTCAGCAAATTCAATGTTTAACCCGGTTTGATCCAAACATCCTGACAAACTGTAGAAATGCTGTTTCTAAAAGCATTAGTTCTAAGTAAAAGACAAAGAATGCAGCCCACCTACGTGGGCTTAGATTTTAACACTGGCTGCATCCAAACCAGAAAAAGCAGTTTTCATCTTGTGACCCAGATCGCAGCTTTTTATGCCCACTGAGCCGTGGCAACACAGGGTTAAATACCAGATTTACAGTTTGCATGCAGATCCAGCCAAAAATACAAGGTTTTTTTTTTTTTTGTGAAATGACCTCCTGGGCTGGCAATAACAAGCAGGTCCAAGGTAAGCACGCAAATCAAGCCTGTTTTTGAAAGACACGTTTTATACAAGGCTCTGGTCAGAAAATGGAGAGTTCAGCAAATGTGGACACAGGCTGACACACTGACATCCATTTATTTTTAGCTGAACATTAACGATGCAAACATGGCACCAAAGGAGAAAAACAAACTGGTGTAAAACGTCTTATCTGCACTGCAGATGTGATAAAATGTAAACTTTTTAAAATAAATTAGCTTTGAATTTTCTTTTGAGTGCAGATCTGATTTTGTGTTCAGTTGTGCAGGCTGGTGTCAGAATGGCAGCCTGGTGCTCTTTGTCTGACTTGTTGATATTATACACCTCTGGTTGTGGCCTTTTACAGGCAGAGAGAGGGGCAACTTAAAGTCCCAGCACTGGTAACTAATAACTTCAGTTCAAATAAATAGCTTCATTCACATACACTGTAAATTAGAAACCAACTTTAAAAACACATAATAGGCTGAGTTTATACCACAGCAGAGAATCTGAGCAGTGACCAAACTCTGATCTCTCTTTAAACAGCGGGGGAAACAGACAAGAGTCCCAGATTAAAGATCTGATTTTCTGTTCCAGTTAATGAAGACACACACAAAGACACACACACACACATACACACTGTCAGAGGCAGCAGCTGGAATTCAAAGACAAACATTTAAATTCTGAAGCTCAAACATAAAAACATGGAGGCTAAAGGAAAAGGGGGGCAGGGATGACATGGATGATTCAAGTGCAGAGACAGATGATGGCAGTGTTGGATTGTGGGTACTGAAGTTAATCTAGGTTGTTGCCCTATTTCCTAACCTAGACCCTTGAAGAAAGCGAGACACTGTGTTTCAAGATAATGCACAATTTTTCAGATGAAAGGTCCTTTAGACTGCACAGACACCATGTAGAAGTAGAAGCCCTGTTGTTGTCTATTAGTAAAATGGTTTCTGGACCACAGGGGATTCTGTGTTACAGTACTGTGGTCGGCTGCTGTGGTTGGATAAAACTGGCAGCAGAGGTGACTCCACCACATCGTACCCAGGTCTATTAATACATCCATGACCTAGAGGCTGATGAAGAGACAGAGACAGGCAGACAGAGCAGAGAGGCTGACAGGCATGTATCAAACATGAGCCTTAACAACAAGGAGGCAGACAGACGAGGAAAGGTGGGTGCAGTGGTAACAAACAGCAGCAGATGGACTTAAGGTATATGAGGAGTGAGGAGTCAGAAGGCACATGACCACCCTAAACCCTGGAGACTTTTCTATTAAAGGAGCTACCAAGTGTTCCTGAAGGCGAGGGAGGTTTCCTTCAAGTATTTAAACCGATCTTTAAAAGGCCAGTTTGGAAAATCACTACACCTGAAAGATTTGTTTTGAGCTTGTTAGCAAGACAAAGATTAACTGTTTCCAATAACAGAGAAAAAACCTCTGATATTGAATCATATCTTTTTACAGATGTTCACAGATGTTACCTTAGTCTTGAAAATTTGGCTAAGCTGATCTGCCTTGTGCATTAAGCAAAGGGTTGCTTGTTTAGTTATACTTATTTAAGCTGATCTGGATTGGCCTCCGGAGAACTGTGAGGTGTGTACTCATCTGCTGTGAAACTATTAATTTAATACACTGAACCAAAGCATGTTTAAAACTGTTTCTGCCTGGACATCACAGTTAATACAGACTCTGGACCAGTGTCCCGGTTCTGAGATGATGGTTAAAGGATCTGATGGTGCGGCCTACAGCTCTTCACTCTCGTACAGCGGGGCGGTGTGCTGGGCGGGGCTCTCCGCGGTCAGAGCAGGCACGTGGCTCAGAGACGACAGCAGCTTCAGTGTCTTGGAGGCAGGGGGCGCCGTCTTCATGGCCGGAGCTGTGCGAGCTGGGAGGGGCACAGACAATGATAAGATTTTTGTTTGTTATTATTTTAAACACTAATAATGAATCCATTAAATACTATTTAGATTGGATAACTTTCTGAGGCTTTTCAATCCATGTTTTACAAACCTGCGTCTTCCTTGTTTATTTCTATAAATAATGTAAATTTTAGTGCTGGTGTCAGTAGCACCAACATATTTTACTGGTGGTTGGACTCATGCTAAACATTCTTATCATGGTGTCTGAAAATAACTCTTCTTCAATGGCACAACACGGCTCAGTGTCAGATATGTGACCAGCACACAGCTGTAGGAACAATGGCTGCACAGCTCTCCCTGTTTCACCTTACTTCTTTAAACTAACAAAACAATGAATTAGCTTCATTCATCTGATAACTGACTGGTAGTCAGCAGGTCAGTCTGTGTGTCATTAGACCTTATTAATTAACAACTACAGTAGAACAGGTCCAGGCTATAATCAGACGTCACTACTATATATCATGAAGACACAAAACGTACAGCATGTCGTCTAATACACACCTTACAAATTAAACACAGTACAAACCAAGGCTAGATTTTCAAATTAAGAGCTCCACCACAGCAAATCAAACATATCTAAGTCCCTGTAAATGCTCTGCACAATTAGATCTACTGAAAATATTCTTAGTGCTAAATATATTAACCTGGTAGTGAGTTGATATAGTTAAAGTTAATGTAAAATTGATATTACTATGATTCCATAGCAGATATATAAAATTATCAAATGGGCCAAAAGACTGAATAAATCCATTGACTCCTGAAAGGTAATGAATTAATTAATTAATTAACTATAAATAAATACCGGTACATAAAATAAGGTGACACAAAATGAAAAACAAAATCATAATAAAATATAGACATAATCAAATTTCATAATTTAAATGAGCAAATTAGTCAGAATAATTTAATATACAGACGCGTGATAAATTAAAGGAAAATCCAAAATAAAGTGTCTTAGTAAGGTTCTGGTCCACCATGTGCTGCCAGTTCCTTCCAGTTGCTTTAATTTGTCATCTGTCTGTATATTATGTGTTTACTGAATATATATAATGGTTAACGCTTTGTTTGGGTTACCTTTTCACAGCCACAGCTTCTATACACACAATGATAGAGAACTTCACTATGTTCATGTACTTTGAATCACCTGGTTGCAAACTCCATTGATGATTGAGGGAAGTTTTTCCTGCAGTAACTTTAAGTCCCACAGTCTAAGCTAAATAAGTCAGAGACCTGATATGTACACTGTAAGCCACCCAGTCCTGTGAACCCTCCTTCTTGAGAGGTCCTGTTCAGTGATGTATTGTGTCTGAATCTGAGTCCTGGTTCAGATGAAGCATTCTAAACTCACTTTCAGGTTTACTAATCAGCTGAGCCGTCCAGCTCGTGTTTAACAGAGCGTCAGGTAGTCTTCTGTGCAGCCTTTGTCAGTCCTCTCACTCAGCTCCCTCTCCACACAGCAGATGGTGTGTTATGTGATCGAGCAGAAACCTGATAGCTGTGTTGTATTTTCCTGCTGTAAGCTCTCCCTCGCGGCTGGACGGCCTCCGTACTTATCGCTCTGACTTGGTGATTATGCCATAAGATTAACAGGTCGATGCCTTGTATTGTCACCAAGTTTCCGCTCGATCACGTAACACAGCATTTGTTTGACGTGTTCCAGGCTGTGAAGCTGGATTCAGTGTTGAGCGCACAGCATTCCCCATCTGTTGTCTGATTTTATAGCCTGGGCTACTAAGGTAACTACCAGGATATCTCATACGAGAGATAGCTGAGATGGGCCCTTAAAGCTAATTTACATAGAAAGATGAACACACAGTGTACTCACTGCCTACATCCAGCCTGGCATTGCATGTGGACATGCCAGCTTCATTGATGGCAGAGAGAGTGTACCAGCCAGCGTCGGACTTCATCACCCTCTCTATCAACAAGCACTGCCGGCCTGAACCGTCCTGGTACAGACTGTGACACAGAGAAACAGAATCCAATGTTCATTTTATCAGAAAGTTCACACACTGGGTCCAGTGTCCTAATACAGGCTAAAACACAGCAAAACCACATACACAATCTATGGGATTAATTCATTAAGAAAGTAAATGGTGAATAATTGATTTAACGCTGATTTTACCTGTAAGGATAAGTTTAGTAGTCCTGAGGAGCACTACTCCTACACCTGTGCAAAAGTTGTATAAGGTCTTATTTGGTTCTGAAAGAGACTTAAAGTCTGAAAAAATGTCAGATGGCGCTTGAGTCCACAAATTCATCACAGAAAGCCTGAGGCAGAAAATGGAGGTTAGGGGGGGAATTTGAATTTAAATAGTGACTAAATGACAGGATTTCTCCGCCCCTGCTGATTCGACTCTTACCGCTCTTTTTTCAGTCCATCTTTTGTGAGTCCTCCAGATTTATGGAAGTGAAATACTGAATCACTGATGTACCCCTTCAGCATATTCTAAAGTTTTGGCCCATTCTGTTAATTGTGCATTTTATAAGTGGGATCTAGAGACAAGATAAACTGTGCTTGGGTGAAATTTTCTATTACAAAAACTTGGATATGTTTGTATTGTAATTTTTAAAATATGAAGTAGCGTATTTACAAGGGGTTTTGGTGCAACGAAGCTGACCCACCTCATTCTGTTGGGGTCAATGCGCAACATGTCTTTATCTTTCTTCCAGAAAAGCTGTGGAGGAGGGGAAGCGTCCACTTTACACTCTAACCTAACAGTGTCCCCTTCTAGAGCTCTGGAGTTCAACATCTTCTGGACAAATGTGGGAGGACGGAGAACCTCCTGGGCTGCAGGAGCAGAGGAGGCTGACTGAATTTAAAAGTGCAGCTAGCATTCATCGAACAGAGAAACTTCACATGGTAGTACAGGTATGAAGTCACTTCAATCAATTCAGCATAAAAAGACGGAATTTCCAGCCTAAAAACAAGATTCTAGTAATTCAATTTTTACCTATGACATCGAGCCTCATGGTAAATCTGCTCTCCCCGGCTCGGTTCCTGGCCACACATTCATACACACCAGCATGATGCACCGTGACAATCTCTATGATGAATGAGTGCATCCCTTTCTCACACACCAGCATCTTATGGTAGTCGTCTGGACGAATGGCTTTGCCGTCCAGGTACCAGCAGACGTCTGGTGTGGGGAGGCCTCCGACCTGAAGGGAGATGGGAGGATTTTATTTACCTCTGCATGACCACACCATTATTTCACAGATTTTTTTTTGGCACAAGACCTTGGTGAGCGAGAGACTGACTCACCTTGAAGTCAATCCTACAGAAGCGTCCCTCCTCCACAGTGAGGTCTGGGGGGATCTGCAGGAAGCGAGGAGCATAACATTTCTCCTGGATAGCTGATCCCTCATTTCCCCTCTCATCTGTCCCTGAGTGGTGCCTCCCCCTGTACAGGGAGAGAGAGATTATTTATTCATAACCCTACAATACCTCACTTTCAGCGACTGAATTTTACAGTCCACTGGTGACAGCACACACGCAGGCAGCCATATAAACACTGATTCCTGTTCTGTTTCTGTCCTCTGAGAACTTGGCTACTGTGTGAGGGACCTGAATCAGTGTATCTCTCCTGACAGGCAGGTGGAAATATAAGACACTCAGTAGATTGATGTAGAGATTAAGTTAACACAGACTATACTTAGGGATGGTTAAATACATTCCTGGAAAATTCAAATCTTTAAAAATCTGATCAGCTTTGGTGGTGAAAAAAAAATTCTTTGCCACAAACTTTACTTTGACACAAACTAAATAATTCAGGTGAGGATACATCTCATCCCACTGGAAGATACTTTAAGTTGACTTAAGAAAAATAAGATAATAATATTTCCATGGAGTCTTCTGTAATGTAAGCTGCGAAGTATTATGCATGATTTCACCGAGCATCTTGACGTTCAGTTACAACATTAAATGGACAATAACAAACACTGAGCTATTTTTAAAAGAGAGATTTAGTTTTGAGTAAAAAGTAGATTGAGTAAATAAATGTTGGATCTGAGGGGGAAATCACACATTAAAGATTGTAATGTTGACTAGAAACTTTAATAATTATGAGCAATATTGAGACATAAATTGTATTTACCATAGTCCACCTGTGTGTCTTCCTTCTGGTGACTCAGGCTGTAACAGAAAACAGATGAGCAGAGGAATCACAGGTTTGAACTTTGAAAATTCAAGGAGGGTAACTCTGTGTGTGTGTGTGTATTCAAACACAATACTCCTGTTGTGACCAGTGAAAGGGGCTCGTTCTCAGAAAGCTGGCTAAATATAGCTGCTGACAAACCTTGTTGGCTTGAGAGGACCAGTGTGTCCCTGAGTGTGTATATGCACGTGTTGTGTGTGTTGGAGTTGTGTGTGTGCGAGTGTGAAAGACAGAGAGAATAGACGGTGCAAAGCCCTGCGACAGAGGCTTTTTGACAGAACAATCCTGCACACGCACACACACACACGCACACACACACACAGTGTGTATACACTGTTTCTAGGCTGCGGATTTTAGTGCCAGGCTTTTTCAACTTTGGGTCGGGAGCCCATCACAGGGGCCCTGAGAGGGAAACGAGCTCCCTGTGCAGCCATTCAAACCCAAATGACTGTAATAATGTGTAGGCTTTACTTAATAGCAAAATGAAAGCTAATGGGTTTTGGACAAGAGCCAACATAAATGTACATCATGGTCAGCACTGCAACACACATCAGGAAAATCTGAAACACATTGTTAGATATGTTCAGATCGAAGGACTAATTCTGATGCCCGCTGACAAAATGAAAGTCTGATGTTGTACCTGGTCGAGTTGTGAGTCTGAAAGATTGTCTTGGTCAAACATGTAGGTGGCGTTGTCTGGACCCAGCAGCCTACGAGCCATTCGCTCCTCATAGGACAGTTTCTGTCAAAAATCAAGCTTTATACTGTTAAACTGGCATTACTGGCATCCACTTCCAACACAGTTTGCAGGACATACATACATACAGGCACACACAAACACACACACAGCACACACACACACACACACACACAGACACACACACCTGGTTGTTCCTCCTCCTGGCCTCCTTTGAGCGCAGCTTCTTCTCCAGATCCTGGATGAGGGCGTCTTTGGAGCCCTGGATGTCTTCATCTGTGGAACGAGAAGAAGAAGGCCGAGGAGCTACAGACTTCTTCAGAATGGGCTTGGGAAGGCTGGAAGGTAGAGAGAGGGAAAGGAGAGAGGAAGATAAATAAAGCACAAGAAGGAAGCGAAGACTAAGGAGAGAAGAATATACGCTAATGAACTTTAAACCAGCAACAAACCTTTATCCAACACTTCTGGAAATAAACTGTTGAGCCACGATCCACCATATCAGCAGGGTTTTTACTTTGCTTTACTTTACTCTGCAGAAGGCAGATGCTGTTAAATGCATTCAGTGTGGAGACTGCAATGAGTACTTAAAAATGAATTCCACCACAGATGTGCTGGAAAATACCATGGATTGGGTCCATGGTAAACCTGCAAAACTAAGCCAGAGTCACTGCTATGGTTTTATAATTTCAGGTCTGTTAGTGGTACTTTTCAACTCAAAAGCTCTTAATGGGCGAGCCTGGTCTCTAATTGTAATGTAGTTTAGTCTGCTGTGGAAAAAACAGCTGAAAACATCTGCATCAATTCTTAAACATGAACAATTTCCTCAGGGAGTCTACAAAAAGGTGACTTAAATCAGCTTAGCATTTCTCTAAAAAATCTTCTTAAATGGGGAGTAATATTGGGTCATAATGTTAAACAACTGTTTTGATTGAATTGACTGTTTCGATAAAATAAAATAAAATTTAAAAAAGCAGTGGCTGGTCTGTCTTTTCTGTTCAGGGAGTGTCTCTGCAGTTATACATTCACAGCCTCTTTACACCTCCCTGAAATCATTTGTTCTCTTTGAATAAGTCTGTAAACATTTTGCTCCACAAATAACAGTTTTTCTTTGTTTTTTGTTGTTGTGGGACAGTTTGACTTGTCTGTTAATTTGTTCATGCCACATTAATGTATACTGTGACTCACATGTTAGGTGTCCCCTTGTAGCTGGCAGGCAGGGAGACCACAGCAGGCGGTACTTTGTTCTGGTTGTTCGGAGAGTTGGGCTGTTGGAGATGGGAGGAGGAGGGAGAGAGAGGGGAGCGAGGGAGGGAAGGGGACACTGGGAAAAGATGCTGGGGGGGGGAGGAAGGAGAGGAGGAGGCCCTTATAGGGAGCAGAGGGCTGGAGGGGGAAAGTGGGGAGCAGGAGGGGGAGATGGAGGGGTGGGGAAGGCTGGAGTTGGGAGACAGTTTGGATGAGGAGAAAGGGGAGAAGGAGGACTGGGAGGGAAGCACAGAGCAGAGGTAAGCAGCGGGGGCTGACATGGTGTCCTGGTTGGCTGGCAGGGTGGCACTGCCGAGGCCGGTGGCACTGGGGACACTGGGGGTGAGGGTGATGGTGGAACGCATGGTGGTGCGGGGGAGAGAGGATGAGGAGGAGGCTGGAAAAGGTGAGGAGTTGGTGACAGCAGAGGGACTGAGCAACAGGGCAGTGGAGGAAAGAGGAGGCGCAGCAGAGGAAGCTGGGGTGGAAATGGGGGAACTGAGACTGGAGGAGGAGGGAGAGGACTTGCCCGTTCCGTTGGCCTGGGTCTGAGACTGGGTCTGGGCAGCAGACTGGGTTTGGTTCTGACTGAGGCTTAGAGACTGAAACTGTGACTGGGTCTGTGACAAGGACTTTGACACTGACTGAGTCTGAGAAAACGACTGACTTTGTGTAGACATAACTTTAGCTTGACTCTGTGTCTCTGTAACACTGCTGAGGTTCTGTTGGGAGTTATTCTGGTTCTCCTGAGCCTCCCTCAGCACACTCTCATAGCTGGGAGCCTGGAAGGCCGGCTGCGACTGAATAAAATGCCTCGGTCGCTCATAGTTGAAGGCACTGGGAGGGAAGGCACTGGGCGTGAAGGTAGGCAGGTCTGAGAGGTTCATGTTGGTGCCTCCTGACTGGGAGGACTGGAGGGGAGAAGACACACAAATACACAAAAACTCAACGAGGTGTAATGAAGAGGAGACATTCAGAAACTTTTACACATCTCCATTCACCGGGGTGAAGCTAATTTACATGTGTCTCGAATATCAAATGCTACTAAATTAAACAACACATCAGAAGAATATTCAAGGTGGATTTAAGAGGACCCGTGTTGAGGAAGTCTAATGTCCGTTACATTTCCTGCTGTTCAACATGTAAAAAAACAAGACAAGCACTGAAATATTCTCAATTGACACCTAGTGTAGGCAAGAAGGTGCACACACTTCACATTTATTTACTCATTTATCAACTGGTGTTGTCTCCTTTTAAATCTTGTCTAAAGTTAAATTTGCCATTCCCTATTTATCCTTCTGAACCTGACACATTAAGTCACACAAAACTGTAGTTAGTAAGTATATTGTCAGCAGCAAAAAACATCAGCACTTACAGTGAAACTGAGCTTGCTTGGGGTGAACAGCTTGGGTGTTGGTGCTTTCTCCTTGACTTGTGCTGGTGGTGGAGGTGAGGGTGGAGGGGGAGGGCTGGGCGTACAGGCTCGGACCACAACCTCTGGTGACCTTTGGCCCTCTAAGCTGAAGGCACTTTCCTCCTCACTGCGAACGAACAGTCTTTCAGAGGAGTGGTTGGCCGGTTGAGGTTCTGAAAAACTGACAGATACGCACAGAAATATGAGCAAAGATCTGACTATATTCGTAAAAACTACATGTTCTGGGACAAGAAGCAAGCAAACGTAAGAGGGAGACTGATGGGTGAAGTACAGAAGCAGCTGTCATCAAAATCACCTACAGAGTTCCAAGAGTGAAGGAGAATTTACCCATGAATATCCCCTGATCCTGTTCTGAGCAGTTCAAACCTACTGTCAGCTCAACCAAGACCTGTTACCAATCTTCAAAGAGCCTCAGACACTAATTCACAATCATCAATAACACATTCAAAGTCTCTACAGGTTAAATTACATAATTATCCTTAACTCAGAATCACTCATTTTAAACTCTGAATTTAGGCTTTCCACAAACATTGGTGTCCTGAAACTATTTTTCTGATGACAACTGATTAAATATTAAAATCCCCCCAAAAAGGTGGAGAAAATTAGTGCAAAGAACCGGAAGAAGAGGAAAAGGAGCTGAGCAACATCCCTTTGCCTTCATTATGAGATTTCAGCACCACCTCACACATTACCAATGCTGCTGTTCTCTAATGCAGCCACCTTTTATTGCCATTACTATCATACTGAATTCTCCTGTGTAAAAAACACACACCTGACTGTTTGACTGTTTTGCTCTGCAAACTAAAAGGTCTACAGAACAAACATAATCCCTGAGACTCTGTAAGATTTTTACCACCAATATCAATACACGACTGGTGAACAAAGCTATAAATATCCGTAACTACAGATTATATGTTTCAGTACGGCTGCCATGGTACCAGCGGGACAGTCTAATGAGAGTAACAGATCCTGTTTCAGCCCACTTAGTAGTTTTCTTCCTGTAATACCAAGCCTGGCTGGTCCTCTACTTTTCTACTAGGAAAGAATTTTGTTCCCATGACTACCACGTAGTCTGGGCTATGCTTGAGCATAATGACAATAGCAGTCTCTCTCACACACTCACTCACTCACACACACTTGCTCACAGTCTTTCTGTATTTCCCCTGGTCTCCTGAGGGCACAGGAGAGCTTTGGCCAGCCAGCATCAGCTGACCTGGTCTCTGAAACCTTAGATCAACATACATTTTTTCAATCAAGTGTTGAGCAAGTCAGACATATGATCACTGAGTAAGGATCACTTCAATTGATCGTACTGTTGTAACATCACCTAAATGAAGCACAATCTAAGAGACCTCTCAGAGCTGATATGTGTGTGCCTAAATGAATCTGACAACCATACCAAGGCCGTGAGATAACAAAAACCAAATGAATAACTCTTTCTGAGGGTCATCCAGTTGTGTTATGTAACGTAATGAAGCCTGGGCGAGCTTTGTGGGATAAGTGGTGAATAAAACTGTTTCTAAATGACAGAAACTTTGTGTAGGTGGAAATGGCCCTAATGGATGGATACATGCTAGACTGAGGAGTTTTGTTTTGTTTTGTTTTTTTCAAAAAGACAAAGTGATATGCAAAACCTCCTTGGAAGATGTAGCCTATGGTCTGACCTATACTAGATTTTTGAGGGGGACACCAATATTAAGAGTTTTTTTTTAATTTCTTAAGAATATCCTTTATATTTGGTTGTATTCTGTGACTCTAAAAGTTAAAAACTAAACTTGTCAATGATCTTTGGTGGACATACCATGAACCAGAAACCTTTCCTACATATCCCCAAACACACTTCTGCTACTTCTGTACTGAAATTTCTTGTTTCTCATTGGCTGACATAAATGCCAGTAATGCTATATCTGCAATAATCTAACACTGACTGTCAGAATTACCCTGATCGATGTATTTGTCAACCTCTAACACAGATATTTTGACTTGGCTGAACAGCAAAAGCACAGGTAGTAACATTAACAATGTCTCCTCTGATCTGTCCCAGTGAGCCTTGGCAGTGAGACAGCATGCTCAATATTCCAGCTGCAGTGAGCAGTGTTACAAACTAGAAGTCAGTATGAGTAAATCTAAGACACACAGAAAGCAGAAATTTCTAAGACAGTTCATCTCAACAGTTCATCAGCTTCTCTACTTCTATATGTGTTAATTCTTTACTGGACATCAGACCCATTGACTCAAACCAGTAACACTGGCATTTTCACCAAAACTCATCCATAAATGTCACGTGTGCTGTGCTTTAATGTATGTGTTTGTGTGATTAAGTACTGTGATTGCACGTGTGTCTCAGTGTGCACATTCGTATGTGTATTTGTGTTTGTGTGATTAAGCGGGCAAAGCTATATTAGTCTTGGAATTCAGACATCAGCTGGCAGGTGCAGACACTCTGCTGGTGACCCAACCCTTTTAATATGCACACACACACACACACACACACACAATCTGCATGGCATTGTGGGTAGGAGCACACTAAGCTGTAAGTCCTCTGTATGACCGACAACAACAGAGGGAGAACAATATGAATCCTTAACAGAATCGAGAAACATCCAGACTCGGTGGTAAAGGATGAAATGCATATCTTTCACTGTGAGAGATGAGCATCGTGTTTTCATTTATTCTTTCATTTGTTCATATACATGTCTACTTAATGATCAGGGACAAAAATGAACTAATTCTAATTAATTCTAATTAAAGTTCTCAACACTGCATTAGACCTTTTCAGAATATCACAGATCAACCCAACAAGGGATAAATATAAACCGACAACACCTCATGTCCTTCTGTCTTAAAAGTTTTGTATTCAACAGTTGCAGAATTTTCAGTATTGAACTATACTTTGGTGACAGCCTGTCAGTGCTAAAGTAAACGCCGGAGGGAAAAAAATTAATTCTCAACTGTCAGCAGTCAAACATGTCATGCACAATGTCTCCAAGAAAAACCACAGAGTACCCGGCCACAGTAAGTACACTGTGCCACCATTTATCTGAGACTGTTACATTTATCAAGGGGAGAAAGTCCAGCTCAACAGAAGCTCTGCAGGTTACAGATAATCAAGTTCCTGTCCCTCACCAAATAATCAAAACAAGTAAATAATCAGATAAACTTCAAGTTGGTCAGAGAACCTCAACATGACCTTAAAAGCCAGAGTGCCGCCAGCAGTTTCAGAACAACTGTTGTTGTGTGCAGCGCTGAGGCTGGGGGGGTTTCTGAAGGACACAGACGCCATGTCTGCACTTCACATTACAGATGAGATCATAGTCCTGGACACTGATACAGAGTGGACACATTACACTCAGACAGACATACTTCACACCATAAAACACTCACTGGATTCGAATATGAACCAAAGTATCAAGTCAAAGACATGAACCGTATCAAACACCAAAGATACAAGAGCTGAAGAGATAAAATTATTTTATACTCAGTCGTACATGTGCCAGGCTTCAACCGTGGTGTTTTTCACCTTCACTGATATTACGACACTTTTGGCAGCATTGCCTTCACAAGCTTGAGATGTTATTTTTCCATTTCGTATGACTGCATGTGAATGCATCATTCTGGTAGACTTGAGAATCAATCACTACAACGGTTTTCTTATTTCCTCAGGCATCCAAAAGGGCTGGTGAAGGGTTAAGAATGAAGGACACACATTTTACAACTTTACAGACGAGCTTATAGCCCCGTTTTAAGATTGTACTTGTCTTCAGATGGTCTGACATTCTGCAAACACAACTCAACAGCACAATAAAGACACATATTTCTGGAGCTTCTCAAAGTGGATCCTTGAAGCAGCTCCAGAGGATCCTCAGAACAGTGAGGGATGGGTTAATATGAAGCCTCACTTCAGTTTAGGTGAATTAGATGTGTGTGGATCTCAGTTAGACACTAGTATCTCCTTTCCTGCAGAAAGTTTCGAGTTTACTGCCACATCTTATCGAAAAGGTGAAACCACTTTCCTATGACAAACAAAATGTATTTGTGGGTCCACAGCTACGAATATGTGAACCTTAAAAGACGACAGAGAAAAAAATGAAATGAGTTTGACCAGTTGTCCATCCCTTTCACTGACTAACGTCTTTGACTGTCATAATTTAATCTATCTGACAGCTCTTTACCCCCAGTCTGTTTGAAACGGCACCAATGACACAACCCCCCAAAATAGACTAAAGTCCACTTTCCAAGTGCTCTAAACATAGTTTGACCTTTTAAGGAGGACACAGCCTATTGGGTTTCAATGATATAAACAAGGAAGGAAAATGAGTCCGTTTAAACATTAACGTCAGTGTAGCAACAAATTACAGAGGTTATAACTGTGACTCCGAGCTGCCGAAGTCCCACTCAGGTTAAAGAGGAACAACCGCCACCTGTGCACAGACACACACATACACACAAACAATATTTTCTTACCGCGTCAAACCTTTCCACTGTCCTTACACTTCACACTTCAGTATTAGCTGAATGAAACTGGACTTTCGCTGCACGGAGGATAATCCAAACTCCGATGAGAAGCGGGAGGCTGGACTGCAACAGGTGACACCGCGCGTTCACGAGGAGAACGCCGAGAGACGTGAGCGCGCGGGCCCTGCTGATTGGTTTAATGTTCTGAAAGCTCAGCACCGTCACCGGGACCGGGTCTACTGCACGGACTCATTACATAAGTTATAAGAAAGAAACTGAACTTGAGAATTGGTTTGTTATTCAATTGTTAGAATAATGCAGCAGCGACCTCGTCTGGATATAAAGAGAAACTACAAAGGTGTAAAGCAACTTCATTTCTTTGAAATGTTTGTACTCCTGCACGACCTACTCTCCACCAGATTGTAACAACAATAAAAACTATGTCACCCAGTGTATGAATGAATGAACAGAAATATACTAAAATAATCTTCCATAAACTAAAAGCATAAAGTGTATTTCCTTTAAATATAAAAACAATGAAAAAAAATCCAAATCACAGTTGAAATTTGTTACAACTTGTGTTTTACATATTGATAATAATTTGCACAAAAAACAACATTGCAAGCTGTAGAACTTCCAGATCAACTGTGCAGCAAGTAACTTAAAATAATAAGGTCAAAGGTCAGAGGCCATTCATGACATGGCATGTGAGAAATAAGTGCCAGAAAAATGAAGGAGTGTGACTGTTTTATTTATATATTGTTTGTTTTACTTCAAAATAAGAGGAAAAAATAAGAAGATTTCATAGCAAGTAGGAGTACTATATGATCACTATCATACACAATGAATAGCACCATAAAAGAAGACTCAAGCAGTATCATCGGTAGTAATATCACGTAGACGTATCATCATCATTGGTTTAAAATAATGATGTTGCATAAACACTGAGGTCAGTGTTATATAATGTTTAGAGACACAGAGATTGACGTGTGCGTGTGTGTGTACATGTATGTGTACGTGTGTGAGTGTGCCATCATGCACTCACTCTACAACAGGGCTGTTAGGCCACTCAGGAGGGGGGAGGTTCATGGTGTCAGGCAGCACAGGGGGAAAGTCCTCGCTGCTCATTCTGGAGGAGGAAGTCTCGTGTTGGAACACAGCCTCGTTTTCCTGTTTGAGAGAAACTGTTTCCTGCTGACGAATGGCCTCGACCTCCAGCTGCTCCTCCAGGTCTGCACAGAGGGATGCAAAGTATGAGATGAGTGACTTCTAAAACCAAGACTGATCGGTTTCATTCTGCTGTATAGTGCAGTTCAACAGGTGAAGTTGTAATGAATAAGTGTAATAGATTCATAGTTATCTCACCATTGTAAACTTCCAGCATGGCTGAGCAGGAGACCGTGCCAAAGGGGTTGTGGGCCACACATTTAAACAGGCCTGAGTCCTCTGGAAATGCCTCAGTGATCACCAACGTACACAGCTCCTCTGCACAGGTCAACACAAGAGCATTGACTCTCAAAACATATTGAGTGGAGCTGAGTACTCACCCGCACTGACAGATGTACTCTGTTTGGATAAATGTTTGCTTGCAAGAGGCGGCAATCCAAAAACTTAGGAGTGGAATACTAAAATCAGAGGAAAAGCTCCTAATGAACGAGGCTATGTTCATAAAAAGCTGCTACAATATTTTACAGGATCACATGATATTTTCAAGATGTGTCCCTCTCGCCTCCACATGGAGCTGCTAGTGTGCCAACTTTCAGTGCTCTTAATAACATTAATATCATATTGCATTGCAAAATCATGCTTTTATTTAAACCAGTGGCTCCGGGTCCTAAAATGGAGCAAAACCAAACCCCTCATCATGAGTCATGGTCTTAGTGCAGATGTACGTTTTCATCAGTGATTTATATTTTTTTTTTCATCTAAGACATCTTTCATTTGGGCCTGAAGGGGTGATTGCATCTCACAAAAAAATTAAGAGACAAGTAAGAAAAAGAAACATTTTTCTATAACACGTCTATTTCTTTGTCATCCATTTGATCATCTTGTGAGACCTCAGATTTATCTTGGGACCAATTAGAGTGTCCCACCCCCACACTGGGAACCACTTCTTTAAAGCCATTATTATAAAACCAATATTCTGTACTTACCTGGCACTGATGCAGAACTGGCCTCTGGGAAAACAAGGAGAGAGCAAAGTTACTTTCTTGGGGATGAAAATACAGTTTTACATTTGACCCATTTCATAGAAATACTGTAAATCCAAGCTGCTGTACAAACGATAGTGAAGCCTATTATTAGATGAATGAATTTTGATTTCATGTAATCAATAACTATGCTCAACGAGGCATCACCACCAATATGATGCTGAAGGTCTTTGTTCATGCAGCTTCTTAAATCTATATAAACACCTTGGACAGAGCAGTCCATATCAGATGAGGAAAAAGTGGACATTTAAGACAGTGTCTTTAATCTCACCCAACATCAAACATAAAGCCTGACCCTTATTGATGATATCAAAATTTCATTGTATCTAGGCTGAGGGTCTTTACAGACCCCAATTTTGTGGGATTATATGCTTCAGCATTATTAGCACAACAGTCAATGCTCTGAAGTCAAATCTATGACTCATGTCCAAGTCATCTGACTCCAGCCGACACACAAACACACACTTACTCTTGCGCAGTATCCTAAAGTCATCTGAGTCCAGTATTTTTTCCTCCTCTCTGTACCACATGACCTGCAGGGGCGGAGTTCCCCTCAGTCTGCACTCCAGGACCACCAACTGACCCTTCACTGTGGACACATCATGGAGACACTAGGGGATGATGATGATGATGATGATGATGAGGAAACAGATGAACAGACATGGACACAGTCACAGAAAGATCAGAAGAAGAGAAGAATAGATTCATACAGAAATACAATCTTTAATAAAAGTTATATTTATTCTCCATATAAATACATGATGTTAGTATATTTTACCTTCACAAATGTAGGGGCCACTCCGTTCCCTGAATACTGCTGATTGTAAATAGGACTCTGTGTCTGGACACAGAAAAAAAAATGTGTTTCATTTAATTTCTTTGATAATTATTTAAGTTCTTTGGTTATTTGCACAGGGTTAAAGGGGAAACAAGTTATATTTGCAAATTTTAATAACATGTTTACATGATCTAATTTACATAAGCATGTTTGTCTAATGAGCTGATCTCTCATAATAAGAAGTAATTACCCTCTGAGGGCTGACACACAGCGGCTGCACCAGGCTGGAGTGTCTCTGAGCGAGGAGGTTGGAGGAAGAGGAGGAGCTGGAGGAGCTGGAGAAGAGCTCCCGAGATGAAGATGCAGCGGAGGAGGAGGAGATGGTCAGAGACATGGTGCTGGTCTTCTTCTGCACCCTCTGGACACTTTACAGCCGCACACACAGCGACACAAATAAACAGTGAAATGATTACATGCGTGTATGCTTTGGGTTGTGTTGTCCGTGTGTGTTTACGTGCGTGTGCAGCTGGACTTACTGTGCCATGTTTCAGGCGTTTCAGGAGGCAGCGACAGAGGTTGCTTTGCTCTCTACAGAGACAGAAGCAAAGCGTCAGACATCTTACACTCACAGCTTTTTTCCAGGTGTGAGTGTGTTTCCCCATGTGATTTAAAAGTCAGGATCTGAAGCATGCATGGTCAGCAAAAATCCTTCCCTGGATTATTTTTTTTGCAGAGAGATGCAGAGGTGTTGGACAATAGCAGTTGGATGAGGCAGCAGCATATGTATACTGGGTCTCCACCCAGTACGTATACACACATAGACGGGAGAAAAGACAGATGTGACACAGGTTAGAAGCCTAATGTCCAACATATCAAAATATCAACACATCAGCAGTCACCATCTTGATCTGAGCCAACAGGATGTCAAAGCAGTTTTAAAATCATCAAATGTCTCTTGTATGACAGGTTCTGATTGTGAATTCATCGAAAAGATGAATGAGCATCAAACAAGAAACTTACAAAGGTCAAACCTGATGCTGATCCATATGAATTGTTGTGTAATTTCTTTTTTTTTTTTTTTACTTCAGCTGGTCTGTATAGTTATGATAAAGTACAATAATAATGATGATAATAAAATAAATAAATAAAGATAACAAAACCTCACTGGGAAGAAATCCACTGTGTTTCTCCAGTTTCAGCACAATGCAGTATAGCTGAGCAGCACTACACCCAGCACAGTCATAGAAAAAGAAGACACTACGTGAGAAACATTTTAAAATCGAAGCCTGCATAATTAAACTTTTTTTTATCGGTGTCCATCATTAAAATGGAGAAAAAGATTGTGTGATTTACTCCCTGGGAAATCCCTGTTAGAGCAAAAACATGCCAACAGATTTTCTAGAGGGAACACCAGATGGTTGATTTGATTTGATTCCGTCATAAACAACATACACTTCACACACTAGTCCGAATATTCAAAAAAGAGAAGAAAAAAAGCAGGGAAGAAAACTAAAACAGAAAACACACAGGTTCATTTTAACTTGAGCATACGAAGACAAAAAATACAAAATGAAATAAAAGTGTAAATAGTGTGTAACATAAACAAGGTAATAAGCATAACACTGAAGTTCGACAGGATAAAAACAATGAAAGTGTTAATTTCTGTTGTGGTCTGCGGTCTGCACAGACACACACACACAGACACACACACACGCACACACACACGTACACGTGCACATGCCATGGCTATGTTAACCTTTGTACAGTACAGAAGCCATTCAAATCCATATGGGTGATCAGTAAGGTTTTCAGACAGCCTAAGGATCTGCTGAGTGTACTTATGTGCTCTCTCACCACCAGACTAACAGATGCATCACTTCCTATGTGCCTCAGTTTGTTTAGAAATAGTGGAGGATATCACAGCTTTTACAGACCTTCATCGTTTCACACCCAGAACAGCCCCACAAATCCCAGCCTGCTGCCCTCTGTGGCTCTCAACTGGGCCCAGAGAAGGAGCTGACAGAGGAGGCTCAGGTTCAGGTTTCCAGGCTAAATTAAACTCTGCTGCCTCCTGAGCACAGCACAGACTCTCTGACCTGAGATAAATCTCAGTGTCTCCATTAACAAGAGAAATACAGGCAAACAGAGGGAGGGTAAAATCCCATTCACCCCACATTTCTATGTCTGTTGAGGAAGTGCAGCATATATAGGATCACAGCACTCGTATCAACACAGCCTGAAACACTATCTAAATGAGAAGATCACAGCTTAAGAAGAAATAGCTGCAGGATGTACATCATCCATGTGTACACTCAGTTTTCCCCTGATAATCACCACTGACAGGTGTGTGTGTGTGTGTGTGTGTGTGTGTTTGTGTGTGTGTGTGTGTGTGTGTGTGTGTGTGTGAGTGTACCTTGTTTGAAGCCCATTGTTGATACAACAGCAGCTGCTGCTGAACCCTTCATATCAATTGTCTCTGTGTTACATGACCAAAGGATTTATAGCAGTGACAACAGGCAACATTCACAGAGTGCAACTCATCTCATCTGGCAAGCAACAGAAGGATAGAGACATACAGGAAGAGGTAGCCAAGTTCACAGATGACCCTAACACACACAAAATCCCCACAGTTTTATTTAATGGTGCAGTAAATACACATTTAAATTCAGATTTTGAAAAAGGTTGTTGGTTTTAATTATATAAAATAATGAAGGTAGCAGTTATAAGCAACTACTGATCCATCAGTTTAAGGCCTGATCCCATCACATAACATCTACGTCTTGGTTAGACCAGTGTCATTAATGGGGCATCATTTCACCACATCAAAGTCATTGGGATTCATGGTCTGGGAACGGTGGATATCAATACTAAATTCTGTGCGAGTAGATGTTGGATAAGTGACAACTTCGCCCTGCTGGTAGAGGAAAAGTCAGGGAATCACCAAAACAGGATCAGTGTGATTCATCCTCTGGGCGCCATGGACATGTGCAACAGATTTCATGGTAATCCATCCAATAGCTGTTGAGATATTTCCGTCTGAACCAGAGTACCAGAGCCTGAACCTCCTGATCAACACTGCCATGATACTATATTATGAAACATGATACTGCCGGAACCAAACCACTTCACAAAAGACCTATATCAGTGGTTCTGTTAAATGCATTAATAATGCATCAGTCCAAGACCACTGCTGCTGTGGGGACCACACTGAGCGCACTGTAGCCCCTGACTGACCCAATAAACTACACTACTGACCTTAAGTCATGTGTGGAGCTGCAGGCTGCTTTTGGATCACCATCCATAATTTAAGAAACACATTGTACGAGCAGATTTACACCACAAATAGCTCCAAACATGCCCGCCTGCAGGGTATGTTGTTAGCCTGTGTGGTTACATTGGTTGCATTGTTACTGTACACTATAATCTATATATAGATTGACTAATTTCAGACCTAGTTCTGAATTAAGAGGTTTGCTATGCTGTTGTTTGTATGATGACAGTGTGCACTGCGTGCTATTTATCTATCTATCTTATTGTCTAATAGCCATTTCCATTTAATTAAATTCAGGATTTTAACTGATCATTTTTACAAAATTTTACTCCTGCTTATGAAGTTGGACAACAAATTTTGCTTGTGCGAATACAGAACGGAACACAACACCACATGTTCTGCTAATACAGTTGAGTATTTTGACCTATGGCACACATCTCTAGAGTTTATATCTCAATGAAGAATAATGGCTGGTATTTTCAACACCATGCTTCTTCCTGGGACCATGTTCAGCCCACCTGTTCTGCTACACAGGAAGGAGTAAAGATGGCTGCATCTTCTCTAACATTCATTTGAATATCAATGTGAAGGCAGAGCGACCTGTTCCGACAAGATCAGACAGAGAAGGAGTCAGAAATTTATTGTGAGTCATGGTGGTCATTCAGTCAACAATGATACACAGTAAAATGTTCACAATCTGGCAGGATAAATATTGATTGGGTAGAAAACAAAGGAAAACATTGCAATTTGATTCATTTCCCAGCTGTTGCCATAGAAATATCCACTTACTTGCACCATTTTGGTACATACAGAGTACAGTTATTCTCTGTATTTCCAAATAACTCCTTCATTCCACAGGCTATCAGACTCTTGAATGCTCTGTAGCCTTTCAACAGGACACTGACTACATCTTTTACATGTTTATTACTTTTTTATTGTAATACGTATCTGTACAGCGTTCCATAAATGTGCAATACTTCTCTCAGGGACCATATTCCTATAGTTATAGTTATATTTTTTACTTTATTTATTTATCCCCTGGCATGTGCAATTATGTGCAATTATTATAACACACACACATTTATATAATTTTCTGTACTCTATATATTGTTTACATTCTGTATATATTGTATACCATAACCGTAACTATTTATAATATGTATATTTTTATGCTAAAATAATAATAATAATAATAAAATATATAATCATACACAATTATATATTTTATATATAATTTATGTCTATATATATAGATATATATAGATATTTTTTTTTTTTTATTTTAGTTTTTATTTTTTTTTTTTTACAATGTCGTATGACCTGTTATTGTTAGCATACTAGCTTTAGGTTACAGGTAAATAGTAGCTTAGATTATACAAATTATCAGACAATGAAGTGTTTACTACATTAGGCTGTAGTTCTCACACACACACTGTCCATGTCACTCTGCTCTGAATTGAATACTTCTTATTCTTCTTGGTTTCATCTATATCCAATAAATACTGAAGTTTTCTTACTTCTGGAGCATAACGTGGATTTTCCTGTATGTGTGATTCAACAAATAATAATCAGATTTTCAGTTAAAACATTCATTAATTCATTTGTCCACTCATCCATCTTTGACATTATTGCTTACATTGTGTTTCGTCATATTTTTAGTTTTTAGCGGTTATCTTTCATTCCTGATTTTGTCAGTGAAATCAGATCATCAAGGAATATTTTTTTTGTCTTATTAACTGCGCACATAAACGTGTCCGGCACTTCCAACTTTCAAAGGAATTAGACATAAATAAAAATGTAGGGACCGGGTGTCAAACTGCAGTAATACAATGTAGTTTAATCTCTGCCATGAAAATGCTCATCAGGGGACATAATTGGTGTACGCGGTATCTTCGTCACATGGTCCTGTCAAGGTCAGGCCTCCATAATGACACACTGATGCCAACAGTGTTTCTTGGAAACGTGGGGAATAATTTTATTTTCACTGTGTGCTTGTCATTCATCAGAGAACAAACTCTATCTTGATATTTATTGGTTGGAGGTGTCTTGATGAATTCACACTGCTGCCTTACATGACTTTGACGCCTTGCACTTCTCTCTGCCTCCAGGCATCTTCTTTTTAATCAGATACGTGTCATCTTCAATAAAAACTGAATAGAATATATTACCTTTTAACCCCAGTTCTGCGGTTCTATTGCTGGATTATTTACCTAGTTCACACCATTTATTTCAAACATTTTATGCATTTCACACTTGTGCATGTCTGTGCTGTGCCCACACTTTATTGGGCCTTGGTGTGATTTGACAGTATTTATCAAGCTGGTCATACAGCAGGTCATATGAAGGGTGTTGTCCGGCACACTATATTTAGACTTAACTTCACTTGTCTCCGAGAGCGAGAGGTGGGTGGAAAATGAAAGACAGCTCAGCTCAGCGCTGTGTGTGTGTGTGTGTGTGTGTGTGTGTGCGTGTGTGTGTGTGTGTGTCTTTTCCTCTTTGTCTATTTTTGTGATTTGTGCACACGTGGGAGTAGTATTATGTAGCGCTATCTTGAGCTCTCACTGTGAAAGAGTGAGAGGTAGTTAAGTCAGGGAGCAGCTGATGACAATGGGACATGCACACACACAGACATCCTTTTTTTACTATATTCATGGGGGCCTGTCATCGACATAATGCATTCCGCAGCTCCTTACCCTAACTTTAACCATGACAACTGAAAGCCTGAACCCGACCCTGACCCTGACCTAATCTAACCTGAATCCTAAAAACAAGTCTTAACCCTCAAAACACAGCTTAAACTTGTGGGGTCCAACGTTTTTCCCCACAAAGCTACTGGCCCTCACAAGCATAGTGGGCTCCGTTTCGGACCCCATGATTATAGTAAAACAAGCTCACACACACATGCACATGCACACAGATACACACACTCACAGAGTCCTGGGGGATTTCTGGAAAGCTTTTGGCGGCTGACAGACAGACAGCGTCTCACAACTGACTCTAATTGGCTGAGAGTTTCAGGAAGGAGACGACTGGACGAATGAAGCAGAGGATAAAGACATTGACAGCCGAGATACATCGTCCCTAGTTTTAAAAATTACTTCATTTCATTCTCCTGCACATCTCGGCTTTCTCTTACCAATTATTTAATAGACTGCATCTCTGATATAGTACGTGCTGATTACACTAATTACCACCTGCCTGTCACTGACATAATTGACAAGTGTGGCGAACATGTAATACTTTTGTACTGTGGTGATATGTGATGAGTTTTTAATGTTTTTCCTGTGATGCAGATCATCAGCTGATTTAGTATGAGTGGAACAGGTGTGAAAGAGATAAAATGATTGCATAGTAAATGACATTCTGTTGTAGTTTGTATACCAAAGGGTGTGTCTGTGTGTGGTGATACCTAAAGTGTGATGTCAGTGACTGAGAAATTTTAAATTAATGCTTTTAGTCATTGTGTATTCATTGAACGCTACCTATCTCACCTAATGCTTGCTCTATGAGAAGATACAATGCTGGTCATTGGTCAATAGCAGGAGATATATACATTTATTACATATTTATGTGTTTATATATTATATATATATATATTTTTTTTTAATAGGAGTTTTAAGAGTAATAGCTGCCTTTGATTTTATGAGGGGGTTCAGTGAGAACGTAAGGACTCAACCACACAGTCTTAAGGGGTAGAAAATGAAAACAGTCAGCTAAGAATGGCTTAAAGGTACAGAGCTGCAAGGTTAGGTGATCATTTTCAGTAGGTTCAGAACTAATAGAGATCCACCAGAGACCATTATCATGACACAGTTACCGGAATCAAACCTGAGAGATCTCTGAATGGAGATATCAGCTCTATCAGCAGCATGGTGAAACACTGGAACCTGAGGTTTTCCCTTGAAATTCCTCTTTCCTAAGAATACACTGGATAAATTAGTAGATTTGCTGCATTCTTGGTAAAATACCTTAAAGCATAGAGGACCTAACATAAATATAATTTCTTATGTGTATTTATTGTGATCCTAAGCAATAAAAGTCAATACCTTGTTTGTTTTAGAAAATATTATATAATGTAATATCCTCACATTAATATTTTAGCAGTTATAATCACTGAGAGATTGGCTGATCAGTAAAATGTCACTTCCATGTGCTGTTTGTTGTGCACGCGAAGGAAAAAGTAAAGGAAGGTACATAATGGAGAAAATGTTATTACCACCATTTTCTTTATTATTGAGTGACAGTACAGTCTTACAGTTGTAAGACTGAGAAGATAAAACATCACACAGCCATGAGAATTCATTAGAAGTTGTAAAGTATGACTTTTATTTTCATTACATTTTTACCTTTAAGTGACAGCATGTTGGTTCCAGTAAATGTGTAGGTGTGTAATTAGGTTGTGATGAGCACAAGATGCAATCTCTCTAATGTACCTACATTTTTTTCCCTGCAGTTTTGGCATCTGTCCTTCTTTTGGTCATTATACAAACAGGACAACGTCCTTGGCCTGGAACAGCCATTAATGCCGTCTGCGGCTGAAGATATTTGTGTCGTGGCTCTTAGAAAAAGGACTGAAGAGCACGACTTAGTGAATGAATGAATCTACAGTGTCTGAATTGAGAAAGGGATTGTGTGTAATTTTACACATCCATGACACAACTGCATTAATTATTTAAATCTCCAGAAGTGGCGACAAGATCAGCCAAGATCTTGGATTAGTACAATGGACAGTCAAGGCAAAAGCTCACTGCACAGGATATTGTCAGGATATACAATGGCAAGAGGGAATACATGATAAAAAATGAATTAAAATGCACTGATAGTACAGAAACATGATTTCAGTAGGTTATCTTAATTTCTTTTGTCTCCTGCTTAGAAGCAACTCAGTGTGCAGGTACACACTCACACCTCTCCAAAATCCTGCATTCTTTTCACACAGTGGCACAGTGTGGATACCAGGATTTGATATTACCTGACCATATAAGTGTTTCTAATCACGAAAAAGCAATTCTCCAAACCGTTTTGTATTTGTGTGTTTAAAGATGGAAGGACTGGGCTCATTTGTGTCTTTTTTTTCTCTTGATAAATAAGGACTCGTGGGTTTATTGTCCTTTAAAGACATAAATGAGTGTTTTTAATTATGCAGAGGAGGAGAACAGCCACAGAGTCTAGATTAGTTCGCCTGTGACCTAATTGTACTATTATAATGCAGCAGCTGCCGTTCCAACATACATCAGCTGTCCATTAATTCTACCATTCTGAAGGCAATATATAATATAATTATATTATAATTGTAGGGTGGGGTGTTTTTTTTTTTTGTTTTTTTGGGGCCGTTCAGGGAAATCAGTGTTTTCTCTATCTGCTGCTTTTAAAGGGGATGAAAGGAGCTCATGTAATTGGTCATCATGAATTTTGCCCCAGCTCCACCTGCTGATTCTTTATTCCTCTTAACTCTGTTTGCCCAAATTGAATTTTGGTGTCAGGTATGGATGCTTCCGCCCCCAGAAGGAAGAGACAAATCCAAACTTGAAAACTGAAATGCAAACTGCCATAAAGAGCAGTGAGCAGCCCCCAGAGACAGCTGGACTCACCAACATGAGATATTTCTTTTTATCCTCCTTTGGTACAAAGCAGCACACATCAGCTTGGCTGGCAAACATTCATGTGCACTTTATGGATATCACCACTCAGGGTTTTGTGTACTGAAATTCAAACTTGCCACTTATCAGTTTCCATATGGCCATATAAAGCTTCCAACATGAAAAGCTGTCAGTGCAGCTTGAAAATGCTTTCAGGGCAGAAACCTGAGACTACCTGAGACAAATATATTTATTTTTTTTAGTCAGATTACTATATAATCCAAATAAGATTTTTACAGCATGTAATTTTTAGCAATGAACTAAGAGGGTTTACAAGTCAATTAGACTCTGGTGTTAGACAGGATGATGACATCTCTCATTGCACATCTCATGCCTCTGTCTTTCTTTCATCTTATGTTGAAAGGCTTTAACGCTTCACTTTGTAGTGAGACTTCATTTAAGCTCAACGCTCAGATGCGCTGAGGGAATTTTTGCTTTCGCAAGTTCTATCATATCTTCTTTATTGGGGAGGTGACTGCTTGACTCTAAAGTGCCTTTTATTCCATAATTTCCCCTATGTTTAATTCCTTAATGCCACACGTGGCAACTACTGCCTGTTGAGTTATCTGCTGTCAAATATTATATATCATAATGTTGTCTTTTGAATATATGTGAACCTACTGATCTTGTAAATGTGTTTTTTTAAGGGCCACAGTGAAATTCTTTCTGTGAAGATAATGTAATAGGAGAGCCAAATGGATAAAACAGTATAAGTGATAAATTAGATTAATAGAATTGTGGTTGTAATAACTCTTGCCCAGTCATAAATGTTTAATAAGGTATTTCAAAATGCACAGCGCTGACAGAAAGTGGTGTCCAGAATGGATCGTTTTTACTCGGGGCTAAAGATCCCCTGTCAGCAAATCAATGGAGGAGATTGAGGCTGTAGCGAGACAGTTTGTTAGGCTGGCTGGCACCGCGGGGCCTGTCTTGTCCTTGGTATGTCTTACTTTGTTTTATTTTGTTTGGTCATTTTACTTCTTGGTCAGGATTTCTTTTTTTGAGGGGAAGAGTGGTATGGGGATCTTGTCTAAGCCTAATTGAAAAGGGAAAAGGGAAAAAGTTGAAGATGAGAAAGTAGGTGAACAAAGGACACTGAATTTTAGAGAAGTTGCCAGCTCGTTGATGAGGTGACCATAATCCTGCTCGACAGGAGTGTAAACCTCAAGCACAGCTTTGTTCTAATGCCCAGACGACACTGACTGGACACAAGGGCATCATTTTCACCACCCTCACTGCTCAAAACCCTGTTTTTGTCTCCCCAATTTACACTTATCTGAATCTCCTTCAGTCGTTCCTCTTTCAGTTACTCAACATAAAGTTGTGTTCAGACTGAACACAAAGCAAATTCTACTGGTGTATCAAGTATTATTGGTCTGTGTCCCTGGAGAAGCTTATGCCAGGGTGCTAGAAAAGAGGCTCAGGCCGACATCAGATACACTCATCTTGGAGCAATGCTGATTACGTCTTGGTTGTGGAACAATAGAGCAGCTGTTTACCAGTGTAAGGACTCTGAAAACACTGTCTACATGTGTTTTCTGGACTTGAACAAGGGTTATGACAATGTGTATGTGGATATAACGTTGGGCCTCTTGCAGAAATATGGGTTGCAGGGGCTGCTACTTATTCCTGGAGTAAGAACTTTGTCCGTATTATCAGAAGGAAGTCAAGGGCATTGTTGGTGGGCATTGGGCTCCACCATGGTTTTGTCTAATGAGTGTTTCTGACAGTGGTTTTCATGGACACTGTCCCAAAGTGCAGTCAAGGTGCTGAAACTATCTGCTATGGTGACCACAGGATTGCATCTCTGCTTCTTGCAGATGATGTGGCTCTGCTGGCTTCATCAATGCACACCGGGATGATTTGCAGCTGAATATTTTCAGGTGTTATTGCTATTGCTATTGCTGGCAATGTATACATTAACAGTGTGTGTGTGAAGTGTGCCTGAGCTATGTTTGTGTGACAGCTTGGATTCTGACTGATCTAAAAACCCACTGGGTACTCCTGTTCTATTTTCTCCAGTCTGTGTGCTTCTGTTCATAATGAATTGAAGTGATAAAGCCTTGGGATCAGTCCAAATTTTGTGCCGTCCAGGGCAAATGTCTTTCCACTATACTTACAGTGTGAACATGACTTAAAAGCTGCAAACACCTGTATACATACATACGAGGTGCAATCAAAAAGTTCTGAGACTGCACCTATAACAAGCAAAACCTGTACCTGATTAAAATTTAGCTGCAATCCCCTTCATAATAGTTAACTAGTGCAGCAATACACTGCTCTCAGCTTTCCTGCTACACATGGAATGTTCCTTGGTCATCCAGTTCTGTACGCATGTCACACTGGATCTCCTACACTGTGTCAGAATGGTGACCCTTCACCTTTACGATTGTGTTATTATGTTGCTGATGGACTGTGAGTGGGGGTGTTTGTGTGTTGGCACCATTGATTAGAAGTCCTTAAAAGTGAAAAAAAAAAAATTGATATCACCAATTCCATGACAACTGTGCTTATGACTGAATAATTCAAGTGACAACACCAGAACAGCTACTTCTTGTGTGATTGGTTTGTGTAGACTGTGGGTCCAAGGTGAAAAATAAACACTCTTCTCAGTTCAGCACTCACACAGTTTCTTTGTGTCCACTTCTGAAATCCTTTGTCAATATTTATCCTTTGTGTGAATGTGAATGTGAAATGATTGCATACCTTCACTCCGCCTTTGTTAATCCAGCACATCGCTCAGTGTTTCTTTTCCACAGGGAACACTATTGCACTTCTCCAGCTGCAACTTTATTTGTTTGCATCTGTGTGTGAGTGTGTGTGTATTGGTGTACCTCCATCCTTTCCTAATTTGAAATTTGTATTCATTAAAAGCCCTGGATGAACACTAAGATGCAAGTCCACACCTGTTGTTTATGTCAGTGGCTGCTCTGTTGGAGGCGGGTCAGGATTAACAGCAGCCAACCATCCCCTCTCCTCTCTCATCAGTAATCACAATCACATCATGAATCCCCAATTATCTCCCAAGCTGCTGCCCTCGGGCCAGATCCGACTCTGTTTTCCAGTTTTGAAATAATGAAAAGATTTTTTTTTTTTTCAAGTTATTATTGCACTTCTCGCCATAGATTTTCATCCTAATTATTCTTGTCCATTGTATCTCATTAGAGTGGAGAGGAAAGATTAAGTTTTGATCAAAGGGGTGTGTTTGGGAGTGTGGGCTTTCACATGCATGAGAGAGACAGAGATGGTAAGGTTAGTTCTCTTTTAGTTCGTCGGTAACAGAAATACACAGATGACTGACAGCAAATAGCGGACGTACAGTAGCTTGTTAGCATCGCACGCCTACCAGGTAGCAATATGTTGGGAGCTTTATAATGAGGCTGCTTCTTTCATGTGGACCGAAGCTTTAATCCCCAACTCATCAGCAGTGTGACATATGGTAAACAGTGCATTGTTTGTCACCTACACGCCTTCCTCCTCTGGTACATTTCATTCTTATTCTCTTCACTTTCCTCTGAAATTAATCAATCTGCTCATTTCTTCCTTAGTTATGTACCCACACCTTTCTTCTCTCATCCATTCCCTCCTTTTGGCTGTCACCCTTTTCCTTCCTCACCCAGTGTGTTCTTTCTCCATCTTTTTTCCTTCTTTTTTTTCTAACTAACCATTATTTCAACCTTCTGTCCTCATTTTTTCTTTGGTTTGGATATAAACTCTAAATTAAGTGTATGAAGAGCTGAATTTGGCTTCGATTGCTGCTGTGTGTGTGGGCTGCCCAGCAGAACTTTTCGAACAGCCTCTTTCATCGCCTTCATGTACACCCTCACCTACCGGTGGTTTGCTTTCTTTTCAGAGTTGTTTCAGCCTAAATGTGTTCTTTCGGGTAGCCTGCATGTTGTGTCTAACTCAGAAGCTAACAAGACTAAGGCACGGATTTACCAAGGCTTTTGTGCCTGTTTTTCTGGTGCAGATGTAAAACATTCTGCCTCACACATGGTGTATTTTTCAAACAGGCCCGCTAGACGGGAGGTGCAATTTGTGTGTCATTTGTGTGAGTGTTTAAGAGGTGCTTCTCTCTCCTTATTGCATACACAATTAAGGGATGATGGTTGATAATGTTTTCCATTATATTGACCAAGGCAGTTTAATTTTAATCTTAATCTTTTGTTTGTTTGTTTGTTTGTTTGTTTGTGTTTGTTTGTTTGTTTTATTCTGTTCTGTTTTTCTTGTGAAGCACTTTGTGACTGTGTTTTAAAACTGCTACACAACATAATTTATTAAACTTTCACTGTGAACTCAAATCACAAGGAAGATTGTTGTAAGAAAAGGAATTGAATTAAATTTACTCTTAGAAAAAGGAAATAGATCAATGAATATTAGTTGAAACAATATTTGATTACTGTCACAGCAGTTGAGCAGGGGACAGAGTTTGTTTTCATTGAATTATAACTTGATCATCGATGAACTGTGAAAACACAACAGATACACAACTGCACCTTTCTTTCTTTTGATAAGATATTAGCATTATGTGTTTTTCTGCATTTATGTTATTAACACTAGTATCTCCATCTCCACCTGCTCCTGTCTGAGCTGCCCAACCTGCCTCTGCATCCTGATCTCAGTCTCTCTCTGCACCAGTGCTTTGTGGGCGGTGTCTTGTGTATTTTGTGTATCTGTAATAAGTCTTTTTATTTCGCTCCATCTCCTTTTGTGTCGCCTCCTACAGCATTAAAAATTAGACATTGTCCAAAGATGACTGTATTATACTTTCATGAGTAATATTTTGAATAATAGTAACACTTTTTCTCAGGTGGAGTTAAAATGCAGCAAAAGTGAATATTTTGCCGAGATCAATATATTACAAATTCCACCATTGAACCGTGCCTATGGGCTCTCCTTTACTGCCAGAGTGCGTCCAGGCACAGTCCAGAGGCTTAAAGACCAGTTGTCTTAGTAAATCAGGAGTTAAATACATGTAGATTATGATTGCAAAGTCAATGAAAACTGCTACGCATAATTACACTGCACCATTTTTTATTAAATGTGGCCCTAAGAGCGTATGACTCTGGGGAGGTCTGTGAAACACAGGGGTGCCATCCATCCATTTTCTGCCTGTTGTCATAGGTCATGATGGCAGCAGGCTGTGTAAGGTAGTCCAGATGTTCCAGCACAGTTTCCCAGCTCCTCCTGGGGAGGAGGAGTGACCAAGCCATTTCATATACAGTGTAGACTGTAAGTATTTGAACTCATTTTTTGTTCTCCAGGCTCTGAGTTTCAGCATACTCAATTTGACAATAATGGACACTACATTAAAGTGTCAAACTTTACATCAATATAGAAAGAACTGTATGGGAGACATAACCCTTTTAACACATAGTGCTCAAAATTTAGGCAGTTCAGAAGTAATTGTACAGATACCCATGAAGTCCTGCAGAATGATGAAATGTCATCCAATGACTTTTGATTTATTTGAATCTGAGCTCACAGATTGCTCCTGTAGACCTCTGCATTCACCCTGTTGCTTCCTGTAGCGATGAAATCATCAGTAAATACATGCTGCATGGTCAGCTCTTTACTCCTCCTCAATCTAAATGTAAACTCTAAATCAACTCTGAGTCATATGTGAGCTCTTTTTGTGCATGAAAGTTCAAATGACATACAACTTCCCAATTTAGTGTCCAATTAGTTTTGAACCCTGCAATTTTACAAGGGATATATCTGACACCGTTCTTTCGATATAAAGAACGGTATAAACCTACTCTTAAATTAAAGTGGCTTGGCAGTATAATGGAGTGTCCATTATTTTATTTCAAATTGAATGTGCTGAAGCACAGAGCCTGAAGAGAACAGCATGTCTAACTGTCCAAAAAGCTATGGTGTGGACTGTATAGAATCCCTCTGACATGTTCTGGGTCTAACCCAGGATCCCCTACTGGTTGGACGTGGCCGAAAAGTCTCTAGTGGAAGGCACCCAGGAGGCATCCTGATCAGTTGCTCAAACCATTTCATTACCCATTAACAGTAGTGCTTTGAGCCAAAAGCTAACTTTAGCATGCTAACAATGGTCACAGACCATTGACCATATCAAAATGCTCAATGTTACAAGGTTTACCACATTCCCCATCTTAGTTTAACATGCTAGCATGCTACCCTTTGTTAATTATCACATGGTGGCTTTAGGATTCATCCTCTGGGGACCATTGTTGTCTGTCTTCATGTCAGTCAGTAGTCAATAGCCAATAGTTGTTGAAACATTTGACCCAAAAAAATAAAAACAAAAGTGCCTCATAAACTTCATGTGGCACTAGATGAATCAGAGGATCAGTCTGAGGATCACCAGACTGTCACCAGGATTCATCTTTGGTGGATCTTGAATGTCTTCTAAATTTTATGGTAATCCATGCAATAGTTGCTGAGATATTTCAGTCTTGAGCAAAGTAGCACACCATCCAACTGATAACTTAGCCACCAGCTATCACTTTGACAAGCTCCATAATATGATGTACAATTTATTAAACAAACAGACCTGGGGTTGACGAGTGATATTTGCTTGAATGCACCACGTATCGTCTCAGAACACACAAAATTGAATTTTGTTTACTTCTTTTTCTGCACACAAACATTTTGTCATTATCTCTCCATGCTGCCCTTTCTCCCTGCTGTCCTTTCCTTCTCCCTTCATTCCCTCTTTGGATTCCTCTGCTCTGTGTTATTCTTGTCACTCCACTGCTGTTTTCACTTAGCCGGATATTGGATGATAAGGCGTAATCAGGGCCCCCATCTCAACCTCAGTGCTTGTGTCAGTGCTGACATGTGGGTTGGCATTTACTGTGCGACAGCAGCCTGACACCAGTTCACATCCCTCTTCATTAGGGACGCTGGAGCCAGTTAAATTTTGCGCCAATCAGCCTTGGTGTAATCAGTTGTGTTCAACACACCAATCTGGCCCCATGACAAGATAATTACTGTGGGTTCCCGCGGGAGACGTGTAGTGCAGAGGACCACAGAACTCAAGTAGAAGTTGTAGCTGCAGTTTTGCCATTAGGCGAAAGGATACGTTTATTCCAATCATTTCTGTCAGGGTTTTTCTGTGGCTGTTTTTAGAAACGTGGGGGTGGGCGCAGAGATTGTGGACTGCTTAACAACCTGCAGGAGTGCTCATAAATAATCAGCTCATGATGTACTGTACTTGAATACTTCCATTTTATATACTTTATACTTATACTACACTACATTTATCTGACAGGTTACTGAATAATAAATATATTACTTACATTAGAGATTAATATTTTACATGTGAAACCTTTGATGAGATTCTAATGATAAAATTATAGATGACACCATCGAACAGCCGGTTTTTACCAGCTACAGGGCCCCTGGGCAGAAGTACTCATGGGTCCTAAGGTAGATTAGTGATAATTTAATTGAATTGAAAATATTGAAATAAACACCATATTATGAAAAACTCTAGTAAGTAATAAAACTAGATTTTGATACAGGACCTCAAGGCCAGGTAATGAAGCCAGGGTCACATTAAGGCCCTTTTTATTTTAGATTAGATTGCACTTTAGTTTTGCATATTACCAAAAATGTGCAATTAATCAAATTATCACAAAGTAATTACCGCACAGATAAATTGAGGCCCTGAAGCTTTGGGGGCAATTGCCAGGACACTTTGTCCAGTTTTTAATCCTTGCCAACAGCATAAGTTAAAATAAGGCCTTGGCCCATCCACATTAAAATCCTGCTTAGATGTTAATGTAAGAAGAATCCAAAAGTATAATGCATGGCAGTATAACACAGACAGAAGTCATTCTGCTGCATAATATGTGGTATTTTTAGTAAAATAATATTTTTCATGCAGGGCTTTTTCTTTAAAGTTTTAATAGTTTTTGTGCAAGGAAATATAAACCATAATGATACTACACATATAACCATTTGTCAAGGGTAAATGAAACCATTTTACAACATATCAGTGTGAACACTGTGTAAGCCTCAAGCCTCTGGGTGGATGTTTCCCATGGCAGCATCTGGGAAGCCCACTGTCAATATCTGTGTCGTGCTACTGACTGCAGCATGCCACAGCCCTGTGAAGCATATGAATGTTGATACTAGACAATTTTTCACCCTTTTTCAGAAAATCCACACAGCACAGGCTATGTGCCATTAGCAATCTGTCCCTCCTCAATATTCAGCATTTGGGAAAACCCATCATGCCAAGTCTGAATTCCACTCATAAAGCTGATGCCTGTTAGCCTAGCTTACCAACAATAACAGTGATTCCCACTTAAATGTCATTTTGTTATTCATGTAATTTCAACAGCTCCTGCACACTGGGCGCTGTATAACCATCATCATGGTCATCATAGGAAGCTAGCATTAGCTGTCTTTGCTTTAGGGTCCAGAAGTAGTAATGGCAAATTACAAAATCTCACCGCATGGGTAACCTCAGCACACCCTACGCTATCCTGTGATTGGAATCACAACACATAGGTAGTAATCAAATGTTTTTTGTGGTATTTTGGGGCACGTTGCACAGGTGAGAGGAGGGGCGCAAACAGGTGGAAGGTTCATTCAAATTGAGGCAGGAAAAAAAGCAACTGTTGGTATTTTGGTGGACTTTGTGCTGAGTAGACATCTCAGAACTGTGTCTGTTTCTGTCACTCTGCTGCCATTTTGATGATTTTATCAACAAGACATGGTGCAGATACTCAGCAATGAGGGAATAATGCTTTAAAAACTGTAAACCATTTTAACTAATCTCTCCACAGCCATTATAGGTGTTTACATTGACTTAAAAGTGAATGTTTATTGGTTTTAAAGCAGGAACTTTTGTAAATAAGTCTGCATTTATCTTTAATTTTCATTTACTTCATTTATCTATAATGTGAGTGATTCTTACAGTATCTGCTGACCACAGCTGCTTCATACTGCACGAGAAGCTTCTCTCTCAGTTCATTAAATCCCTGCCGCCGTCGGAAGGCAGAAGGACACATATGTTGATAAATCTGCCTCTGATTTGAGAAGTGCAGCTTCAAAACACAGTGCCATAATGCACAACTGTACACGGCCTTATTAAACCATGTGCACCTGACACCACACTGCACCTGACACCACACTGCACCTGACACCACACTGCAAAAAAGTAGCCCAATACTACACACAACCTGGTCCTAGTGACACAGGATTCTGTTGTTTAAGTGGGAGATGTCAAATTACAGTGCCTCATCGATCCTCATGTCATTGCCTCCTTTCCAACACAGCAAAAGTAGCATTTTATGTTTTATTCTTGAGTGTATCACAGCTCAAATTCTATTGTATCACGTTTTATGGTAAAATATGACCATTTATGACATTAGATACAAGAGAAATGAAGCGAGTAGAAATGAAAATAGCGTTGGATTGATGTGGTCCTAAAAATGGATTCATCAACATTTTTTGGATTATTTATTTCTGTCATCTCTGTACATGTTAAACAAAAATCCACACTATCTGCGTCTGGCTGCAGACATGAGGCGCTGAGGGTTCAGATTGTGCTGCTCTGCACCATCCAACAACAATATCATTTCCATTTGTTGAACCCTTGTTGTCATGCATCACTGTGATTGGCACAGCTGTTTCAGAGCAATGAGACTATGTGACTGGCAAAGAGTAAATTTATTGATCACCACACCCTGCAATTTATATTCCACCCCAGCCAGCCCTTTTTGCACTTTGCACCACAACCAGATGAACCAAAATAGCAGGTGTGCTTGGAGACGCCCACAGTCTGTGCATGCGAGATCCACTGCTTTGCGTTTGTTGTCGCGCTTGTCATTGCAATTTAATAATTGAAATTTAAATTTAAGTTCAGGATGTGAACACTTCTTCTACCACTGAAAAATATGACATGTTTTGGGTGACCAAAACAGCATGGAAAAAATAAAAATAAAAAGCAAGACTCAGAAAGGATAATTTTTCATACGGTGTGTTACATGGTGAAAGCCATTTCAGAATATGTCATATTTTCCTGTAGCTGCCACAAGCCTTATGAAAGTTTAATGAGCAGGAAAAACCTGTTAATGTACTCTTTGCTAGAAAACTGTGGAGCTGCTGCAACCTAATAGAGAAGAGCACAAAGAAAAGCAGTGTGAGTGCTTCTCTGGCCAAGTCCTTTTCCAGAGTTCAGTCTATCAGTGGTCGTAAACATCATCTGACTGACAGGTCACACAGACCAGAATCCATCTGCCTCAACTGTGTTACAAATATTTCTGCTGCGGTCTCTCTTGTTTCTCTGGCCTTTAAGGATCCCCTCCAGTCCACCTTTTCCATTTAACAATTTCCCTGGGAGGCTGTGAAACCTGCCTGTCCCAGACTCTTTCAGCCAGCCTTCTGTCCACCTTCCATGTTTTTTTTTTTTTCAAATAGTCATAAACAAAAATCCCTGCGAGCAGTGACTTTAGTCCCGCGACAGGGCCGGGGGCAAGGAATTCATCACTCGCTTTGACTGAGTTACACCTCGCTCAGCTCAAGGTCAAAGCAATTACTGGACTTTCACTCCCACTCTGACCTCCCTCTTCTCCCTTTTCTCTGCTTTTCTCTTCAAAAAAAACTCTTTCTCTCTGACACTCATTCTTGTGCTTTTTGTTTTTCTTTGCCGCTCTTTTCTCTTTCCAACTTTGTGAACTTACTTGCCTTTCTTCCTCCCTCCACAATGTCTTTCTCCTTGACATGTTGCACACAGAAAATCATTCTATTTTTTTTCCTTGCGAGATTTTAAAATAATTTTTGTCAATTACTGTGTAACATGCTTTGAATAGTAGACTCTTTGAAGCTGCTTTAAAGTTATGGTTATGACCTCTGTTGCTACTCTTCTGTCCCACCGGTGGGTCGGCAGAAGCAACCCTGGGTATAAATCAGTCCCTGATTTGATATCTAAGATAGGCCCCAGCAGACTGGTCTGATTGGAGATCACTACAATAAGGATTTCCAGGTGCTTCATCTCACAGACTCAATGGTGGTTACAAAGGAAGTCTGCTTCTCTGATTATCTTCACATACAACTATTCATTATCATTAGAGTCCAAAGTGAACAGTTAATTCAAGCGTTGTTTCTGACTGGGAACATATCATAACACTGATGTTGAATTTGTATGATGCTGGCTTAAAAATCTGTTAACTTCAAGTTATTAGATCTCATTGCACTGATAAATTAACTGATTGTTTATGTGTGAAAGATGTTCAGGCCTTAATGTATAGCACATACAGTATGTACAAACAGATTGTGACCAGGCCTTTCAGTTTCTCTGAGATTTAAGATGTCCCTCAAGATGGAATACTAGGCCTTGTGTGCTATTCTTTATTGGAGGTGTGGAAGTTAACTTGTCCCAAAACACCTCACTTAAAGCATACTGTCAATTTTGTGAAACTTGTTCAAGTAAGTGTTTAAGTGCTGATATTGGCTGATTGGTATGGATGATGTTTGATTAGCAGTGGCCTGCCAATATAAACAACAACCCCCGCAACTTTCATTAAATTCTGAATTAGAAGTTGCTAAACTCTGATTGGTGTATGGGAGTATGTGAAATTATCTTTTATAAAAATCTCTCAGATGAAATAATCAAAACTGCTCAGGCTTTGGCAGAGTAGTTTTTATGGCCACAAACCGTGAACTGTAGCTGAGATAAATGAAATACTAGTTTTAGTATCTGGTCATAAATCAAGCTACTGAACAAACTGAACATTTGACGGTGACGCTAGATAAAAAATCAGGGGATCATCAAAATCAGCAGGTGCTATCCTCTGGACACCACAAATGTTTATACAAGATTTAATGTCAATTATACAAGATTTAATGTCAAGATATTTACTTAAATGCCAAAGATGTCAACCTGCTGGTGTCGCTAGATGAAAAGTCAGGGGGATCACTGAAGTCCATAGAATTCATCTTCTGGGAACCACCATTCTCTGGACTAAATTTCATGGCAATCTATCCAGTAGGTGCTGAGATATTACATTGTGATACACTGACAGACTGACCGACAAACACTGCCATTCCTAGAGCCATGCCTAACCATTCCTAGCATGACTCGAGATGTTTTGTTTTCAACCTTAAAGGGCCATTTTAACATGAAGCCATTAGATCTGTTTCTTTTGTTTTTTCTTTTCTCCACACGGAGGTTTTCTTAGGTCAGCCTATCTAGTATGATATAACACAAAATGAAACTGCCAGAGGCAATTTCAAAATCATCACCTCAGCTGCCAGAGGCAAAGAACCAGTTCTCAGTTGAGCACATAATGACCTTTGCCTTCTTCCCAAATTACAGCTAAGGAAAGGTTCAAGACTTCAGTTTGATCAATTATCTGTAGAAAAGGCTACATTCATAACCTTGGAAAAAATGTCAGAACCTTTCTTTTCCCAAACGCCTAAATAACACAGGCAGTTACGGTTTACTTGACCTGAGTGATTGCAAAGATATGAAAAGAAATGAGAATCGCAACAGGACCTGAACTGCACAGAGCAGGACAGAGAAATAAACGCATAGGATGGGGGGACCTAATGGTACAATACAATACCTTCATCACACAAGACAAGTCATTAAATTAAACAGGTTAATAAGATGAAATTATTCCTCTTCTCTTCTCTTCTCTTCTCTTCTCTTCTCTTCTCTTCTCTTCTCTTCTCTTCTCTCACCCTCAGGAAGATCTCAGTGATAATGATGTTTTAGATTTAAACCCAGGCGCCTGGTCCAAATGCCTTTGAGGTGTCCTGGATGAGTGGCTGCAGTCTGCTGGATTGCAGTGTCTAAAGCATCATCTACATTTCCAGATCCACTTCAAATGCAAATTCAAAGGGCTTTTTGGTGAAGCTTCCACATTTCTTCTACAGCAAAACCTTGGTTTTCGAAAGAGCTCTCATGCCAGCTGATTAATTTTTATTGTAATAACATCTAATTTCTTATCTCAGCTTGACAGAATTCTTCTTCTGTTTTCTCATCTGTTATAACATGTTTTTATATTTTCCTCTTTTTTAAAATGACATCACTGATAAAAATGACTTCAGTCATCCAGTGGCTTGGTAAACAGGTAAACAAATCATCAAGTTATACCAGCAAGTGTAAAGAGGGCTTAAAATAGAATGATCTGTGGGTTTGCTTTTCCTCATATTTTTCTCATGTAAATACAATTAAGCACATACAGGTCCGCACCACATAGTTCTGTGGCCTGATGTATTCACAGTATAAAAGCTCAGAACGCTGTGTCATTCTTTAGCCTTTATTATTTGCATCTGTTTGGTTTTTTGTAACAGAGAAGCTGAAGATTAGTGCAACAGTGATCCATGCTGCCTAATGTGACAGCGCTTCCTCAGGTGAATGTGTCACATATTACACCTGACACTGGTATGATGGATTACCTGTCTCTCAGGTTATAATATCTTGGAGAAAGTGCACACTTAAATAGACGCACGCACACACAGACACACACACACACGCACACACATACAGACACACACACACACATACAGACACAGACACACACATACAGACACAGACACACACACACACACACACACACACACACACACACACACACACAAAGAAAGCCATTTTTGTATTGAAACATAGCAAAGTGCTCTAAAAAGGGACACATACGGTGCTGTACTGTCACAAAACCTGTGTCATCACATGGAAAAAAAAATACAGACACACAACATTTTTAAACCTGCTTTCTCAATGAGATTCTTACTTAAAACGATGGTGTCCCACATCAACACATTATCTTCCAAAGTTAAAACAGTGTTCATTTTTTGACATGATTTCTTATGTTTTGTTTGTGCCCTTCTTACTGGTTTGAAGATGGCAACACTCAGTTGGAAAAGGGTGACTTCACGTCCTTATTTACTTCAATCAGGATTACGGATTAAATATGATTCAAAGTCTGATGACAGTTGTGGGTTTCTTATTTATGGCCAAGTGCAGACAAAAGATTTTTGCCAGGATCTTCCTGGCCAATTTCTTAGATCTAAGACAAAAACCTTCAAGTCAGTTTTCAAAAATATTTGATTTCATGGTAGCAAGAAACAAGAGGCACTTGCGCTTGGGGCACTTGAGATGAGTCTGAGATGGCAGAAGAGTCACATCCAATCAGAATGCATATGAAAACATGGGGCTCTGAAAAGAGAAGTGGACAGTCCAAACCAAAACAAACATCATGACTGCGGAGAAGGTAAAAAGTGTTCTGTGGATTGCGTGGACACAAGAGATGGAGGGTAGGCTCACTGGCCCTCCTCAAGCTCCATCACTCGATGGACATAAACAAACTAGATACCCTTTCCCGAGAGACACTCATCAGTGATGTAACTTGCAGCCTTCAGGTGTTTTAAGTCTTTTCTTATCAGAAACCCTTGCCCAAGAGACCCAGTCAGGGTTGATCAGGCCCTAGCTTTTGCCAAAGTAGCGTGTGTGGTCCATAGGTCAATCTTCTTGATGTATAGCCATGTTGATGCCTTTTCTGTGGCATCAGTCTTTTTCCTTATGGCTCTCTTCCTGTACCGCCCTGTAATGACTTTAGAGCCCTGCGTATGGACTAGCCGGCAAAGCCACTGCAGCAGCTCCTTCCTTGATGGCCGCTAACTGCACACACCATCCTCAGCTCTGGCTACTAGGCCTTTAATTTGATCTTCCTACAGCCCATACTTGCATCACTTTGGACAGGCAGCTGAAGGCTGACTTATGAGGCAGCCTCATAGGTCAGTCTCCAAAGTGATGCAAGAAGCACACTTGCTGATCTTGGATGCTGCTTTGGTCTCTGCTCTTTCTTGGTAAAGCCACTTGTCTTCATTTGTTGGGTGTAGACATTTGTTGCTGACGATCCCTGTGCAGATGGCATCTCCTATTGCCCTCAGCAGCTGGGGGGACTTCTCTGGTAGTACTCTTTCCTCAGTTGGAGAACAACTTGGGATATGCTCCAGGCATCCCTTTCCTCTGATAAAGTGAGCACACTGATATTTCTGCCAGACCCCATCAGAAACAGTTGGATGAGTTCTAGAGAATCTCATAAACCAACTGTATCGAAAATTTCATCCAGTGAAGCAGTCATTGGCTTACTTTAGTTGGGTCCACATTCCCACCATCATGCCTGCATGTACTTCTCCAGTCCTGCTCGTAGCTCTTCCTGAGCCATGTGACACCTGTCCTTCCCTAGGAGTGTGTTGAGGGTCTGGCACTGCCCTTCTAACCTGCACACTGTCCCAAAGCTGTGATTTGGCCTCGTTGTCTCCTGTGTCTTTGCTTTCTCACGGTCCTGACACACTGAGACTTAAGGATTGGGTTTAAAAGCAGTGGGTGTAATTTTTGCTGTTGCAGCAGATATACAAATCCTAAACCATTAGGGAGTTCTTCTTCTACACAAACACCAGGGCAATTCAACTGGCTACATTCAATAAAACAGCATGTTTTTATGCCCTGATATTACTGCCTTTGCCAGTATCATCATTGCTAACATCCTTATAATAGGAACACAGTCATCAAAGTCTCATAAAAACTTGATTTGAATTTGTTGTGGGGCTGCATTGTTTTGAACATTGGAGCTCTAAGTGTTTAGTGTGAAGTATTAAAATTTAACAGAAAGTACTGAAATATGAGCCATAATGGTCCACACTGAGATGGGAACGAACACAGTCATATCTCGAGGGGCCACGGTGCAGAATTATCAGGATATTAGTAGAATCAGAAACATTTCAGACACCAAGCTGTTCACTGTCAGACTTTATAAGATGACTTGAAATGATGAAATATGTAAATGTTAGATCATTGAATATTATATTGTGATTTGAAACTACGAAGCTTTCCGGGGAAAGAGGACATGGGCTTTGATTATTTCAAATCTGTTGATGGTTTTGCTATAAGGGAACACAGGTTGTTATTTTGTACAGTGCAATTACAGCAGCTAGCTTGAGGGACAAGTAAATTGCAATGTAATTGGACAGATGATACATCGTGGCTCTTGGCTTCATATCCATGTCACAGGTGGTTGATAAATAACCTGCTGAGCTGAAATTGTTGTGTGCGTATAGCTTTGTGGAATGATGTTTGACAAATGATTGAAGACATCTTGCTAGATGAGGGAAATTGCAATTTATTTCCACAAGGGCAGATTGTTTCATCATGTAGTCACCTTTTGGATGAAACTCTGTGTGTTTACCTGTGTGGCATCTTTCTACGTGAATACTTACATATGTCAGTGGATGTGTGTGTGTGTGTGTGTGTGTGTGTGTGTGTGTGTGTGTGTGTGTGTGTGTGTGTGTGTGTGTGTGTGTG